>PVKB01001340.1:0-384281 GCA_004027205.1 Ctenodactylus gundi
CCCCCCCCCCCCCCCAGTCCCACCCTAGGACTCTGTCCCTTATGGGTTTTTCTTTCTTTTTTCCCTCCATTTATTGGCTTTTGGAGACAGGATCTGACCATGTAGTTCAGGCTGGCCTTGGATTTGCTTAAGTTGTCCTGTTTGGCCCCAAGCTTCCTGGCTCAGCCTCTTCCTGTCCTCTCCTGACTCAGCCTTCCAAGTGCTGGGATTGCTGACATGCACCACCACACCCAGCCTTTTCTACTTGGTTGAGTACCATTTCCCACCTGGACTTCCTGCCTTGTGCCTGGACCGCACCTCATCATGCTTCACTGTGGCACCTTTCTCCCTTCGCTCCCTCGGCCCCATTGCAGTCTGGTTCTGCCCGTTTCCTCTGTGAATCTGCCCTTTTCTGTTCTGTCTAATTTGTTTCCCTGACTGGGTTTACTTTGGCTTCTTCCCTTTCTCTCTAAACTCTACCCTTCCCCACACCTGCTGACCCTGCCACCTGTTTTTGGCCAGGCCTCTCTGGACTCTTTGACACTGGCCTCCACCACGCGGGCTCAGCAGGGCCCGACGCTTCCGTCATGAACCTCATCTCGGCCCTGGAGTCCCGGGGCCCCCAGCCTGGCCCTTCTGCCTCCTCTCTCCTCTCCCAGTTCCGTAGTCCTTCCTGGCAAACAGGTAAGTGCAGCGTTGGCTTCAGAGGGCTGGGGGGAAACCAGCGAGTGGTTTGCTCTGATCTCTGGTCTTCTCCATCATCCCCAGCCATGCACACACCAGGCCCCACGGAGCTCTTCATCTCGGGCGCCCTCCCGGGTTCCAGCACCTTTCCGTCCTCCTCTGCCCTGTCGGCTTACCAGCACCCAGCTTCCTTCGGCAGCCGTCCCTTCCCAGTGCCCTCATCCCTCAGTCTCCAGGACCCTCCCTTCAGTCCTCCCGCCAATGGGCTCCTGTCTCCTCATGATGTGCTACACCTGAAGCCCTCGCAGGCCCCCACGGTGCCCTCCTCATTGGGCTTTGAGCGCCTGGCAGGGGGTAGTGTCCTGGGACCTGCTGGCCTTGGCCCAGCTCAGACCCCTCCTTACCGTCCAGGCCCCCCAGATCCTCCCCCACCTCCCCGCCACCTCCCAACTCAGTTCAATCTGCTGGCTTCTTCTTCCGCCGCTGCCGCCGCTGAACAATCCTCCCCACAGCTCTACAACTTTTCGGGTGCTGCTCCAGGCCCACCACCGCCTGAGCGGGCGCTGCCCCGCCAGGACACTGTCATCAAACACTACCAGCGGCCTGCCAGTGCCCAGCCCCCGCCACCCCCACCACCAGCCCATGCCCTCCAGCACTATCTGAGCTGTGGAGGGAGTTACCCCTCCATGGGCCACCGGGCCAACTTGGCCTGCAGCCCCCTAGGTGGTGGGGAGCCCTCCCCGGGCTCTGGGGAACCCAGCAAGGCTGGTCCTAGTGGAGCCACTGCTGGGGCATCAGGCCGGGCCACGGGCCCTGAGGCAGCTGGTGGAGGTGGGGCTGGGGGTGGTGGTGGAGGCTACCGCCCCATCATCCAGTCACCTGGCTACAAGACAGGCAAAGGTGGTTATGGAGCAGCGCCAGGGGGTGCCACTAGGCCCCCACCACCTCGCTCAACTGCTACTCCCAAATGCCAGAGCTTGGGTGGCCCCGCAGCAGCCTATGCTACTGGAAAGGCATCTGGAGCTGGTGCCGCAGGGGGCCAGGCCTATTCTCCAGGTCAGCCCCAAGGGCTCCTGGGACCCCAGGCCTATGGGCAGGGCTTTGGAGGGGGTCAGGCCCAGGACTTGAGCAAAGGACCCAGCTACTCAGGCGGTCCCCCCCAGCCTCCTAGTGGTCCTCCACCTCCTGGCCTATCCACATGTCAGAGCTACTCTCCAGACCAGCTGCAGGGGCAGCTGTATGGGGTGCAGGGTGAGCCATACCCAGGGCCAGCTGCCCACTCCCAGGGGCTGCCCACAGCCAGTCCCTCGCTAAGCTATAGTACCGGCCATTCTCCAGCACTCTCGGGCCATGGAGGTGGCTGGGGACCCAGCTCCCTGGGAGGTGGTGGGGAGGCCAGCCCATCCCACATCATTCGTCCTCTTCAGTCACCGCCTGCCACAGGTCGCCCACCTGGAGTGGGCTCCCCAGGAGCTCCCGGCAAATACCTGAGCTCAGTTTTGGCCTCAGCCCCGTTCCTGGCACCCCCTGGAGCCAGCAGCTATGCAGCTGGAACAGGAGGCTATAAGGGGAAAGGGGATGGCTCCGAGCTGCTGGCAGGCCCAGGTGGGCCACCAGCCGAGCGTACTGAGGATGAGGAGTTCCTTATCCAGCACCTCTTACAGGCGCCCAGCCCCCCACGGACCTCTGGGGCAGATGGCTTGGTGGGTGAGGAGGGGGCGGCAGATGCTGCCAAGGGACTTGGGGGGAATGGTGGGGCTGGAGGACCACCAGGCACTCCCTATGAGTTGGCCAAGGAGGACCCCCAGCGGTACCATCTGCAGAGCGTCATTCGCACCAGCGCCAGCCTGGATGAGGGTGCCACTGCAGCACTTGAGATGGGCCTGGGGAGGCTGAAGGAGAAGAAGAAAGGGCCAGAACGGGGCGGTGAAACCCCTGAGGGACTGGCCACTTCGGTTGTCCATTATGGGGCAGGTGCCAAGGAGCTGGGGGCCTTTTTACAGAAGAGCCCCCCACCCCCACCTCCCTCAGCCCAGCCCGCCCAACCCAACCCCCATGGCCTCCTGTTAGAGGCTGGAGGCCCTGACCTCCCACTGGTGCTGCCTCCACCTCCCCCCCAGTTGCTTCCTTCTGTCCTTAGCCATGCTCCCAGCCCCTCTCCTGGCACCCCCAAAGTCAGCGTTCATCTTCTTGAGTCAGCTGCCCGTGATGGGGCACCACAGCCACCTCCGCCGCCACCCCCACCTCCGCCACCTATGCCCCTCCAGCTTGAGGCCCACCTCCGCAGCCATGGCCTGGAGCCTGCTGCCCCTAGCCCCCGCCTGCGACCTGAGGAGAGCCTGGAGCCTCCAGGGGCAATGCAGGAATTGCTCGGGGCTCTGGAGCCACTGCCACCAGGGCCTGGTGACACCAGTGTTGGCCCACCTAACTCAGAGGGCAAGGATCCGGCAGGCGCCTACCGAAGCCCCAGCCCACAAGGCACCAAAGCCCCGCGCTTTGTGCCCCTCACCTCCATCTGCTTCCCTGACTCCTTGCTCCAGGATGAGGAGCGCAGCTTCTTCCCCACCATGGAGGAAATGTTTGGTGGAGGGGCAACAGATGACTATGGCAAGGCTGGACCACCTGAGGATGAGGAGGAACATAAGTCTGTTGGGCCCCCAACAGGACCCCCTGCCTATGATCCCTATGGGCCCTACTGCCCTGGCCGGGCATCTGGAGCAGGCCCAGAGACCCCGGGCCTGGGCCTGGACCCCAACAAGCCCCCTGAGCTGCCCTCCACTGTCAATGCCGAGCCACTGGGCCTGATCCAGAGTGGGCCCCACCAGGCACCACCCCCTCCTCCACCCCCACCACCGCCTCCACCTGCCTCAGAGCCCAAGGGCGGCCTCACCTCGCCCATCTTCTGCTCAACCAAGCCAAAGAAGCTGCTCAAGACGTCCTCCTTCCACCTGTTGCGGCGTCGTGACCCACCCTTCCAGACGCCCAAGAAGCTGTACGCACAGGAGTACGAGTTTGAGGCTGATGAGGATAAGGCGGATGTGCCTGCTGACATCCGCCTGAACCCTCGACGCCTGCCTGATCTGGTGTCCAGCTGCCGCTCCCGGCCGGCCCTCTCACCACTGGGCGACATTGACTTCTGCCCACCCAACCCTGGCCCTGATGGACCCCGGCGACGTGGCCGCAAGCCCACAAAGGCCAAGCGAGATGGCCCACCGCGGCCTCGAGGGAGGCCCCGGATTCGCCCGCTGGAGGTCCCTACCACTGCTGGGCCTGCTTCGGCCTCAACACCCACTGATGGGGCCAAGAAACCCCGGGGCCGGGGCCGGGGTAGGGGCAGGAAGACCGAGGAGGTGGGAGGCACCCGATTGGAGCCCCTGAAGCCACTGAAGGTGAGGGAGACTGCATCTGGGAAGGGTTGGGGCTCTGGATCTCAGGTTCTGAATAGGAAAGGCTTGGGGGTTGGGATAGAATTGAGGACAAACTCTGAGTATGCCAGGACTTTGGGTGCTCACATCCTACATGTTCAAGGATCCTGTGGTCCTTGGTTTTGGCAGAGGTCTGGGACCTGAACCAGCCAGCGAGCACAGACAGGTTACTAGGCTTCTGAGGAAGGATCTGCTGCTTGTCTTTCTGCCTTCTGAGACCGTTCATAGGGTGGAAATCTAGATTTCAGAAACAGTCTCAGATTGTGAACTATTTTGATTCTTAAGTTAGGGAATGGGTAAGGCTTGCCCATGGATCTGAGAAAGGAGGGGTGGGCCTGGTCTGGTTTGAGGGGATCAAGGTTGGGCCTGACTTTCAGGTCTGAGGGAGGAGAGCTGGAGTCTGGGTGTCTGGCCCCTTACTCTCTATTCCACCCTTATCTAGATCAAGTTGTCTGTGCCCAAAGCTGGCGAGGGTTTAGGAGCCTCTTCAGGTGATGGCATATCAGGCACTGACCATAACAGCCTAGACTCAAGCCTGACGCGGGAGAAGATAGAAGCCAAGATCAAGGAGGTGGAGGAGAAGCAGCCCGAGATGAAGTCAGGCTTCATGGCTTCCTTCCTAGACTTTCTCAAGTCAGGCAAGCGCCACCCACCACTCTATCAGGCGGGCCTGACGCCCCCACTCAGCCCTCCAAAGAGCGTGCCACCTTCTGTGCCAGCCCGAGGCCTGCAGCCCCAGGCTCCTGCTGCGCCCACCGTGCCACACCCCCCACCTGCCGGCCCCTTCGGGCTGGGGGGCGCACTGGAGGCCGCCGAGAGTGAGGGGCTGGGACTGGGCTGCCCTTCGCCCTGCAAGCGGCTGGACGAGGAACTAAAGCGGAACCTTGAAACTCTGCCCTCTTTCTCTTCGGATGAGGAAGACTCCGTGGCCAAGAATAGGGACCTACAGGAGAGCATCTCGTCAGCCATCTCCGCCCTGGATGACCCGCCCCTCACTGGGCCTAAGGACACCTCCACCACGGAGGGGCCGTCCTTGACCACCACAGCAGCTGTTGCGGGGCCACCCCCTCTCCCAGGGCTCCCCAGTGCCAACAGCAACGGCACACCCGGTGAGCTTCATGATGGTAGTCTGGGGTGAGGCAGGGGATTCAGGTTACTCGAGTCACCTAGGTATGGTTGTGCAGGTTGTACACTTTTTAAGGTGTTGCAGTCATGATGTAGGTAATGTAGCCCATGTGTAGTTGCAGAGGAGACTTCCTGTTTGTTGGCAAACAGTTGTTTTTAAGGAAGGAGCATCTTTTTCTGATGTGTTCAGAAGTGGTAAGTGGACCACCAGGGGTCTAGGCGGGGCCTGGTGGATGCTGGGGTCAGGGTGGGCTGTAAATGTGGAGTTAGGTGCTTTGGTACTGAGATATTTTCAGAGTGATGTGGGATATGAGGCCTGGAGGATTCTGAGTGTCAGCAGTGCGTAGTAGGGGACAGGAAGGTGTTTGTGATTTGCTGGGCGAGACTTAGGAAAGTCGCTGGGTCTGGTGACAGACAGGAGGGAATGCTGGTGATGTGGTGGTGTTTGGATTGGGGTCTTGTTTGTCTCTTACATTGCGGGGAAGTAAACCCAGGGCCTGTACACTGAGCTACATCTGCCGCCTACTTTTTCATTTTCATTATGAGACATGGTCTTTCTAAGTTGTCCCAGTTTGCCTTGAACTTGGGATCCTCTCCACTTGCTGGGATTTTAGGTCTGAACCATCAGGCCTAGGCTAGCTTTATTTTTTTTTTTCTATTGAGACTGTCTCCACTAAATTACCCAGGTTGGATTCAAACCTGTGACTCTCTTGCCTCAGCCTCCCTGAGGAGTACTGTGGTTCTGTCTTTTTTTTTTTTTTTTTTTTTGGCTCAGAGCAATTCTTCTGCCTCAGTCTCCCAAGTGCTGGGATTACAGGTGTGCGCCATCACTCACAGCTTTATGTGTTGCTGGGGAATTGAACTTGGGGCATTCTGTTTGCAATGCAAGCACTTTAACCCCTGTGCTATTTCTCTAGCCCACTGTAGTTCTGTCTTGAGATAGGTTTTTACCAGAATTTCAGGGACATTAATTGGGGTGGAAGCACTGGAGGAGGGCCCTTGAAAGGCAGGAAGGGCGGGCTGGCGAGCGTGGGGCCAGAGGTCTTTGGGGGTTAGGAAATGCAGCAAGGGCTGGGCCTGAGCAGAGGGGTCTGGGGAAAGGTGGGAAATGCCAGAGCGCCCAAGCAGAGCTGCAAGGTCAGCCGAAGCAGGAGAGGGCTCTGTGGGAGAGGCTCGGAAGGGCTGGGGCATGCTGGGAGAAGCAGCAGTTTAGAGCTTAGGGAGACTTTAGGGAGTTACAGAGAGATGTTTAGAAAAAAAAAAGTGTGTGTGTGTGTGTGTGTGTGTGTGTGTGTGTGTGTGTGTGTGTTGAAGAGAGTTGGCGCACAGGAGTGTGAGGGGACGGTGGGGGAGGACTCGGAAGGCCTGGTGAGTGACATGATACCCAGGAGAAAAAGAAGAGGTCGAGGCATGGAGAGGATGGTGTAGGGGTTGGGGCCCCATCAGGCAGGGGAGTTCTAAGTACAGGAAAAGAGCTTTCAGGGCTCAGGGAGACACAACTCAGGACTGAGAATGGCAAGCCGGGCCTGGAGGCTGAGGAAGGATTGCAAGTTTGAGCCCAGCCTGGTGACTTAACGACTTACTGAGCCCGTTTCAAAAATCAGAAATCCAACGGGCTGGGGCGAGGCTCAGTGTGAAGGTGCTGGGCTCGACCCCCAGTACCACAAAAACAGAAAAAGAAAGACAAGGCAGAAGAGCATTAGGGCATCCCAGAGCTGGGAGGGGTTCCTTGAGGGCCTCTGATGTGCAGGGGCTGTTGGAGAGCTGAGTCTGATGGGGGGCAGATATTTAGGGGTGGTGTGTGGTGTTGAGATCTGACACCCCTCTTGTCTTCCAGAGCCCCCGCTGCTGGAGGAGAAACCCCCACCCTCCCCACCTCCTGCCCCAACACCTCAGCCTCAGCCTCAGCCTCCACCACCGCCACCGCCACCACCACCACCACCAGCATCAGTGCCAGCGCCAGCGCCTGCACCCACGCCGGCCCTGCCTTCACCACCCCCGTTGGTGGCCCCTGCAGCCAACTCACCACCTCCTCCACCGCCGCCCCCCCCACCGCCGCCACCACCACCTCTGCCACCTCCACCAGCCCTACCCTCGCCACCCCCGCCAGCTGCCGCCCCGCCAGCTGCCCCTCCTGAGGAGCCTGCTGCCCCCTCGCCCGAGGACCCCGAGCCCCCGGACGCCCGGCCCCTGCACCTGGCCAAGAAGCAGGAGACAGCAGCAGTGTGTGGGGAGACTGATGAGGAGGCCGGGGAGAGCGGCGGGGAGGGCATCTTCCGGGAGCGGGACGAGTTTGTCATCCGTGCTGAGGACATTCCCTCCCTCAAGGTGAGTCTCACCTTGTTCAAACGCTGGGTCTGGTGGATTGGGTCACACACATTGTTGTGTGCCTGTTGGAGGATGACAGGCCCATGTTGGAGATTGCAGGTGTAATAATGGCTCGGACAGACTTGCCAGTATCCCTGCCAGGTCGTGGTTCCACGCGGCTTGTGGAGATATCCTGTTGAGTTAGGATCCTCCCTCTGACACAGTACCTGCATATGTGCTATGCGTAAACTAAAAAAACCCTGATAGTCTATCTCAGAGACTCTAATGTGGGTGCTGGAGGCTCCGTATTGAATAAAGCAAAGGTGGCCCTGGTCGTAGGGACCTTCAGATAGAGTGGAACAAGCCATATTGGGTGTGGTGGCAATCCCAGCAGGTAGGAAGGCTGAGGTGGGAGAATCCCAAGCTCAAGCCTAGCCCAGGAAGCTTACTTATTGAAACCCTGCCTCAATAGAATAAGCTGGATGTAGCTCAATGGGAAAGTCTTTAAGGTTCTTCTCCAGTACTGAAGAAGGAAAAAGGTAGAAGGCAGGAGACAGTACTTCCGTGATCTGTAATGCGGTGAGGGAGGTGTGAGGTTTGCATGAACTGTCTGATATGCATAAACACAAACCCAGCCAGGAAGGATAATGCCAGTCGTCTAGAGAGGCTGTGTGCTGTTCCTTAAGTGCCATGTGGGCCGGCCATTCAGTCTTTCCAATTACTCCACAGTGGAGGTTGGCAGGCCGGCCCTTGGCCCTTATTCAATCCACTGCCTGTTTTTTGTGAATAAAGTTTTATTGGCACCCAGCCACATAGTCATTTCCCTATAGTCCATCTATGGCTGTTTCTCCAATATAATGGCAGAGCGGAACTGGCCCACAAAGGGAAAGCATTTCCTGGCTGGCCCGCTGGGGAGAGTTTGCTGACCTCTGCCGGTCTAGTTGGCAGATGGAGTTGGACCAGAGGATTAACGTGCTGGGTGCTGGGTGAGGGTGGGTGACATCAAATGCCTCTGTAGTGCATGCTCAGGGCAGTGTAGCCCCTGTGTACCGAGGCTGTCCTCCGTCAGTCATTAGCGTGGGCTGCGTCTTGCTTGTGGGACAGGGTCACATTTGACCCTGATGTATATTACATTATGGGATGAAATCTTGGGTGTTGGTTCTTCTCAAATGCAGAGATTGTAGGACGAGTTAAGGGTAAAGGTAAGAAGTACACTTTCATCTTTGGTGTGTTTTGTGAGGTGAACTTGATATATTTTTCCGTATGTTGTTTTTAGTGTTTTTCTTTGGGAAAAGTAGGACAAAGAGAGTACTGCACCAGTGTAGACCCGTCATTCCATGCCGCCATTGTTGTCCCCAGCTGGTCCACTTCCCTCCTAGGCCCCTCTGTCAATCCCAGACATGGTTTCCTGGCCTCTGAATTATCTCTACTGCGTGACTTGGGCACATACACAAGGACACTTGAAGTCAGATGTGGCGGACCAGGCCTGTTCTCCCAGCACTTTGGGAGGCCTGAGACAGGAGGATTATAGATTGGAGCCGAATCTGGGCAACTTGTTTGTTTTTTACTTTGAGACAAAGTAAAAAACAAAGAAAGGGCTGAGGATGTTGACTGTGAACACCTTGAATTAAATCCCCTATGCTGCAAAAAGAGAAAGAAAACAAAAATGGGTCTGGAGGGCGGAAGTCTAGTTCAGTGCAAGCATACTAAGGCCCTGTTCAGTCTCTCTGCGTCACAAAGAAACACTGATGTGAAGCAGAATGATTCAGTGACCCCACATGACCCTGCCACCTAACTCAGAGGCCAGGGCAGGTTTAGGTTTTGTTTTCTTCTTTTCTTCTTGAGACAGGGTCTCGCTCTGTAGCCCAGGCTGGTCCTGACCTCACTGTGTAGCCCAGGCTGGCCTTGGACTGATGACAATCCTCCTGCCTCAGCCTCCCAAGTGCTGGGATTATAGGGGTGCACCGCCATTCCCAGCTTAATGTGGTGCTGGGGAATTGAACTCAGGGCCTTGAGTTTGCAAGGCAAGCGCTTTAGTCACTATGTCATTCTTCCAGCCCATATTTTTTTTGGGGGTAGGAGGGATTGAACCAGAAACTCACACTGGGCTGGTATTCCAACTCTTTGCAGTTGTTTATCTTGAGGCAAAATTTCTGTACATTTATAAATTGCCCATCCTGGGCTTGATATATGATTCTCCTGCCCCAGCCTCCTAGAGTGCTAGGATTGTAGTCCTGTGCCACCAGGCCCAGCTTCTGTCTGTATATATGATGGTAACATGTGTACCATGGGATTCGTCATTTGCACCACCTTTAAATATGCAGCCAAGTGGTGCGAAGTAGACTCAGGGTTGTACAGCCTTCCCTGCTGGCAGTGCCCAGGGTTTGTCTCGGTAATCGTCTTTGCTTATCGAGAATTCTGTCCTTACATAAAGAAGGAAGCACCAAGTATGGGGTGGTCATGTGTCAGCCCAAGGCCTCCGGGAGGCTGAAAGGAGGATGGAAAGGTCAGACCCAGACTGGGCAAGATAGTGACTTAGTGAGACCCTGTCTATGAATAAAATAGGGCTGGAGATATAACTCAGTACAAAGACCATGGTTTCAGTCCCTGTTTACACACACACACACACACACACACACACACACACACACACACGTACACACAAAGAAAAAAGAATGAAACTAAGGTTCAGATAAGTCAAGGTCAAATTCTTTCTACTGTAGATTATTCTCCCCATTTTATTTTATTTTAAATTTTATTTACGTGTGTTTGTGTGTGTGTGTGTGTGTGTGTGTGTGTGTGTGTGTGTGTGTGTGTTATGGTATGGAGAATCCAACATGGCCCTGGCACTGTACTACATCTCTGGCCAATTGTTTAGTTTTGATTTTGAGACAGGGCTTTGCTTCATCGATTAGACTGGGTTTGAACTTGCAGTCCTCCTGCCTTAGCTTCTCAGAGTGCTGGGGTGGCAGGCCCGTACCTCTGGGCCAGGCTTCTCCCTTTGATTTTTATTCATTCATTTTTGACACAGGGTCTTGTTCTGTTGTTCACTGTGTAGCGCAAGCCAGCCTTGAACTCAGAGCAATCTTCCTGACTCAGCCTCTTGAGTGCTGAGATTATATGCATGTGCTCCCACACCCAGGTAATTTTTATGTGGTGTTGGGGAATCGAACCCAGGGCCATGATCATGCTGGGCAGGAACTTTAACAACTGAGCTGTGCCCCACATGCTACCCATTTTATAGGGGAGTCAACTGAGACTCAGAGGTGAAGTAGCTCCTTAGGCTTTTGAAATTCATGATCCACACTTAGCTCTGCTGAGCCCTTGTGCCCAGGGCCAGACCCACCTGTGTGCTTGGCACATCTGGCCAGGTGTTGGCAAAGACCTGAGAGACCTCAACTGCCCCATTTTATGGATGAGGATGTACATACATTGAGAAGGAGTCCATTAGCTGGCGGGTGCCGAGCTGGAATTGGAGCCGAGGCCATTTGACACCTCTTCCCACTTGGCATGGGGCATGGGGAGAGGCCAGGCACGGACTCAGATGCTTAAAATACAACCGGAGTGTACGCTATTATGCTGTGGGGCACAGCCGTGAACCTGAGCCACTCACACAGACATCTGGCAATAGATGTGGGGCAGCTGGTGGCATGGCCAGAAGCCCAGCTTTGGCTGGGTATGGTGGCATGTGCCTTAAGTACTAGCATTCTGGGAAGCTGAGGCAGGAGGATTGCAAATTCCAACCCAGCCTGGACAACTTAGTGGCTTAGCGAGATCCTGTCACCAAATCAAAACTAAAAATGGGGTGGGGATGTAACTCATAAATTCAATCCCTGAGACTGCCAAAAGAAGAGAACCCTCCTTTGATGCCAGCATGAATAGATCCAACCCCAGCCACTTTGGAACTGGGCTGATACCCTGTCTTCCTAAAGCCTCAGGTTCCTCAGCTGGGGAAACAGTATGTGGTGTGGGCTCAAATGTTGCCCAATGCTTCAGCCATGGGCAGCGCCAGAAGGTTCCTGTGGACCTTGGCTTTGCTGCTCTTCACAATGACCTTGGAAAAGTATCCTACAGGGCTTGGCAGGCGCTTCCTAAAACATGACAATCGGTTTATTTCTTGCTAGCAGGCCACACAGACTTATTTCTATATATCCTCTTGTTGTTTGGTTTGTTTCTGTTATCTTATTTATTTTTATGTCTGTTATATTGGGAATAAAGCCAGGGCCTTCACATTGAGCTCCATCTACATTTTTATTTTTAGTTTTGAGACAGAGTCTCACAAGTTCCTCAGGTTGAGGTTGCATTTGTGGCCTTCCTGCCTGAGCCTGCTGGAGAGCTGGGATTACGGGCCTGCACCTCTAGGTCCAGCCGTTTTTAACTTTTTGAGACATGGTCTTGCTCTGTAGTTGGGCCGGTTCTGAACTATGTAGTCCAGACTGGCTTCAAGCTCATGATAGTCCTCCTGCCTCAGCTTCCTGAGTGCTGGAATTAAAGGCATGCGCCACCACACCCAGCTATTGAACTCAGGGTCTTGAACTTGGTAGGCAAGCAACCTAACCACTGTGCTATTTCTCCCACCCTTAAATTCCTTTGTTTTCTTTCCTGGAACAAGGCTGTAGCTCACTAGCAGTCCTCCTGTGTCAGCCTCCTTAGTGTTGCAATGAAAGTCTTTATTTATTTATTTATTTATTTTTGAGATAGGGTCTCACTCTGCATTCCAGGCTGGTCCTGAACTCGCTGTGGAGCCCATGCTGGCCTCAAGCCCAGGGCAATCCTCCTGCCTCATCCTCTCATGTGCTGGGATTACAGGCATGTGGACACCCAATTTATGTGGTACTGGGAAAACAAACCCAGAGACTTATATTTGCTAGGCAAGTACTTTAACCACTGAGCTACACCCCCAGCTCCCAGTTACTTTTTATGTGGTGCTGGGAAATGGAACTGTGGTCTTGCTTCTGTTAGGCAGGCACTCTAACCACTGAGATACACCCTAAGTATTCCTCAGTAATATAGGAACCACTTGGGCTGGAGGAATAGCACAGAGGTTAAAGCACTTGCCTAGCTAGCTCAAGGCCCTGAGTTGATTCCTTAGGGTATGGTGGCGCATGCCTGTAATCCCAACACTTGAGAGGCTGAGGCAGGAGGATTGCTGTGAGTTGAAGGCAAGCCTGGGCTACATAGTGAGTTCAGGACCAGCCTGGGCTGCAGAGTGAGACCCTGTTGCCATAAGTAAATAAGTAGATAAATTAAATAAATAACCCATTTATAGTAGCACGGGGTAGAGTGCTTACGTACTACGTGCAAGGCTGTGGGTTCTATCCAAGTACCTGGGGCTACTCTTTGTTCAGCACAGTGAGTTCAGGACCAGCCAGGACTATAGAGTGAGACCCTGTCTTAGAAAAACAAAAGTGGTTTTGGGGGTACAGGTCAACATGAAAACCCTGGGCTTGATCTGTCGCACCATACGCCAAAAAAGGTACATGTTTCACATTCTTTGCTTGTATGCTGTCTTTAAATATTCCACACTCCCAGACTGTATCAGCTGGGTCTCCACTCAGTAGCCATGTGTGAGAGGCAGCTGTGGAAGTGGACAGAGTAGGGCTAGTCTGATTTCCATTTTAAAGTCCACAGCTGTAAATTGGGCATGATAACTTTAACCCCCAGACTTCGGAGGTGTTATAAATATGAAATCCGATGTGTACTACGTTCCAGTCATGTCAGGTGGAAAAGGGTTAGGGTGCTGACTAGCCACGTAGTCAGAACAGCCTGTGCTAAGGCCCTGTGGGGACGAAAGAGCCTGGCCTGTTTGTACTGAGTACTGAGGCTGGAAAGGTGGGCCAAGGGCCGATCATGGAGGACTTTGGATGCTAGAGCCAGATGGGGACTGCCAAAGACCTTAGGCCCTGTCCGGCAGGGAGGTAACAGGGTGACTGGGAAGTATCTAGGCCTTACTTTTTTTTTTTTTTTTTTTTTTTGAGAAGATTCTCACTCAGTAGTCCAGACTAGTCCTGAACTCACTACATATCTCAAGCTGGCCTTCGGTTTAGGCAGTCCTTCTGCTTCAGCCTGTCAAGTGCCAGGATTACATGTGTGTACCACCACACCTATATTATGTGGTGTTGGGGAATTGAACCTAGGGCTTTGCATTTGCAATGCAATCACTTTAACTGATGAGCTAGCCTCCAGCCTGGTACCCGGTATCTTTCTTTCCTTTCTTTTTTTGGGGGGGTGAGGTGGGGAATGGAGTCTTGCTAGGTTGCTTATGCTGGCTTTGAACTCGTGGGATTAAGCAACCCTCCTGCCTCCGCCTCCTGAGTAGCTGAGACTACAGGCATGCACCACTGTGCCCGGTTTAGCGGTCTTGCCCTTCCTGCACTGCTGTGCTTCTGGTTAACTGACTTAATTTCTTCTCTTACTTGATTCAGCTTGTTGCCATAGAAGGTCTGCAGTCGGCAGCTATGGCTTCCACTAGGTAGAGCATGTGGGCGGAGCATCGCTAAACGGGGTGGGCGTGGTCATGAGATGACTGACAGAAGGAGAGGCTGGAAGAATGGTACCTGGGAGCTGCCTGTCCCTGACAGAAGATGGGCAAAGATGATGCCACAGGGGAGGTGTCAGAACTGATGACTGGGTACCCGAGGAAGACGTCAAGTCCAGTGGTGAGGGGAGGTGCTGAGCCTAGGTAGAATCACCTGGCTCCTGGGAGGAGGCAGCTAGGGAGAGGGCTGAGCTTGGGGGGTGCCCCAGCCTGGAGCTCATGGAGAGCTGACTTTCTGGAAGGTTCCTGATGACTGGAATTGAGAACACCCTTATGCACTCCCCTGGGGAGTTAGGACCTGAGACTCACTCTTGGGGGTCTGGAGGGCCGGGAGGACCTGATACAGGGGAGCACCATAGGCAGTCTCTCGGTGGCAGGCTCAGGGGGGTGCATGGGCCCGGAATGTCTTGCTGTAGTCATGGTGGCCTCTGCAATGGATTCTTCATGGTCGGACCCCAGAGTCACCAGAAGGGATGGTGGACGATCGTGGTAGCTCTGAGGGAAGGACGGGGGCCTCCCTGTCCCCTCCTGCCTGGCCTCTTGTGTTGTTGGGCTGGGGCAGGGCTCAGTGGTAAAGTACTCACCCCTGTTTGTCATTTGTGTGGTGGTGCTGGGTTGAGTCCAGGGCCTTCACCTGAGTTATTCGTTTGTTTTGCAGTTTTGGAGATTCAACCCAGGGCCTTTGCACTAAGCCATGTCCCTTGTCCATGTTTTAGTTTTGATTTTCCGACAGTCTTTCTGAGTCACTAAGCTACTCGGGCGGGGCTTCAGCTTACAATCTTCCTGCTTTGGCCTCCCAGAATTCTTGGATTGCAGGCTTGCTCAGGCTAGGCTTAAATCAGGATCCTCCTGCTTCCGCCTCTCAGAGTGTGGGAATTCCACACCTACCCTACCATGCCTGCTCAGCCAGGACCCTTTACGGAGCTCATTTTCAGCTGGTTATACTACACCTTCTTTTCCCTACTCTCGCTGACCCAAGAGTCCCTCATGAAAAAATGGAGGGTGAAAGGGCAGATTTCCCTCAGAGCTTATAGCCCTGTTAGCCACGTGCAGGCCGTTTGTCGGAGCTGTTGCATGTGGCAGACATCACTAGTAGATCTCCGCATTCATTTCTGCTGAGTACAGAGCCCCTTGATCACTTGACTTTGGGTTCTTTGAGTGCAGGACTGCCCTCTTCCTACCCTGGATTGTCACAAACCCCAGGGAACATTTTCTGCTTTGTTCTTCTTATCTGTGCTTATCAGTTGCTTTTCCTGGGACAGCCCCTCTAGAAGACACATTTCTTCCATAACACATTTGGGCATTTATCTCCTCCAGGAAACATTCTGGAAAGCAGATTGGAATGAGGTCCCTCCTGTAGGTTCCCCTATGTCCAGGGAATTGGCAGTATCTCTTTGATTGCTTGGGCTGTTATTTATTTATTTAAAGACAGGATCTTGCTGTGTAGCCCAGGCTGGCCTCAAAGCCATAGCAAACCTCTTGCCTCAGCCTCCCCACTTCTGGGAGTACTGGCATGTGCCACCGTGCCCAGTTAATTTTTTTTCACGTGGTGGCAGGCAAGCCCTGTAACTGCTGCTTGCCTTTTCCCTCACTCCCCAGAATCAGATACTGAGCCTGTCCCCCTTAGGGTCCTGGTGTCCTGGCGTATGCAGGGCAGGGAGGGCGGGCCAAAGATGGAAGCTTTTCCATCCCCTGTCCTCCATGCTGTGGGTTAGGCTAATGAAAACATATCAAAGTCTGGTCTTGGCATACACCCCAGACTTGCCTTGCTGTGTTTTATTTGCTTGTCTGTTTCCTTATCTATGTAAGGAAGGGAACGTGCTGGTAGTGGTGTCTCAGTCCCTTCATGCTGGGAAACCAAAATACCAGTCTAGGTGGTGTTTTTTTTTTTTTTTTCCTCTGAAACAGTCTTGCTAAATCACTTGAGTTACTGATGCTGGCTGAAACTTATAATCCTCCTGCCTCAGCCTCCCAGAATGCTAGAATTACAGGCTCATAGCACCCAGCCAATCTTCTGTGTTACTTATAGATAAAACGAAATTATTTCTCACAGTTCCGGAAGGGAAGTTGGAGGTCCAAGATCAAGATACCAGCAAAACCAGATGTGGCGCAGGCCTGTAATCCCAGCATGAGGCCGAGGCATGAAGATCACAAATTCAAGCCTTAGTCTGTGAAACTTAGTAATTTAGCAAGATCCTGCCTTAAATTTAAAAAGGGTTGGGAATCTAGTTCACTGCAAAGGTGCTGAGTTCAGTCCTTAGTATGGGGCGGGGGGAGTAGCAGCAGTTCCAGAAAGGTGTAATAATGAAACCTGGGCCTGAGAACGTAGCTCAGAGGTTAGAGCGCTTGCCTAGCAAGCACAAGACCCTAGGTTCCGTTCCCTAGCACCATATAATCTGGCACATGCCTGTTGTCAGGAGGCTGAGGCAGGATGGTTGCTGTGAGTTTGAGGCCAACTTGGGCTACATATTGAGTTCAGGACCAGCCTAGGCTGCAGAGGGAGACCCTGTCGTTAAAAAAAAGCACTCTTGAGGAGCTGGGGACCTCGCTCAGCTGTTAAGGTGCTTACCTAGCAAGTATAAGTCTCTGGATGGGAGTCCCCAGTACCACACAGGCCCACCATGGTGCACACCTCTACTCCCAGTACTCAAGAGGCTGAGACAGGAAAATTACTGTGTATTAGAGGCCAGCCAGAACTATAGAGCGAGATCTTGTCTCAAATAAGTATATACTTATATTCATAGACCATTGGCACAACCACAAGTGATGGTTCAAGCCTTCAGTTTAATCTCAGCCCTCTGGGATGCGGAGGCAGGATGGTTGTGAGCTTGAGTGGCACGTGAGCATAAAAAACAGGATTGGGATAGAGCTCAATGAGAAGGCCCTGGAGTCAGTTCCTAGAGGTACAGGAAAAAGAAGAGAGAGAACACACAAGAGCGCAAAATCGGGAGAAAGCCATGGCAGGGCAGCTGGATTCAAGCTGTATCCTGCACTGAAGGCATCATGGGCCCACAGGATGCTGGCCGGTGGGTGGGTGGTGCTTGCTGTGACTCCGTCTTTCTCTAAGGATCTGGGAGGGGGACAGGCAAGAGGCAGGAGTGGAGGCTGACTCTCTGGCCCCCTGCCTCCCTCAGCTGGCATTGCAGACGGGGCGCGAACCACCACCTATCTGGCGAGTGCAGAAGGCTCTTCTGCAGAAGTTCACCCCGGAAATCAAGGACGGCCAGAGGCAGTTTTGTGCCACCAGTAATGTAAGCGTGCAGAGGGAACTGAGGACCTGGGACCCCGATGCATGCCTTCTCCCACTGTTCTTCTGACATGCATCTGGAAGGGGCTCAGGCTCTGGGGGGCTGCTCTGGGCACCCAGGGCAGGGTGGCATCCCTGGGCGTTGGCTGGCTGGGGTGGGCAACAGACTTGCTTATGTGCCTCTTTCCCTCTGTAGTATTTGGGGTATTTTGGGGACGCAAAAAACCGGTACCAGCGCCTCTATGTAAAGTTCCTGGAGAATGTCAACAAGAAGGATTACGTGAGGGTCTGTGCTCGGAAGCCCTGGCACCGGCCCCCGGTGCCTGTCAGGTACCTCCAGGGGGCCCCCATGCAAAGGGGTGGAGCACTTGGGAGAGGGAAATAAAGTCAGTATAGAGACTGAGCAAAGGAGACAAGCTGGGTATGGTAGCACAGGCCTGTAATCCCAGCCCTTCGGGAGGCTAAGACAGGAGAATTGCAGGTTCAAGCCCAACATAGACAGCTTCTCAATTTAGCAACACCCAACCTCAAAATTAAAAATCAAAAAATGGACTGGAGGGTTGGTGGAATAGCACCGCAGTAGCGCAAGGTCCCGATTGCCCAGTACCACATTAGCTGGGTGTGGTGGCACATGCCTATAATCCTAGCACTTGGGAGGCTGAGGCAGGAGGATTGCTGCAAATTCAAGGCCTGCCTGGGCTACCTAGAAAGTTCAGGACCAGCCTGGACTACAGAGTGAGACCCTATTGCAAAAAGCAAGGGCTGGAATAAAGATAAATTTGGATCATTTTAGGAAAATTGATATACCTTGAGACCATTATGTTTAGCGAAATGAATTGACACACAAGGGTAGACACTGTGGGGTTTCTCTAATATGCAAAACCAAAGCCATGAATAAAGGAAAATTAGAAGAAAATAAGATTGGGTGTGCAGAGAGACGGGGTGTACATGGCGGGGATAGGGGGAGAGGACATAAAAACGACCAAGAAGTGGCACCAGTTACTCAGGCTGACTGTTGTTACTGTGTATTACAAATGCATGTTAATAAAAGAATTAAAATAACACAGGCTGGGGATGGGGCTCCCTGCGAAGGCCCCGGGCTGAATGCTTAGTGCCACCGCCACAGAAAACAAGGAGTGGGCTGGGACCATAGGTCAGTGGTTAATGTGTTGGTGCATGCCTATAGTCCGCATGCTAGGGAGACTGAGGCAGGAGGATTGCCATGAGTTTGAGACCAACCTGGCATATATAGTAAGGTCAGAAACAGCCTTGACTATAGAGTGAGGCCCTGTCTGAACTTAAACAGAAAAAAAGGGAAGGGGAAGAGACCCAAGAGAGAGAGGGACCAGGACGTAGCATGAAGGCATTCCTGTGTGCAGAGCCCCAACCAGGCACACAGGTAGCGAACGAGGAGGAGGGTCTTCCAGGTGCTGACTGCTGTCCTCTGCTTTCTCATGCAGACGCTCTGGGCAGGCCAAGGGTCCCACATCCACTGCAAGTAGCTCGGTGCCGCCACCCAAGGCCCCAGTGCCGCTCCCCAAGCTGGAGACGCCTGAGAAGGTGACCTCTGAAAAGCCCCCAGAGCCTCCTGTGCCCGAGACACCTGTGCCCGAGTCCCCGGCCCCTGAGAAGCCACCCCCACCACAGCCTGTGGAGAAGGAGAAGGAGAGGGAGAAGGAGAGGGAGAGGGAGAAGGAGAAGGAGAAGGAGAGGGTGACGCGTGGGGAGCGACCGTCGCGAGGCGAGCGTGGCACAGGCGGGCGGCAGACCCGGCCAGAGCGGAGCCTCCCCACTGGACAGCCCACCACGTCAAGGTTGCCCAAGGCCCGGCCTACCAAGGTGAAGGCGGAGCCACCCCCTAAGAAGAGAAAGAAGTGGCTGAAGGAGGCAGTGAGCAACACCTCATCGGGTGGCGGCCCAGCAGGCAGCTCCTCGGACTCGGATTCCTCCCCTGGAGCCCCTAGTGAGGATGGTGAGGCCCTGAGCAGCTGGGGACTGCGGGGGAGACTTAGGGACGGGACTCAGGCCTTCAGAGTGAAGGGCGGGTGAGCACGGTCCCTGGAGGGCTCCAGGTAGAAGACAGGAACAGAAAGGAGGGGCAAGTAAGAGCCCAAGCTAAACCTCAGGGTGCTGAGAGGCTGGGCCAGAGGATCGTAGGTTCAGCCCTGTTTGGGTGTTGTATCAAACCCAGTCTCAAAAAACTATAGAACAGGTCTTTTAAGCACTTGACACATTAACTTCCCTTACTTTCCCAGAGGTCGTAAGAGAAACATATGAGCCTGGCATTTTGATGCCAGCACTCTGGCAGGCTGAGGCATGAGGATCGCCATTTTGATTCAGTTGGAACCATTTAGCCAGACCCTGTCTCAAAATGAAAAATAACTGAGCCTGGAGGCTCAGATCCACATTCCTAGAACTCTGGGAACCTGAGGCAGGGGACCATAAAGTTAAGCCCAGCAACGGCTTTTATAAACTCTGTGAGGTAGGTGCTTTAAAATAATCCTCCTTTATTTTTTAATTTATTTATTTTTAGGATAAAGTCTTACTCTGTAGTCCAGGCTAGTCCTGAAGTCTCTGTGTAGCCTAGGGTGGCCTCCAGGTCAAAGCAGTCCTGCCTTTCCCTCCCTCCCGAGTACTGGGATTATATGCATGTACCACCACACTCAGTTTATGTGAATGGTGCTGGGGAATTGAACCCAGGGCCACTGCTATGCTGTTCTTCCAGCCCTGTGTCCTCATTTTGAAGAAGAAACTGAGGCTTACACGGTGCCATGACTTGCCCAAGGGCACGCACCCTGAGGTGAAAATACAGGGGGAGTTGTTTCAACAGCCTGAAAGTACAGCGGGTCAAATGAAGGCAGGTGGAATTCTGTTTCCATGAAAGTGCAATGTAGCGGAAGTTCCACAGAATTTAAGAGGTTTAGCTCCAGAGCTATATTCCCAGCACGCAGAGACTGAGGAAGGAGGGCCAGTGTGTTCAAACCCCAACTGGGTAACGTAGCAGTGGACCAATACCCTGTCTCAAAATCAGAACTAAAAATAGGCCAGACCTGGTGGCATGGCCTGTGATCCCAGCACACTGGGATGCTGAAGCAGGAGGATTCCAAGTTTTATCCCAGCATAGGCAACTTAGCCCTTGGTTAGGCACTCTCCAAAACCAAAAATAGGCCGATAATGTATCTCCTTGTGAAGGTCCTGGGCCCAGTCCCCAAGATCAAAATAAATAAGTGTTGCGGTCCACTTGTCCTAGAAGGGAGGAATGAACAAAAAGACGCAAACAAAAGACACACACACACACACACATATAGGGGAAGACTGCAGCCACGAGAGATTGCGCTCTTTATTTTTATAGGTCCCTAATCCAACTCCCTTTCTTACCCTGACCTTTACCCTAATTCTGTCTTGCATCTCTTATTAGACCACCTACCTTTGTTATCTAGTCAAGGAGTCTCAAAGTCTGCCTAATCTGCTTGCATTTGTTTGCCGGAAGCCAAGAAAGGCCTCATTTGCAAGAGACCTCCAGCCCCTCCTGTGTGCAGGCAGGGACTCACCTTGGATGGCAAAACAAGAATTCTCTGAGACCCCAAGCCCTTCCTGTTTGCAGGCAAGAGCCCATCACCTCAGACTGTAAAACAAAAGACTACCAGAGATTCCAAGTCCTTCCTGTTTGCAGGCAAGGCCTCTTCATCCCAGGGGGCCAGACAAAGATGTCTGTCTCCTTTGTGAGAACAGAGTCAAACTCCAGAATAGTTTAAATATTTAAGCCTTGGTGGTCTGTGTCTTTAATTCTTGGTTCCCTTCAAATAAGGGTGTAAATAAGTAAGTAGAATTTTAAGACTGGGGCATGGCTCCGTGATAATTGCACATACCTAGCAAGTACAAGCCAGGTGCTGGGTTTGACCCCCCCCCCCATGCCCCCCACTGCGTCCTGTAAGTCAGGGCTGGTGGTGGTGCACACCCATGATCCCAGTACTTGAGAAACTGAGGCAGAAGGACTGCCATGAATTTCTAGGCTAGCCTAGGCTACGTAGTGAGTTCAGAGAGACCCTGTCTCTAAATAAATACATAAATAAGTAATTTTTAAGGGGTAAGGGAGGCTGGAGGAATGGCACAGCATTTAAAGTGCTTCCTCAGCGAGCACAAAACCCTGAGTTTGATTCCCCAGAACCACATAAAACTGGGTGTGGTGGTGCACCCTTGTAATCTTAGCTCTTGGGTGGATGAGGCAGGAGGATTGCCATGAGTCCAAGGCTAGCCTGGGCTACATAGCGAGTTCAGTCCCATCCTGGGCTATAAAACGAGACCGTCTCATAAATAAATAAATAAATAAATAAATGGCCAAGAGATACAACTTAGTGGGAGATCCCTAGGTTCAATCCCCACTACATGGAAAAATAGAAAAAGAAGACTATTTCTTGAGGTTACCTGGACTCCCATCCCAATTTTCCTTCTTCTGTTCTCCCATCACCCAACATGCTCTCCTCAGCCTGTTTCGGGAGACAGCCCAGCACCCCCAACCCCAGCTGAAGTCCTGCAAGAAGGAAGTGGATTAAGGGTGTGGGAATTGCCCAGCCTTCTTTTACATGGAGCTGCAAGGTCTGAGTGTGGCCTACATTTTTTTTTTGTCTTCTTCACACCCTATTGGTTACAACTTAGTCATATGACCAGACCTAGTTGCAGGGGATCCTGGGAAATACAGCTTTTAACTCTTTCCCGTGCTTCACCAAGAAGTCAAACACATCTCCTTTGGCCTTCTTTTTTTTTCCCCCCCCACTTTCAGTACTTGTGACTGAACCTAGGCCGGGCCTTTACGCTGAGCTGTCTCTCCAACTCATTTTTAATTGCCTTTATTTATTATTTTTTAAAAGACAGAGTCTTGCTCTGTAGTACCTGCTGGTCCTGAACTCATTATGCAGCCTAGGCTGGCCTTGAACTCACAGCAATCCTCCTGCCTCTGCTTCCTGAGTGCTGGAGTTACAGGCATGTCCAGGTAGTATGCAGTGCTGGGAGACTGAGCCTGGGACCTTGAGCTTCTTAGCCACCCTCATCACTGAGCTATGCCTGCAACATTCATTTCTTATTTTGGAGACTTATTTTTGCTACATTGCCAAGGCTACGCTTGGATTTATGATCCTGCTTCAGTCTCCCAGGGTTTTGAGATTACAAGTTTGTACCACTGTGGACACGTTTGTACCCATCCCCTCCTAATCTGATTTGATTCTATGTTTTGGTTACCAACTTTGCCTTTTTTGTTTTTATTTTCGTAGTCCTAGGAATCAAACTACCCGTGAACTATATCCTTACTTCTTGTTAGGTTTTATTTTGAGATAGAGTCTCACTAAGTTGCCAAGGCTGGCCCTGAATTTTGGGTCTTCCTTACCTCAGCATTGCAAGCCACTGGGATTACAGTCATGTGTACCACTGTGCCTAGCCAATGTTGCTATTTCTTTTTTTTTTTTTTTTTTTTGTTTTGTTTTGAGATAGGATCTCACTGTGTAGTACAGGCTGGTTCTGAGCTCACTGTGAAACCCAGACTGGCCTTGAACTCAGAGCAGTCCTCCTGCCTCATCCTCCCAAGTGCTGGGATTACAGGTGTATACCACTTCGGCCAGCTTTATGTGGTGCTGGGATATCAAACTCAGGACCTTACACTTGCTAGGCAAGCACTTTAACTACTGTGCCATTCCTCCAGCCCTGTTTGTTTGGTGATATTGAAGCTGAAGCACAGGGCCTCCACACTCAGCTACGCCCCAGCCTGTTCTTTGGTTTTGACTTTGAGGCAGAGTCTCAATAAGATGCTCAGGCTGGGCTCTGACTTGGGGTCCTCCTGCCTCAGCCTCCTAGAGTGTTTGGCTTCCAAGGCCTGTGCCACTGGGCTCTTACATGACTTGAATGAGCCTTTCCTGCCTGTCCAGGCTGACCCTGTGGTTCTGTACTCACGGCAGCTCATCTAGTGCCCCCGAGAGTACATGGAGCAAGTGCTGGCTGTGAGTCTCCCAGCAGATGTGCCCTCCCTGGGGAGGGGGTTTCTCTGCAGGTCCTCATCGAGACGAGTGTTTGCCATCTGGTGTACTCAGACATCAATGGAATAATCAGCCTGCACACCGTTTTTTCCCAGAGCGGGCGGTACCCGGGCGTCTGCTAAAGACCCGGGCCATGCGTGAGATGTACCGGAGCTACGTGGAGATGTTGGTGAGCACAGCACTTGACCCGGACATGATCCAGGCCCTGGAGGACACACACGGTGAGCCGGGGCCTGGAAGGGCATAGGTCTGAGGTGGGAAGGGAACTGGGCCCCCAAGCCTGACACTCAGTTGTTTTCCAGATGAGCTGTACCTCCCACCCATGCGCAAGATCGACGGCCTCCTCAATGAGCACAAGAAGAAAGTCCTGAAGCGGCTGTCACTTAGCCCAGCCCTGCAGGTGTGTGGCGGCCTGGGGAGGGCTGTCTGGGGCCCAGGATCAGACATGGAGGAGATCTGTGTCCAGAGTACTTGGCCTGGGAGGGGCATTCTTAGGAGGGCGTCACTCTCCAGGGCTTGGCTGGGAGGAAAGCTGAGGTCAAGGGCTGTTAGGAGCCCGGCGGGGTCTGGACTGTCAGGACAGGTGGAGTTAGGGGAAAGTGGTTGGATAGGACCCATGGGCCTTGGAATCAAGCAGTGGGTGGCCATTGGCCAGGCTGTCTTTGAGGCCCAGGAGAGCTTAGTTGGACAGCGCAGGACCCAATGAACCAGGGTCTATGCAGAGGTCCCATGCTAGGGCAACAATTCTGTGACTTCTCTGTGGACATGATGCAGGCCTTCCAATCCCAGGGTGGCCTAGGGTCCTGGATACAGTCCAGGGCAGCTCTGGGAGTTCCGGAGTATGTTCATGTGGCTTTGAGGATTCTAGCTGGAGTGTTTGTCTGGCACTAAGAATGTTGGGTGGCTTTGAATTCTGGAGTAGGATGTTGTTTGGCTTTGAGAATTCTGGGCAGATGCAAGTGTGGCTGAAAAATTTCAGGATGGATTTTAGACTGGCTTTGAAAGTTCTGGCTGTGATGTTAAGCTAGTGCTTAGAATTCTGGGATTGAGTAGTAGGCTGTTTGGCAGTGCCAGGAGTGATTCTAGTTGGACTGAAAAAACCTGAGGTAAAAGTGGGGTTTTCAAATTCTGGGTAGGATGGGGGTTTTTTGTTGTTTTGTTCAGAATATTTTTTTAAATTTCTTTTTTCTTGAGATAAGCTCTAGCTCTATAGTCCAGGCTAGTCCTGAACTCATTATACAGCCCACGCTGGCCTCGAAATCATTGCAGTCCTCCTGCCTCAACTTCCTGAGTGCTGGAATTGCAGGCATACACCACACCTTGTTAATATTTATGTGGTGCTGAAAGATCAAACCCAGGGCCCTGTGCATACTAAGAAAACACTTTAACCATTGAGCTATGTCCCCAGCCCTGTGTAGAATCCTGGGTAGAGTGTCAGGATTCCTGGGAATTCTGGAGTGAATATTAGGCTATGCCATGGATTCTAGGAGCAATGGTTAATGTTTTTGAAAATTCTCTCTCTCTCTCTCTCTCTCTCTCTCTCTCTCTCTCTCTCTCTCTCTCTCTCTCTTTTGAGACAGGGTCTTGCTCTGTAGCCCAGGCTAGCCTTGGGTTCACAGTAATTCTGCCTTAGCCTCCTGGATGCTGGGATTAGAGGCATGTGCGCCACCATACCCAGCTTTTTGTTGTGTGAGGGAATCAAACTCAGGGCCTTGTGCTTTCAAGGCAAGTGCTTCAACCACTGTGCTATTCCTCTAGCCCTGCTTTTGAAAATTCTGAGATGAAATGTTAGGTGGGTTGGAGACTTGGTTTCGGAAAACTTGGAGGATGGTGCTTTTGTCCATGAAATCTGACACTGATGGACTAAGGATTCTGAGTGAGGTGTTGCAAGGATTGAGAATCCATTATTTAGGCTGAGGGTACATTTCTGTGAACCCAGCGTAAGTCAGCTGGGTGCAGTGGTTCACTCCTGGCTATCGTCCCAGCACTCTGGGCAGCTGAGGCAGGCAGATCCCAAGTTGGAGGCCAGCCTGGCCAATGTCCCACTTGGCTAGACCCTGTCTCAAAATGAAAATAGAAACAGAGGTAGGGAATACAGCTCAGTGTGAAGGACCTGGGCTTGATCTCCAGTACTGGGGGGGTGGGGGGGACAAGAAGAAAATAAAAAGGAAGAGAAAAGACTAATTTGAAAAGGTGATTAATGCACCTAAACTTCCAAATACAGCTGAGCTGTCGCACACTGTAGAGTACGGGTTTTTTCTTACATTTGTGGGGCGACTGGAAGGCATGCTGTAGCTGCCCCAACATCTAGACAGATTCCTGCAACAAATCACTTGCCCAGGAAGGAACCCAAAGTCAGAATTCTTTTGTGAGGGTGGGAGGAATTGGCACAGCAGTGCAAGTCCCTGAGTTTGATTCCCTAGCATCACATAAGCCAGGAGTAGTAGAGCACACCTGTAATCCCAGCACTTGGGAGGCTGAGGCAGGAGGATTGCCTTCAATCCAGGGCTACATAGTGTGTTCAGGATCAGCCTGGATTGCAGAGTGAGACCCTGTCTCCCAAAAATATCTTCTGTGGTTTTCGTTTTCTTTTTATCTTTCTTTCTTTTTCTTTTCTTTTCTTTCTTTTTTTTTTTTGGTGTGTGTGTGTGTGTGAGTGTGTGTGTGTGTGTGTGTGTGTGTGTGGTATTGGGTACTGAACATTTCCAGTACTTTTTATGTTTTATTTTGTGGTAGGGCCTCACTAAGTTGCCCAGGCTGGACTCGAACTTGAGATTCTCTTGTCTCAGCCTCCCAGAGAACTGGGACTACTGATCTGTACCACCAGGCCCAGTTCTTCTGTGTCCTTGGAGGAGTCTGAAACCCTTGCGTGTCTCTTCGGATTTGTAGCCTGAGGGAAAGTGAAGCATCTGACAACTGGAGACCTGAGAACTGGCTGATGGGTAGGGGTATATGGGTCCAGCGAGGTGGCCCACTGATTCCTGGCTTCCTGCAGGACGCCCTGCACACATTCCCACAGCTGCAAGTGGAGCAGAGTGGGGAAGGCTCCCCCGAGGAGGGCGCTGTGCGGCTGCGGCCGGCTGGGGAGCCCTACAACCGCAAGACACTCAGCAAGCTCAAGAGGAGTGTGGTCCGAGCCCAGGTGGGGCCCAGTAGGGAGTGGGCTGGCTGGGGGGGTGGCCTGGGCAAGTGGGAGGGCCAGGCAGGGGACTGCCCTGCTGAGCCCACAGGGCCTAAGGCACCTCTATGCCATCTTCCAGGAGTTCAAGGTGGAGCTGGAGAAGTCGGGGTACTACACACTCTACCATTCACTCCACCACTATAAATACCATACCTTCCTACGCTGCCGTGACCAGGTGAGCCAACCCGTCAAACCCCTCACCTTCACGCAGATTCAGCCTTCACAAGCTCCTCTTTGACCAGGCCCCACCCTCCTCCTTCAGACCCAGGGTCCAGGCCCTGCCCTCCTCCCTCAGACCCAGGGTCCAGAGTCTGCCCAACTCCCTCAGACCCAAGGGTCCAGGCCCCGCCCTCCTCCCTCAGACTTGGCGGGTCTAGACCCCAGCTCTCCTTCAGTCCAGGGAGTCCAGGACCCAGCCTCCCTCTTTCCAATCAGGGCTTTGGTTGGCCCCTTCGCCCCCACAGTCCAGTCTCTAACCTAAGAGGTAGATTTCTAGGCGCTCTGTGTCCAGCAACCAGTGTCCAGTCCCTCAGCTCCACCCCTGTTTAACCCCCACAGACCCTGGCCATCGAGGGCGGTGCCGAGGACCTGGGCCAGGAGGAGGTGGTCCAGCAGTGCATGCGGAACCAGCCGTGGCTGGAGCAGCTGTTTGACTCCTTCAGCGACCTGCTGGCCCAAGCACAGGCCCACAGCCGCTGTGGGTGACCCCACGCCCCCGGGGGGGGGGGCACCTCCAAGATTGGAGAATTGGGACAAAACTGTGTCCTCAGGAGCTAACCCCTGGGCTCCGTCGCTGCCGGGGAAGGGGGTGTCAATTGGTCAGGGTGTATCCATGCTGCCCCCCAGGGCAGGGTTCTGAGTTTGAGTTCCCCCTATTCCCAGCCCTCTCTACTCCCTCCCCGTCCCTTCCGCTGTTCGGTGTACAGAGAAATTATTTATATATATGTATAAATGTCTATTTAGTAACGGTTCCCTCTCCCCGCCCTAATCTCCACGGCTACCGCCTCCACCCCCCCACCTTGTACATAATGTATAGGAAAAGTCTATGTATGGTTGAGGGGGTGGAGCGGTTTCTGACAGCTGTGGGACCCCCTCCTCCCGTGACCCCCAACAGGCCAAGATCTTTGCTAAAGGCCATTCCCTCCCCAGGGCATTTGGCATCGGGCAGGAGGGGAAAACGCATCTTGTTAATTATTTTTAATCTTATTTATTGTACATACCTGGGGGGCTCTGGGGAGGTGGGGGGAAGGATCCCCTCCCCCGCCCTTCCCACTCCTTTTCTACAGCGATTTGTCTGTGTCTGATCCCCAGCCCCGGCCCTGGCCCCTTGTCGTCTGAATGTGGTTCTATTTTTTAATCGGCTCCCCTTTCCTGTCCTCTCCCTGCCCACCCTGTCCTCTCTCCCTGCACCCCTTATCTCCCACTCTTCCTTGGGCTTCTGTACGACTCACCTTGTATACACTGTGTACACACAACCAGCCGAACGAAACCCAGCGGCAAACACTTTACCTTTAGGCTGGCGTGCCTCTGTCCTGCGGCGTCAGCGGGCTGGGTGGGTGGGTGGCGTCAACTAGTTCAGGAGGCAGGTGGCCTGAGGTCAGTGTGTCCTTGGTGTTGCATGCATAACAAATGATCCCACCCAGAAATTTAATAACGTCAAACAAACGATGCTGAGTGTGTGTGTGTGTGTGTGTGTGTGTGTGTGTGTGTGTGTGTGACAGGATTTACGATTTACCCTGGGACCTTGGCACTTATCTACATCCCAGCCCATTTATTTATTTATTTATTTATTTATTTATTTATTTATTTTGAGACACCATCTTACTCTGTATCCCAGGCTGGTCCTGAACTCAGTATGGAGCCCAGGCTGGCCTTGGACTCAAGGGCAATCCTCCTGCCTCAGCCTTCCCCAACCCTTTTTATTTTGAGATTGAGACACGGTCTCACTAAGTTGCCTGGGCTGGGCGATCTACCTGCCTCAGCCTCTCAGAGTGCTGTGATTACAGGCATACACTACCATGATCAACAGTGATTATTTCACAGTTTTTTGAAGATGAGGTGGGTGGGGGCTGAATGGTAATGGCCTTCTCTGTCATGAGGATGTAGTCAAGATGCCATGTGAAGCCAGGCTTCATGTCGCACGCAGGCCTGTAATCCCAGCACTCTGGGA
Source organism: Ctenodactylus gundi (assembly GCA_004027205.1). Lineage (NCBI taxonomy): Eukaryota > Metazoa > Chordata > Mammalia > Rodentia > Ctenodactylidae > Ctenodactylus > Ctenodactylus gundi. The sequence goes on from PVKB01001340.1 coordinate 28,680, forward strand.
GGCCGAGACAGGAAGATGGTAAGTTTGAGCCCAAGCTGGGCAACTTAGTGACTAAATGACACCTTGTCTGAAATCAAACAAAAAATGTGCAATGGGACCGGAGGTGCCACTCAGTAGTTAGAGCACTTGCCTAGCATGCACAAGGCCCTGGGCTTGGCTTTTTTTTTTGAAGCAGAGTGTCCCTTTGTAGCCTAGGCTGGACCTGAACTCACTATGTAGTCCAGTCTAGCCTTGGACTCACAGTAGTCCTTCTGCCTCAGGCTCCAAGTGCTGGGATTACAGGCGTGTGCCACCATTGCCACGCCCAGTTTATGTGGTGCTGGGGAACCAAACTCAGGGCCTTGCGCTTACTAGGTAGGCGCTTTAACCACTGTCATTCCTCCGACCCCGAGGCCCTGGGTTTGATTTGTCAACACCACATAAAAATTATCTGGGTATGGTATCACATGCCTGCAGTCCCAGCACTTAGGAGGTTGAGACAGGAGGATTGCTGTAAGTTGGAGGGCAGCGTGGACCATGTAGGAGTTCAAAACCAGCCTAGTCTACAGAGCAAGGCCCTGCCTCAAAAAAGGGAAGAGAATGTGTATGTAGTTCTTTGCGAGGGGCCTGGACTCAGTCCCCAGTAGCATGAAGAAAAAAAAGTCATCTGAGGCTGTGATGCAGGGTCCTTTTGCAAGGTGACAGTGGCTGGAGGCTCAGTTCCTTGCTACAGAGACCTAACCATATAGCTGAACATGGCCCATAACACTGTGGTGGTTGTCCTCCCAATCAATAGCAGAGTGAGGACGCAGAGGAAAAGCACCAGGCGTCGCCTCTCCCGATCGTGGATGTCCTGTGCTAAAGCTTCTCTCACACTTTTGTTAGAGGGAGGATACTGGAGATTGAGGTCCTTTTGTTACTCATTTATTCATTTTTTAAAAAATGATACTGGGGAATGAATCCATGGTCTTCGCATCCCTAGCCTTTTGTTTTTCTTGAGACAGGTTCTTGTTAAATTATCCAGGCTGGGCTCAAACTGCCGTCTTCCTGCCTCAGCCTCCCAGAGTGCCGGGATTACAGACATGTGCCTTCTCACAAATTTATATGTTTTAAGTGTGTAAGTCACTACACACTATAAAAGGGTGTCAGGACCTTGCCAGCTTTTTCTCAGCTTCCTAACAGAGGAAAGCATGAGTCTTAGTTCTGCAACCCTGAGACGCTAAGGTCACAGGTAAACTGGCTTCCAGAGTTGTGGGCAGATCCAGGGCTAGTGGCCCAGGCTATTTGTCAGCACTCTGGGAGGCTGAGACAGGAGGATTACAAATTCAAGTCCAGCCCAGAACTCAAAAGGGGGGTGGGGGGGGGGGAATGGCTGGAGTTGTCAGTCAGTGTGAAGGCTCCAGGCTACATCCCAGTACCACTAAGTAAATATCCTCATATGATTGTGAGGCATATGGAAGCCAGACATAGCGGCACAGTCCTACAATCCCTACTTCTTGGGTAGCTGAGGGCATAGCTCAGTGGTTGAAGGCCCAAGTTTGGATGCCCCAGCACTACATAAACTGGGCATAGTGGCGCAGGCCTGTAATTTGGGGGAGGAGACTTGTGAATTGGACAACAGCCTGGGCTACATAGGATGTTCAGGACCAGCCTGGACTACAAAGCGAGATCCTGTCTTTCAAAAGTTAGGGGGCTGAAGGAATGACCCAGTGGTTAGTGCTAAATCAATCACTAAGTACTCGAGTTCAATTCCCCAGCACCACATAAACTGGGCATGGTGGCGCACGCCTAATCGCAGCACTCAGGAGGCCCAGACTATGATTGCTGTGAGTCCAAGGCCAGCCTGGGCTCCACAGTGAGTTGAGGACCAGCCTGGGCTACAGAGTGAGACCCTGTCTCAAAAGAAAAAATTTAGAGTATTCGTCTACTAAATATGAGGCCCTCAGTTAGATTCCCAAGCACCACATAAATGGAGTGTGGTGATACATGCTTATAATCCCAGCACTAGGAAGGCTGAGGCAGGAGGATTGCTGGGAGTTTGAGGCCAGCCTAGACTACAAAGTAGGATCCTGTCTCAAAAACTTTGTTTTGAAAAAGGGACAGGAACTATAGCTTGGTGACGGAGCATTCCTGGGTTCCATCCTTAGTGCCACAAATCAAAACTGCACACATTGCACGTTGGAGAGCAGGGCTATGGCCCAGGAATGTTGAGCATTTGGAAGCCAAGCTTGGTGGCACTGGCCTATAATCACAGCACTTAGGCATTAAAGCAGACTGGAGGCTGAGGCAGGAGGACAGGAAATTTGAGCACCACCTGGGCAATTTAATAAGACTGTCACCTAGCAAACAAAAGGCCCTGGATTTGATTCCCCAGTGCCACATAAAGCTGGGCATGGTGGCAGGCTGCTGTTTTCCTAGCACTTAAGGCTGAGGCAGGAGGATTGCCAAGTCTAAGGCCAACCTGGGCTCAGTGTGAGTTCAGGATCAGCCTGGAATACAGAGCAAGACCCTGTCTCAAAAAAATAAGGAAAGGGGCTAGAGGAATGGGTCAGTGGTTAGAACTCTTAGTACTGGAGTTCAGTTCCCCAGCACTACAGAAGCTGGGCATGGTAGTGCACTCCTGTAATCCCATCACTCTGTACTACGGAGGGTGACCCTGTCTCAAATAAATAAAGATTTAGAGATCAGTTGGCAGTATTCTAGAAGCCAGCCTAAAAGGCAGAAAATAAGCTGTTCGCGTTCCAGAGTTCTATTTTTTTTTTTTTTTGAGACAAAGTCCCACCCATAGCCCAAGCTGGTCCTGAATTTACTATGAAGACTAGGCTGACCTTGAACTCACAGCAATCCTCCAGTCTCAGCCTCTTGAGGGCTGAGATTACAGGCCTAAGCCACCATGTCCGACTTTAGATGATCATTTTAAAGATGGGCCACTGGTGTTTGGAACAATATGTAAAAAGGTTACTGTACAGTTTTTTTTTTTCCTCCTTTGTTAGCGATTGAACCTGGGACCTTTGCACTGAGCTATATCCTCAAACCTTTTTAATACATATTTTTTTTAAATTTTGAGGCAGGGTTTCACGAAGTTACCCAGGCTGAGCTCAAGCTTGTGAGCTCCTGCCTCACCCTCCCAGAGTGCTGGGATTATAGGTGTTTGCCACCACACCCAACATGCGTATTCAGAGCACAGGATGGACTCTAGCATTCAGGGAGGTGAGGAGGGTTGAGTCAGGCCCAATGACAGATGCCTGCAGTCCCAGCACTATGGGGGCTGCGGCTAGAGATCCCAATTTTTTTTTTTTTTTTTTTTGAAACAGGGTCTCTGTAGCCCAGCTGGCCTGAACTCACTATAGAGCCCAGGCTGGCCTTGGACTCAGGGCAATCCTCCTGTCTCCGCCTCCCTAGTGCTGGGATTCCAGATGTGCACCGCCACGCCTGGCTTATGTGTTGCTGGGAGTCAACCCGGGGCTATCCCCTGTGCCATTCCATTCCTCCAGCCCTGGAAAACCATAATTTTGCACCATTTGGGCAACTTGGTTGTTTAGTAAGACCCTGTCTCAAAGTAAAAAAAGGGCTGGGGGTTATACCTCAGTATGAGGGGCCTGGGTTCAATCCCCTAGAACCATTTAAAAACCACGAGATTTAGCAATGAACTATGAAAATCCTAGAATAACATTGAGTCCTCTAGTTGTAGCCTGAGCCCTTGGCGAGAAGTTGCATGCTTGTTTCCAGACTAGGCTGTCAACCCAGGATAGAAGGTGGACAGTGACTGGAGGGTAGACAGTAGGGGCAGGGATTAATCCCATCAGGCCCCCAAAACCCTGATTGGCCTTTGGAACTGCACAAATGTGAGTCTCAAGACGCAGGGTTCATGTTAAAAGTAGCAAACAGCCCGTGCCCTCAGCTTTGTCTTCTATAAAATGAGCTGGTGTCTGTTGGAAGCACGTGGTAGCCAGAACAGAAGACCCCAGCAGGCTTGGCAGAAGCCTGAGCTGTGGCAAGAAGTGTGGTGGCACAAACCTGTAATTCCAGCACTTGGAGGCTGAGGCAGGACAATTGTTACAACCAGCCTGGATTTCCAGATTGTGACCCTATCAAAAAGAGAAGTTGGCAGCAGGACATCAAAACTTAAGCCCACAGGAGCAGAAGTGTAGAGGAAGTACCGAAAGGTGCACACATGCCTAGGGACGTGCCAGCCCTTTCACTGTCTTTGTTTTCTCTTGCGCTTTGGAGTGGCTGTTGTAAAATTCCAAAAATGGCCTTCAGCTGTCACATGGGCATTTGTGCCTTTTTCTGTGGGTAAGCAGAACCTGTCACCAGGTTTTTGTGTTGTTTTTTGAGACAAGATCTCACCAAGTTGCCCAGGCTGGGCTTGCACTCCCGTTTTCCTGCCTCTCCCAAAGTGCTGGGATTTCAGGTCTGTGCCACAGGACCCAGCCACTCTTTTGAGAGTCACCATCTTAGTATGTAACTGGGTCCTGCGAGAAGCAAGATGTGCAGGCCAAGAATTTGACCCGTGCAGAACAGGGTGGCTCTCTAGCTGGAGGCAGCCTCACAGGGACTTGAGGAGAAGTTGGGTAAGACCCCTTTTCCTGTCGTGAAGACAGTACCCCAGCTGGAGCTCAGGTGGAAATGACAAACCCTGTCTGGGGACTGGTAGAGACACTGTCTGCTGCTCTGGCCCCCACCCTGCAGGGGCGGGCCCTCTCCGGGGGCAGTGGCTCGTGCATGAGTACAATACACATGAGCCAAGCTTATTCCCTAAGCGGAAGGCTGAACACAGGCCAAGGATTCTGTGATAATGCAACCCGGAAAGGGATATGTACTAATCTGTGTTCCAATCTGGAATACAGAGAGACATTCATGGTTCTGGGGCAGGACAGTGAACACTGGGCTGCGGTCATTGATCGATCCTGAGCATCTAGACCAGGCTCCGGGCTGTCCCCTTGTGCATGTGTTGGCCCCTACTCTGTGGGGCAATGCTGGCATCACCGTCTTTTCACAGGAGACTGAAGCAGCGGGTGCAGTGGTCCAGCCTGGACCAGGAGGCAGGGCCTGCAGTGAACGTAAATGAAGTGGCCGGAGAGTAGACAGAGCCAGTGTCTGGTGGCAAGTGGAAGCATCTCTGTTGAGGTTCCTGGTCTGGTGTGTTGATTAGGTATTACAGTTCAAAAGTAATTGTCCATAGGGTACGGAGGAATGGCTCAGCGGTTAAAGTGCTCGCATAGCAAGTACTAAGTACCCAAGTTCGATGCCCCAGCACCACATAATCTGGGCATGGTGGTGTACGCCTGTAATCCCAGCTCTCAGGAGGATAAGACAGGAAGATTGCTACAGAGTGAGACCCTGTCTCAAAAAAAAAAAGAAAAAAAGAAAAAAAAAAGAATGCCCATCTAAACAGGAAAGGTAAACTCACCCTGCTAAAGGGAAACAGGGGTCTTGGTACCTAGCTCAGTTTATTTCCCTTTCCAAGTAAAGCACACGTAGCTGGGCCAAGTGTCACGGGCCTATAATGGCAGTGCTGGCACTCTGGGAGGTTGTGCCCAAAGGGTCATGAATTTGAGCACAGCTCCAGCTATTTCGTCAGAATTTGTCTCAAAGTAAAACGTGAAAAATATACTGGGCATGGTTTCGCACATCTGTAATCCTATAATTCTGGGAGGCTGAGACAGGAGGAGGATTGCAAATTCAAGTCCTACCTGGACAATTTAGCAAGTTGGCCAGACATTTCAACATTTAAAAATAAGAATAATATGGGCTTGGAAACAGCTCATTGCAAAGGCCTCCATGCCCAAAGCTGAGCTCTAGGTCCTGCTGTGGTTCTGTATGAAATAGGGCATTAGTGTGTGCCCTGAATTTACCCACCTTTTAGAAAGTACCTCCCAGTCTAGGGCGAATCTTGGTGGTTAAAGCATCTGCCAGGCATGTATAATGCTTTGATTCTGGCTTTGATTCCCCAGCACCACATAAAGTTAGGCAGCAGGGCTAGAGAAACAGCACAGCTTGTTAGAGTTAAACTTGCCAGCACCACATAAACTGGGCAAGGTGACAAACACCTGTAATCCTAGTAGTAGGGCGGCTGAGGCAGGAGAATTCCTGAGTTGAGGCTAGGCTGGGCCACATGGTGAGTTCAGAGCTAGCCTTGACAACACAGCAAGATCCTATCTCAAAAAGTAATAATAGAAAAGAGTACAAAGCACCTCCTAAACCAGGCCTGGTGGTATAGACCTGTAATCTCAACAGCCTGGGAGGTTGAGGCAGGAGAACTGCATTTTTTAAAAATTTGAGACAGGATCTCACTGTGTAGCCCAAGCTTGTCCAGAACTCACTATGTAGCCCAGGCTGGCCTTGGACTCAACGGCAGTCCTCCTGCCTCAGCCTCCTGAGTGCTGGGATTACCGGCATGTGCCACCATGCCCAGTTTTATGTGGTGCTGATAAATTGAACTCAGGGCCTTGGATTTGTAAGGCAAGCATTTCAACTGCTGTGCCATTCCTCCAGCGTTGCAATTTTTTTTTTTTTTTTTTGAGACAGGGTCTCACTCTATCCCAGGCTGGTCCTGAACTCACTGGTGTAGACCAGGCTGGCCTTGGACTTAGGACAATCTGCCTGCCTTCGCCTGCTGAGTGCTGGGATTACAGGCATGTACTACCACATCCAGCTTTATGTGTTTCCTGGGAATTGAATGCAGGGCTTTGCCCTTGCAAGGCAAGCCTTGCCCAGGCAAGCTGTGCCATTCCTCTGACTGAGAATTGCAATTATGAACCCAGACTGGCCCTGGGTTCAATGCCCAGTCATACCAAAAACAAACAAAAATATACACCTCAGGATATTGGCAGTGATATTTATTTTTCTGGGGGAAGGATTATATACAGCAGTGACCTGGAAGCCCCTCACCCCACCAAGGGTTTGGGTGGGGAAAGAAGGTGTTGGGAAAAGGCACACAGTGGCAGTGGCCTGGCGGCCAGGAAGTAAGGCAGGAGGGTGTAGTGTGTCCTGGAAGACCCAGAGGAGGAAACTGAGGCTCAGCCAGGCCCTCAGGCCACACAGCAAGGTGCAGGGCAGCTGGTCCCAAGAGCTCACACTGGTCACTTCTCTGGTCTGGCTACAGCAGGACGCAGGGGCAGCTGTTGGCCTTCTTCCCAGGGGCACTGGGTGGGCTGGGTGGGAGCTCTTGTTCCTGGTATTTCCTGTGGGAAACAGCTTATGAGTTTGGGCTGATGGGGCTAGGGACAAGGATGTGGAGAGAGGGACTCACCGGATGGCTCGCACCAACTGCTCAAAGGCCTCGTCGACATTGAGACGTAGTTTGGCCGAGGCCTCGAAGTAGGCCACGTGGTGGGAGGCACTGAAGGTAGATGCTTCAGATCGGGGGATCTGCACAATGGTGGGGGGGGGCATAGGCAAAGTCAGGTGACCCCAGCCATGCAGCACATTTTGTCTTTGTCTCGTAGTGTGGATAGCCCATCGAGAGAGCTCAACAGAAAAAGTTTGGGGTGTAGCTCAGTGGTTACAGTGCTTGCCTAGCATGGGTGAGGCCATGGTTCAACCCACCAGCACCACATAAAAATTCTGCGGGGGAGTGGGGCAGGGTATAGTTTAGCAGTTAAAAACATTCACCTACCAAGTGTAAGGATTTGATTCCCCAGCACCACATAAGCCAGGGGCGATGGCATACACTGTAAGCCCAGCACTTGGGAGGCTGAGGCAATCCTGGGCTAAATTGCCTAGGCTGGGCTTGAATCTGAGATCCTCCTGCCTCAGCCTTCTAGAATGCTAAGATTACAGATGTGAGAACTCTAAGGAGGCTCTCTCTCTCTCTCTCTCTCTCTCTCTCTCTATTTGAAACAGGATTTTGCTCTGTAGTCCAGGTTGTTCCTGAACTCACTATGTAGCCCAGGGTCATCTTGAACTCAGGGTACTCCTGCCTCAGTGTTCCTAGTGCTTGGATTACAGGTATGCACCATCATAAATGGCTTTTTTCTGAGACAAGGTCTCACTCTGTAGTCCAGGCTGGCCTCAGACTCTTGGCAACCCTCTTGCCTCAGCCTCCTGAGTCCTGAGATAATTACAGGTATGTGCCACCAAACCTGGCTTTATGTGATGCTGGGGAATTGAACTCTGGGCCTTTCACTTGCTAGACCAGCACTTTAACCATTGTGCCATTCTTCTCACCCCTATTTTTATTTTTATTTTATTTTATTTTTTTGAGGCAGGATCTTGCTCTGTAGTCCAGGATGGTCCTGAGCTCACTATGGAGCCCAGGCTGGCCTTGGACTCACAGCAATCCTTCTGCCTCAGCTTCCCTTGTGCTGGGATTATAAGCATGCCCCACCATACCCAGGTTTCTAAATCAAAAATAAAAATGGTCTTGGAATATAGCTAAGTATGAAAGCCCTGGAATCAGTCCCTGGTGCCAGAAGGAGAGGAAGAAGAAGGAAGGGAGTGATGGAGCCACAAGAGGAATGTGCACTGGGGAGGCAACCAGGGATGTCCCAGCTGGCGAGAGTGCAGGGGAACGGAGGAGTCCTGGATGTTGTGGCGGCTGGGGGTCGTACCCTGTGTCCCATCCACCTATCTACCTGGTGTGCAAGGTCCTCTGCTGAGTGAGACTGGGTCCCAGGTGGTCAGACTTAGAGTAACATCCTGTGTAGTAATGGGGGAGCAGGGGCGCAGGAGACAGAGGAGAAGCGGGGCCTGGTGGCACAGGCCTCGTAATCTCATTACTCTTGGAAGCTGAGGCAAGAGGATCCCAAGTTCAAGCCCAGCCTGAGCATTGTAGCAATTTAGAGAGAGACTGTCTCAAAATCAAAAATAAAACTGGGCTGGGGATGTAGCTCACTGTGAAGACTCTGGGATTGATCTTCAGTACCATATTGCAAATAGAGGGTGCTTGTGAGAGGAGGGGACCTGGAATAGGGTCTGAAATGGGGTGCTAGGGAGAGGGGCATTCCAGACCTGGCGCTGTGTCTCCAGATCAGCCTTGTTCCCGACCAGCACGACAGGGAAGTCATCGCGGTCCTTGACTCGCAGGATCTGCGTGAAGAGCTTGCCGACCTCGTTGAAGCTGGGGAAGAAACCTGAAGTGAGGTCCAGCCAGCCACTTGGCTCTGTCCCCTAGGCTTCGCCGCCCTCTCTCACCTCTGCCTGTCGTTAATGGCAAACACCAGCAGGAAGCCGTGGCCAGCACGCATGTACTGCTCCCGCATGGCCCCAAACTCCTCCTGGCCCGCCGTATCCAGGACTTAGGAGACAGGGAGAGGGGCGGGTGGGGACCAGGCTTCCCCTAGCCACCCCCATAAGCCCTGGATCCCGGCCGGTGTGCCCACCCCCAGCTACTCCCCGCCGCCCTCACTGTCCAGCCGGGCCGGAATGCCGTCCACGGTGCAGATCTTCGTGTAGGAGTCCTCGATGGTGGGGTCGTAGTCAGACACGAAGTAGGACTAGTGGGTGGAGAGAGGGTAAAGGCCGCTGTGGACTGCAGTGGCCTGCCGGTGAAGCCTGCCCCAGCCTGCCTCTGTCTGGGTCTCTGTGACTTCCCCTCCATCGTTATCTCCCTTGTCCTGCCTCAGTCCCTTCCACTGTCTAGGTCTCCATGCTCCGTGTCTGGGGGGGTGGGGAGGGGGAGTCTGTGTCCCCCTTCTGGGTTACTCCCTTGCCCTGACCTGCGGACTGAGCCCATGGCCCTCACTCTAAGCTACATCCTCAGTTCGTTTTGATTTTTGAGTCAGGGACTGTGTAAGCTGCTGAATTGCCCAGGCTGGCTTGAACCGATGATCCGATTCCAGGCGAGTGCCACCAGGCCTGGCTCTATCTCCGCTTTGGGTACCAGCTCTGAGCACCTCCAGGTCCTCTTTCCGGTATCAAGTCCATCTCTCTTATCATGATGACATCCTGGCTGTGTGCTGGTGAACAAATCACTTCCCCTCTCTGAGCCTCAGTTTCCTCATTTGGAAAATAAGAGAACAGCACCACACCCATCCAGCGTTTGTGAAATTCAGGGGAGCCCCTTGCTAAGCCTTGAACACAGGCGCGAGTACGTAGCGAGTGATCAGATAACGGCAGCCCGCGCTGTGCGGAATGTGCGGGTGGCTGTGTCTCTCCCTCGGCCCGCTGCCGCCTCCTCCTCCCTCGCTCGTCCCTCCTCACTCCCTCCTCCTCCAGTTTTGGCGGCCTCCAGAGTCTCCTCCCAGGGGAAGGTCCCAGTTCCAATCCGGCGGCGAGAGACTGCCCCACCCTCAGCCCGGCCCCTCCCTTCCTGCCTGGGTCCGCTGACTCCAGCGGGGCCTCTGGGTGCAAGGGGCCCAGGGCTGGGGTCTTCATCCCGACAGTCAGGACTCCTTGTCAGGGCCCCTGGGGTGCCTTTTTTTTGTCCTGACAGCACAAAGGGCACACACTTTTCTAGGATTTCAGGACAGGGGAAGGTCTTCCCTTGGGCAACGGCTGGTGGTTTCTTGGGTAGGCGGGCAGGAGAGGAGGGATTTGGGGCTAGAGGTATGAAGGCTGCATCTTGTCTGCTAGAGAGGTGCTTGGTGAAGGCTTGTCCTGAAGGCAGAGTGTAGGGACCGGTACTGGGCCGGGTGAGGGGAGGGGGATTAGAGGCATGTCTTCAGAGTACGCTGAGACCAGCCCTGGGGTGGCTAGGGGGCAGCTGAGAGTTTGGCATAGAATACAGAGCCTTAGAGAGACTCTGAGGTACGTTTAAGGGAATCGCCTAAGAAGTGGATCTTCGTGACAGTGGAAAAAATCTGGGGGTGTCTGCACGGAGATGAACTGGGAGCTTCTGAGGGGTGCAGGGAGCGGGAGTGGGGATCTTTGGAGTTTTCTGGAAGGCCAAGGAGGAGGGTCTGTTTGAGATCCCCAGAGCAGGGGGTAAAGGGTGAGTCTCAGCACTGGGTGGCCTCAGAAGACCCTTAAGCTAGGCTATCCTCACTGGGGGAATCTGGAAGGTGTTGGCACAGCAGTTAGCAAGGTTAAGAGTGGCCCTGGGGCATAGAGAGGATTTGGGGGAGATAGGGCTCAGGGTGGAGGGGCTAGGTGGTCCCTGGGAGTGCTTCAAGTCTAAATGGACTACTGTTCTATATTTAGGGTGCTCCCATGAAGCACTCAGGCCAGGTCAGGAGGAAAGCCAGGTCTTGGGTACTGCGGGGAGACCGTGGGTTTTAGGATGTATTAGGAGGAAGGTCTCTCGTGCAGGGGAAGGAGGCCTGCGACTTTAGAGTCACAATCTAAGGGGATTTAAAAGAGTAAAAGGGACTGTGGAAAGTCTCAGTGATGGGTCAAAGGGGGAATAGAGTCTCAGGAATCCCTCCCCCAAAGGGCTCAGTCTGGATCTCAGGGAAACCCCCGGGTGAGGGCCCGCTACCTGGATGAACTGGATGGTCAGTGCGCTCTTGCCCACGCCGCCGCCGCCCACGACCACCAGCTTGTGTGTCTCGCTGGGCTGGGGGTCCCCGGGTCCCGGTCCCCCGCCCCGGGGCCGCCCCCGCCCAGTCCCGGACGCCGCCCCGCTGCTCATGTCGCCACCGCTGCTGCCTTCGCTGCTACCGTGGGGGAAACGGGCGGAACCCAGGGGCGGGCTACTCTAATAAGTCTACTGCATAATCATGAGCTCTAGCCAGAAGGACTTGGGTCTGAGACACTTAAGGAATACGAAAGCCCTAGAAAGGGAGGAGCTATGCTAAAAGAGCAAGGGAAAAGAGTTCGCGGCAAAGGGGGAATTCCGAGTGGGGCGGGAATAGGCTAATAATATTTGCGTTCAATCTAAGCCGCTACACGCGCTCTCAGCTGGCGGGCCGTTCGTGGGCGGAATTATGCTAATCAGAAAGCATTCTTTTAGCTGACGGGTCGGGGAAGCTTGCTTGGGTTGGATTATGCAAATAAGAGCCCCCATGCGGGAGCTCTGCGGATCTATCACTGACGTTTTATTCCAGTAGGCGGGGCTTTCCGACTTGCTTGCGGCCGTATATAGGATGCTCTGAGGCAGGACCCGCTCTTGAGAAGCTCCACCTCCATCCCGGGGACGTAGCCAAACTCTCCAACGCAGCGTCCGACCCAGAAGCTGGAGTCTCCACCCGCTAAAGGACCCAGGCTTCCGGTTCCCGGTGTTCCAGCCAAACGGAAGACAGACTGGGAGGGGAGGTGGGGCCCTGGAAAGGGACAGTAGGGTAACGGGGCCGGGAGGGGCCGTGAGATCACTGCATTCCTTATCCATGAGCCAGCTCGCCCAAGTCGGGACGCCCGGGTCATGAGGGGCCTGGGGCCAGGATTTTGGGGGTTTGAAAGAGGAAGTAGAGAGCCTAGATACTTGTGTCCCTGGGAGAGAATAGTGACGGAGACTTGAACCCCTGAATCATGGGGAGCAAAGGACCTGGGGATCCCCCCTACTAGGTACAAAAAGGGAGAGAGATGGAAAACCAGAATTCTGGGTCCGAGGGCATTGTGGTTCGGGAACCCAAACTCTCATGTATGGTGAGCTTGACGCCTGAAATAGTCTGAGGGAGGAAGGGCTGGGGGACCCGACTTGACTCCAGAGAGTACGAAGGAAAAGGGAATTCCTGCTGAGAAGATTCAAAATTAAGACTTCTTTGTCCTGACTGACGAGGTAGTTAGGTCCAGGTCCTTGTTTCTAAATTTAGAGAGGACTTGGGGATTGGATTCTGAGTGCCCCACGATGTGGGCGGGCAATTTCTAGCCAGGCCGGCTCTCTCCTACGAACTGCAATTCCCATACGTCTGTTCCGAGGGCCTCGACGTTACTTCCTGTTCCGCCGTCCTTTCCCCGCGCGCGCAGAGCACTGTGGGTTCTTACGGCGGGCTACAGCCGCCCCGCCTACTTCACCTCTCACCCTCTTGCTGTCCCCGCGCGACGGAAGAGGCGTGTGGAATACGCCTCCCGGTGTGCCTTGTGTGTACCCCGCCTCATGTGGCCCGTTGGTTGCTGGGAAGCCGAGTCCGATCGCCTTCCCGCCAGCTTTCAGTGCATCAGGCTCGGAACTTGAAATCCCGGCAAGCTCGGCGGCGGTTTAGTCCCACCCATTTTCTCCTCTGCTCTCGAGCCCCGCCCCAGCCCGCCCCGCCCCGCGCCGGGGCCGGAGCCGCAACCCGAGCGGCGGGGTAAGATGGCGGCGGCGGTCCGGGCCTCGGGGCTCGGGCCTATTGGGGTGGGCGGGGCAGAGTCGGGTCGCTAGTTGTCCCTGGGTACCCCCCACACGCCAGGAGGCCTGGAGGACTTAGCGGGGCAATCTCGGACCCAGCAGCGGTGGCAAATTCCGGCGCCGAGTTGGGGGCCTTCTCAGGGCCCCGGGACGCATCTGTGGGTGCCAGGGGCGTCTATGGGGTGTCCCCGAGAGGATTGGGAGTATCCACAGGGCCTGGATTGAGCCTAGGGCCTGCCCTTTGTCGTATAGCTTATCTGGATCGTGCCTGTAGGCGCTGTAGATCGTCTTTATGGACTCACCGGAGGGTAGGGTCTGTTTAGAGGATTTTGGGGCCATCTTGAGATTTGAAGTATGTCCCGGGGTGAAGGAGGACTGCAAGAACTGCGGAGTATGTGCAGAGCCAACTAGAACTCCTGGAGTACATCTGTTAGGGCTGCAAAGTACCTACATGGGCTGGCTTGTGAATGCTGTTGGTCTGTATAGGTCTGATTTATTGGGCCTGGGAGAACTCTTAAAGGGTTAGAAAGTCTTTTAGAGATATCAAGAAGAATGAGATGTGCCCATCAAGAGAAGGAAACAAATTTTGTGACGTCCTGAGAGGAGTGGAGGGACCTCCAAGATCTAGGAAGTGTCTGGTCTTGTGACAGGAGGCTGGGGCCAGTGAGAAGGACCTGGAATCATCTGGGTGGATTTGATGTGATTGCAAGAATGCGGTCTCTATGCTTGGAGCAAAGTCAAATGCCTTTTGGGGCCAGATATGTGTGTGGACAATGATAGAACACAGAGTGTTGAAAATTTTGCCCAAATTAGTTGTACTTGCCCTTCAGAAAGTAATTCAAATGAAAGTTGCTTTAAAATTCTGCCTTGTTCTGGGGCTATAGAGAAGTCTGAGAGGGTCTGCTGGGCCTTCTGAATTCATTTAGTGCCATATTTTTCTATCAGTAGAAATAACTAACATTTTTAATTGAGACCTAGTGCATAACACCACTCCCAAGAATTGACATTTCAGTGTACTGCTTGTGCAAAATCATGCAAATTTATGATTGTGTTATGTTTACTTTTTGTAACTAGCTGTCGGTGAAGCACTAAATTGCTCCCAGACCTGGTAGTTTGGAAGGCAGCTTTGATCACCACTCTACCACCAGTGTGCCCCTAGATCTTCTAGTTTGGAAACCACTGATCTAGAGGGGTGTACTAGAATCTACAGAGCCTCTGATGTCTACAAGATCCAAGGAGCCTAAGGCTTGTCTTGAAAGCATGAGGGCATCTTCCTCCCCTGCAGAGGGTTTGGAAGTCTCCCAAGTTTGTAGTCAGATATTGACTAAGCTTCTGATAGAGTCACAGTGGTAGGGAAGTGCTCTTAATAGGTGCTGCGAGCAACCCTGGGGGCCTGGGAGCTGCCCACTGGGTGGGAGAGTATTGAGTATTGGCTAGAGAGGTTGGGGTGTGGTAGATAGTCAAGTCAGGGTGTGTCCACAGGGTGTTATGGAAGAGGCCTGAAGACTTAGAAACCCAGGAGGCTGAATATGTAAGTGTGGAAGCTTGGGCACAGCTTGAAAATCCATGATGGGATAGAGACCAGGGCAAAGGTCTTAATAGTTGGTGCAGCAAGGAAATTGGGGAGGCAGAGGTAGGGGTAACCAGCGCATCAGGGCTAATGACAATTGGACTGTTCACGGGTCTAGAGCACTTGAGATGGGCCCTTCTCTACATAAGGCTCCTGTCTTGCCCTGTACAGTTAAGCGTGCTGAGTCGTGGGCTAGGGATGTGGAAGCTTTCTAGGAATTTTGAGATAGGGCATTGTTTTCTCAGCAGCACCTTTGATGGTTGCAGGGAAACTTGCACCTGTAATAGTCATGATTTCAGAAGCCCTCATCAAGACACCGGTCAGCCTGCTGCCTGCCCAGCACTCACGTTCTAAGAATTCCCATGGTATCACCAAGGTTGTGGTCATACTTCCACAGGTGATAGGCAGATGTCCCCATGGAGTTTGGAAGACAGCATGTCTTGTGAAGTGTAATATTTTTGTTTAAGAAGTAGAATGTGGGCTCTGCGGATCACTTTCTCATGGTTCCATCTTAGGTATATAAAGAAAAGTTCTTTGGTTTCTTACCATTGAGGATGAGTGATGCTTTGTGAAGCTGTGTGGTACCTGTATTCTGTGCCATCCAGCACATGCATTTACCTCAGATGGGAAAGGTGGGTTTGTGGGACTGTGGAAGATTCTTTGAAATCACAATACAATGCAAAAAAAAGATCTCAGTAAGCTGGGCTGATGTCACAGGCCTATAATCTCAGCACTCTGGGAGGCTGAGACAGAAAATTGCAAGTTTGAGCCCAGCCTGGATGATGGGTGATGTAGTGACTCTTGAGACAGGTGAGATCCAGTGAGAAAGTCCTGGATTCAGTCCCCAGTATCACAAGAAAAAAGAAGAGAGAGAGGTGGGACACAGCTCAGCAGTTAAAGCATTTGCCTGGCAAGTGCAAGGCCATAGGTTAAATTCCCTCACATGACTTTAGCTGGGCATAGTGGCACAGGTGGCAGGCTGAGGCGGGAGGGCTGCCATGAATTTGAGGCCAGCCTGGGCTACATAGGGAATTTAGGATCAGTCTGGCCAACAGAGGAAAGCCTTGACTCAAAAATAAATAAATAAAAAGAAAAAGTCTCTGTTGGGTTTCCATCCTATGAGGTTGGGGGTGAGGCCTTGAAGTACAGGTTGGTTACTGGGGAGCTTGGGAACTAGAGAGAGATGTTGAAATCTGTGGCCAAGGAGGCCTCCCAGGGACAGGAGGCAGCAAAACGCCGTGAGCGGGGGAATGATCCTAGTCCCCAGGGTGTGTACCGCCTGAAGCTAGGTGCGAGCAGTGTTGCAGTGGCAGAGGCCCTTGCGGTCCGTGGACATCTCCTCTGCTGTCGCCCTCCCCCTCCACCCCCGCCTCTGCTCCAGCCTGTCACCCCATTACCAGGTTATCATGGAGGAAGAAGATGAGCCTCGAGGCAAGACAGAGGAGTCTGGCGAGGATCGGAGCGACGGCCCGCCTGAGCGAGACCCCACGCTTTCTCCTTCTGCTTTTATCCTGGTGAGGCTGCGGGATGCCTGGAGTGTAGGGTGGGACAGGTCTGGGCGTCCAGACCCCAGGGTCCCACCTCCTGAGTCCTGGCTCAGTGCTTGAGCATGGCTGTCCCTGGCTGTCGGGGTGTCCAAAATGTCTGTCTCCCGAGGAGTGGAGGTTTCAGATGATCCTCTGAGACCCTGATTCTTGGCTCCTTCCACTCCTCCCTGCCTTCCTCTTTCCACCAGCGGGCCATTCAGCAGGCGGTGGGAAGCTCTCTGCAGCGGGAACGGCCCAATGATAAAGGTGTGGTGAGTTCAGTGCCTTCCAGCCCCTGCCCTTTCTCAGTGTCTTAGCCTGCTGTCATTCCAGTAAGCTTTTCCGAGGCCTGGGTGCTGCACTTGTGTTAGTTTTAGGTTTGGAATATGATTTGGAACCTGGCTTCACGGTGCAGACCTGTCCTCTTAGCACTCTGGGAGGCTAAGGCAGATGCATTGCAAGTTTGAGCCCAGCCTGGACAACTTAATAACTTAGTGATACATTGTCTCAAAATTAAAAATAAAACTGGGCTGGGCATGAAGGCTGTGACCAGCCTACACGGGATGGGGCCAGGAGCAGCTTTCTAGAGGGTGACAGACACGTAGGTCCTCTGTAGACGCGTTAGAGTTGTCTGATGGGCAGAAGCCTGGTTAAAAGGGAGCAGCAGATCTGTAGCCTGGGAATGTGGCTCACTGGGGACAAGCAGGAGGTTGGGGCACCAGGGGAGATAGGAGTAGTCTGTAGGGACTGGGTTTGAGATGCCAAGTGGTAGTGTGTAGATTCCATCCGGCAGGCAGAGAGGTCAAAGGGGTGAAAGCATTAGAGCCCGTGGGGTATTGGGAGGCCTTTGGGCCTGAGTTGGGTAGCCACGTGTGGTTCCAGCATTCAGTGCAGAACATGCTCCCCTCTCCGGTCCCTCACAAGGCCCTCTGCCTTCGGTTCACGTACATCTCTCTCTGTAGATGGCTCTGGGTGTCATGGCCTTCAGTGGAGGCGCTGCCGAAGTCCCCGGTCAGAGGCCCGTCCTCAGGAATCAGGGGGGACTGACACAGCAACGGTGAGTCAAGGTTGGACTCCTGCCCTCCTGAGTCTTGGGGAGAAGGAGCTTGGGGAAGCCGACAGCTGGATTTGGAGTACTGATGAGGGGTATTGTTGGGGTTTGGAGAGCTGCTGCCTGAGAACTAGGTCCTGGGGGCCTGTGGCAGGCATGATGAGGGAACAATTTTTTGTTTCCTTTCTTTTCTTTTTTCTGGTTCTAATAATCGAGTCTAAGCCTACACTGAGCTACATCCCAGCCCATTTTTCTAATCTTTGATTTTGAGACAGGGTCTCACTAAGTTGCTGAGTGGCCCAAGCTGGGCCTAAACTTACTATCCTCTTGTCTCTACCTCCCAGAGTGGTGTGATTACAAACCTGTGCCACTGGGCCCAATTGAAAACATTTTTTCTTTTCTTTCCCTTCCTTTCTTTCCTTTTCTTCTTCTTCTTCTTGTCTTTTTGTTTGAGACAGGGTCTTGCCCTTGCCCTCTAGCCCAGGCTGGCCTTAGACTCATGGCAATCCTCCTGCCTCAGCCTCCCGAGTGCTGGGATTACAGGCATGCACTACCACGCCCAGCTTTATATGGTGCTGAGGAATCGAACTCAGGGCTGCGAACTTGATAGGCAAGTGCTTTAGCTGCTGTGCCATTTCTCTAGCCCCATCCTTTTTTTTTTTTTAAACAGGGACTCACTCTATAGTCCAGGCTGGTCCTGCACTCATTTTGTAGCCCAGAGTAGCCTCTCACTCAGGGTAGTCTTCCTGCCACAGGGTCCCAACTGCTGGGATTATCAGTGTGCACCACCACATGTGGATTATATGGTACTGGGGAATCCAATCCAGGGCCTTGCACTTGCTAGGCATGCACTTTAACCACTGATCTACTCCCCCAGCCCTGGAAACATTTTTCCGTGGGCTCTCGGATGAGGGGCTTCCTAAGACATGAGGGACTAGGAAAATAGTGTTCACATATCCTCACAGCATGGAGCCCTTTCTGGCCTGTTCCAGGTGTTGGACGTGGCTGCAGACAGCTTCCTTTCAGGGCTGGTGAGCATCCTGGATCCCCCAGATACCTGGGTTCCCAGCCGTCTAGACCTGCGGCCTGGCGAGTGAGTAGATGTGTGGGAGTTGCTCCCCCCCACCCCACCCCCAGAGCTGTAGCACCACAAAGGCTCACTCACCTCTTTACCTTGCAGAAGTGAAGACATGCTGGAGCTGGTGGCTGAGGTCCGAATTGGGGACAGGGATCCTATCCCTCTTCCCATGCCCAGCCTGCTGCCTCGTCTCAGGGCCTGGAGGACGGCCAAAACGGGTATGTGGGGCTGTGGAGGTGGCCATTATGTGGGAGTCAGCTACTTTTAGTAATGATAGTAACTATGATTGTGTCATTTAGCCAGATATCTTTGAACTCTTTTTCCTCTTAGGCTGCAGTAAAAGCCAAGAATGCGTATAGATACACATGCTGTAAAAAGTGACAGGGGATGGACTATGTAGGAGCAGTGATCACACAGGAGGCTTTCGGTATCGAGTGCTGTGTTCGTGTCACTGCTTTGGGCCTTCAAGTCCCCCAGAGGGACATTCTTGGTGCCCCATCTCTCAGAGCAGTGGATAGTCGGTTGCTTGAGGCTGGCTGCATGGCCAGGTGCTCTGGTGGCTGGGCCTCGAGCCATGGTGTGTCTAGGTCTGAAGCCCATGTTTTTGATTCTTGCAGCATGCGCTGTGCTAGTTAGGACCTGCTCCCTGCCACACACTGGTGTGACCCCTCAGCAGTTCTGACCAGTGTTTGTCAATTTTGCACTTGCCTTAGAATTGCTTGCCCCCGGGCTGCTCCTAGGGGTTCTGATTCTGCAGTGTGACAGGGTGAAGGTAGGCCTAGCAATTTTCTTCTATTGTGGTACTGGAAATTGAACCTGGTGTGTTTGCGCTAAGCTATATCCCCAGCTCTGTATTTTTTATTTTTTTATTTTTTTTGAGACAGGGTCTCACTCTGTGGTCCAAGGTGGTCCTGAATTGCCTTGGACTCACGGCAGTCCTCCTGTCTCAGCCTCCTGAGTGCTGGGATTACAGGCGTGCGCCACTACGCCCAGCTTACATGGTGCTGGGGAATCGAACTCGGGTACTTAGCACTCGGCTTAGCGCTTGCTCAAGCACTTTAACCGCTGAGCCATTTCTCTAGCCCCTAGCTCTTTATTTTTTATGTGTGTGTGATTATTTTTTTTAACTTATTCTGTGATACTGTGATTGAACCTAGGGCCTTCACAACTGATATATATCCCCAGCTCATTTTATTTTTTTGTTTAGAGATGGGTTCTTGCCAAGTTACCAAGTTACCTGGGCTGGGCTTGAACTTGTGATTGCCCTGCCTCAGCCTCCCACAATGCTGGGATTATAGGCATGTGCTGCCACAACCTACATTTTTTATTTTGAAACCCAGGTTACCCGGTTCGGGCTCAAACTCAGATTGGCCTCCCAGAGTGCTGGGATTATAGACCTGTGTCACCACATCTGGCTGGGAATTTATGTTTTTAACACATCCTGCTGGTTCCTAAAGTTTCAACTTCTTTCTGTGTGTGTACATACTGGGGAGGGGAAGAGAGAAGAGGGGAGGCCATTTGTTTCAGGTGTGGCATTACCTCCACTGTGAGCACAGGCTCCCCGTGGCAGGTCGTGTTCACTTTGTGCTTTGTCATTTTGTTTTGTGTTCATTTTGTGTTACTAGGAATTGAGTTGGAGCCTTGGTGCTGAGTTGTATCCTATCTCTAGCCCTTTTTAGTTTTGATTTTTGAGACAAAGTCTTGCTAAGGTGCTAAAGTTTCCATATTGGGTTTGAACTTGTGATTCTCCTGCTTCAGCCTCTCAGAGTACTAAGAATTCAGGCCTTCACCGTTTACTTTGTACTTTCACATTTTATTTTATTTATTTATGTTGGGACACTTTCTTGCTCTGTAGTCTAGGTTGGTAGGCTGGTCCTCAACTCACTGTGTAGCCCAGGTCCAGGCTGGCCTCAAACACATGCCTTAGCCTCAAAAGTGCTGGTATTATAGGTGTGTGCCTCCACCCCTGGCTTATATGGTGCCAGGGGATTGAGCTTGCTAGGCAAGTGCTTTAACTGTTGGCCACGCCACCAGACCCTATGCCTTTCTTCTTTCCTTTCTTTAGAGACAAGGTCTCCCTCTCTAGTCCAGCCTGGTCCTGAACTCACTATGAAGTCCAGGCTGGCCTCAAACTCATGGCAATCCTCCTGCCTCAGCCTCCAGAAAACTCGGCACGCAACATCATGCCTGTCTTACGTGGTGCTGGGAAATCGAGCCCAGGGCCTTATGCTTGGGCGAGTGCTGTAACTGCTGAGCTATGCCGCTGGCCCCATGTTTATTTTTTATTTATTTATTTTTCTCAGCACTTTCTATTATTTTATTTATTCATTTATGAGTTAGAGTCTCATTCTATAGTCCAGACTGGTCCTGAACTCACTATATATCCCAGTCCTCAAACTCCTGACAATTCTCCTGCCTCTTTCAGAGTGCTGAGATTACACACATGCATCACCGTACCTGGGTTATGTGGTACATGGGAATTGAACCCAGGGCCTTGTGCTTGTTAGCCAAGTGCTTTAACCACAGTTTTTCCCCCATGACACTGGGGTGGAGCTCAAGGGCCTTCAAACTAAGCTACACCCCCAGCCTGTTTATTTTTGACTTTGAGACAGGGTCTCCTGAAAGTTCCTAGCCTTTGCTCAAACTTGAAATTTTTATGCCTTAGCTTCTCTGGCTGCTGGGAATATAGGCCTGCATCACCAGGCCCATCTTGAGATAGGCTGTAAGCTGCAGAGTTGCCCAGGCTGGGCTCAAACGTGCGATCCTCCCGCCTCAGCCTCTCAGCGTGCTGGGATTACAGGTGTGTACTGCCATACTCAGGTTATTTTCCTTGTTTGGGATTTTTTGTTTGTTTGTTTGTTTGTTTTTAAGCAGCTTTGAATTGACTTATCTGTTAAAGACAGAAGACATAATGCTAGGGCCCATGTAATTCTTTTTTTTATTTATTTTTTTATTGAGGCAGAGTCTTACTCTGTAGTCTAGGCTAGTGGTCTAGGCTAATCCTGAACTCAGTATGGAGCCCAGCCTGGTCTTGAACTCAGGACAGTCTTCTTGCCTGTACCTACTGAGTGCTGGAACCAGAACCATGTGCCACCATACTCAGCTTCTGAGATACTCAAAGCCTTGTACTTGCTTGGCAGTCACTCTGATACGTGATATTCCTCCAGCCCTTATGGGCCAAAAAAGTGTTTAAAAATTTCTGTAAAACTCAGAGCCCATGAAGGACAGATGCACGTATCAGCAGGGCAGCATGCTAATAAAACTTTGTTCACAAAAACAAGTAGAATGCCAGATCTGGCTCCTAGGTAAAAGTGATACACAGGGCTGGAGGAATGGCTCAGTAGTTTAATGCTTGCCTAGCAAGCAGTAAGGCAAGTGCTAAGTACCCAAGTTTAGTTCCCCAGCACCACATAAAGCTGGGCATGGTGGCACAGGCCTGTAATCCCAGCACTCAGGAGGCTGGGACAGGAGGATTGCTGTGAGTCCATGGCCAGCCTGGGCTCCATAGTGAGTTCAGAACCAGCCTGGACTACAGAGCAACGCCCTGTCTCAAGAAAAAAAAAAAAGTGATATACACGTATCTTGAGCAATGTAATTGTTTGTAGTGGCTCTGGGGTTATAATTCATTTTTTATTTATGCACTTATTTTTTTCTAGTGCTCAAATCAAGCCGAAGTTTTGTGTTATGTTGGGGATTTCTTCTGAACTGTAATTCCAACTCCTTTATTGTCATGCATTTTTTGTTTAGTTTTGTTTTTTTGAGACGGGCATCTCTGTTGCCCAGGCTGACCTCCGGTTCCTAGGCTTAAATGATCCTCCGTCCTCAGCCTCCCAAGTAGTAGGAGACTACAGGTGTGTGCCCCTGTGTTTAGCCTCAGACTTCATTTTTTGAACTTGAGTTATTGAGGTAGTTGTCTTTTTCCTTTGACAAATATTAAGACCTAAAGAAAAAAAAAGTTGAAAGTTGTATCCTCTAACAAAAATGTTTCACCCAGCATTCTGAACTCCTGCATGTGTAGATGGTATTGTTTTGTATGTGGTGATCATGACCATGATGTGACCATCACTGGTCACCAGATCCTCTTGCCATCCCTGTGAGGTGATAATATCATGGTTTTCACTCCCTGCTTCCCCCTCCTTCAGTGCCCTCAGCGGCCAGAGGCCCATGCACTCGCTTCTGGCCCCTGCCTCTTCCTTTTCCTCCTTTGTGAGCTCCCTGAAGACAGAAGCGCTACCTGTCTTGTCCAGCTGTTTTCTATTCCTAGTACCCAGAGCTGAGCCTGGTAGATGGGTCATCTGTGAAAATGTATTGAATGAACGAGCAAACTCCCATTTTATAGATGAAGAAACTGAGGCAGGCAGGTTGAACCGCTTACCTAGGATCACCTTACTGGTGAGGGTTGCAAGCTAGAGCTGGAGCTGTCCTTGGAAGCCCTGTGCTTCCCTGGAACTGACCTGGCCCAGCCGAGGTGTGACCCTGGCAGTGTGGTTGAGAGAGTGGCCCTTGTGCTCAGAGCGGTCAGGTCAAGGCCATCTCCTCACCAGTGGCATAGCCTTGGTCAGCTGCCTCCACTCATGGGCCTCTGGTGTCAAGAGTGTAGCACTAGCAATTATGAGGCCTCATGGAAAGTGTGATGTCTGGCCTGTAGGAAGGAGCCAGTGCTTGTCATTGCTGTTGTGGACCAGTGAGCATCTGTCCTGACACAGGTAGCCCTTCAGGTGAAGGTCATGGGGGAGTGGAGAGCTCTGGGAGGACCCAGGGTGTCTGGGCTGCCTGGTTCTGCCACCGCTGGAGCAGCCGTGTCACCCTCTCCTCATTTTAACGTTGTTTTATCCATAAAACAATACTGGGCCTGGTGGTGCAGGCCTGTGATCCCAGCAGTGTAGGAGCCTGAGGCAGGAAGATTGCAAGTTTTAGCCCAACCTGGGCAACTTAGTTAGCTGACAAGACTGTGCCTCAGAGTCAAAAATCGGTAAAGCATTTGCCTAGGAAGCTCAAGGCCCTGAGTTTGATTCCCCAATATCATATAAGTTGGATGTGATAGGAGACACCTGTAATCCCAGCACATAGAAGGCTGAGACAAGAGGGTTTCCTGAGTTTGAGGCCAGCCTGGACTATGTAGTGAGTTCAGGACCAGCCTGGACTAGAGAATGAAACCCTGTCTCTAAATAAATTAAATTAAAATCTGGGCTGGAGATAACACGTCAGTGCTAAATCCTTGGCCTCAATCCCAGTACCAAAAATAATAACAAAATAAATAGGACAAAATCCCACTAATGGCAGTTGGTACAGCAGGCCAGGAGTGGCTGTAGCCTCTGGGTGGACGTGGGTCTGGCCCCAGCTCTCCATTCCCAGCCTCCCCGCTATGGTGACATCGTCCTTTTGGTCAGAGTGGTCCCTAGGCTTCAGGGCCAGCCTGTAGAGCCCAGGCTCAGGGATCAGAGTGAATGGGCTTGTGCCCTGACTGTTCCCACCTCTCTGTTGATTTTCATTAGGGAGGACACCGCCACTCCTTACCTTAGTTTGATCCTATGTCTGATGGTCACACTACCCCTAGATGGCCCGTAGAGCACTTGTGTGGGCCTGGCCAGGCAGCAGGGGTCAGCTGGAGGGCAAGGATGGGCACAGCTCCCCCACTGTGGTACAGGGTGGGATGAGCACGCCCCTGATTTTTGTCTTCCCTGTTCCTTTGCAGTTTCTCCACAGTCTCATTGTTCTCCACCCACCTGTGCCCACCACCTCCTCACCTTGGGCACAGGAGATGGGGGCCCCGCCCCACCCCCAGCCCCCTCCTCTGCCTCCTCCTCTCCTTCCCCATCCCCCTCCTCCTCCTCACCCTCCCCTCCTCCACCTCCTCCACCTCCAGCCCCCACAGCCCAACCTGCACCCCGATTTGACATCTATGACCCCTTTCACCCCACGGATGAGGCGTATTCCCCACCACCTGCTCCGGAGCAAAAGTATGATCCCTTTGAGCCCACTGGCTCGAACCCTAGCTCATCTGCGGGGACCCCATCACCAGAGGAGGAGGAGGAGGAGGAAGAAGAGGAAGAGGAGGACGAAGAGGAGGAGGAGGAAGGCCTGTCCCAGAGCATCAGTCGCATCTCTGAGACCCTGGCAGGCATCTATGATGACAATAGCCTGAGCCAGGACTTCCCAGGTGATGAGAGCCCTCGCCTGGACCCTCAGCCTCCACAGCCTGCCCCAGCCCCTGGGACACCGCCCCAGGCCGACTCCACCCGGGCAGATGGGGCCACTCGCAGAAGAGTCTTCGTGGTGGGGACAGAGGCTGAGACCTGTCGGGAAGGGAAGGTCTCCGTGGAGGTGGTGACCGCGGGTGGAGCTGCTCTCCCACCACCCCTTCTGCCACCTGCTGACTCGGAGATTGAGGAGGGTGAGATCGTGCAGCCCGAGGAGGAGCCTCGGGTAGCCGTTTCGCTGTTCCGGGCCGGCAGCCGGGCTACCCGGCCTCCTCCCACAGCTTTGGCCACCCCAGCTGTCCAGCCTCTGCCACAGCCTCCGGCTCCACGGGCCCCTGAGGGGGACGACTTCTTGTCCCTGCACGCAGAGTCTGATGGTGAAGGTGCCCTGCAGGTGGACCTGGGGGAACCAGCCCCTGCGCCTCCCTCTGCAGCGGACACTCGCTGGGCAGGCCTGGACCTTCGTCGGAAGATCCTGACCCAGCGGCGGGAGCGCTACCGCCAGCGCTCGCCCTCCCCGGCCCCAGCCCCGGCCCCTGTTCCCGCTGTGGCCACCACCGCCGCCTCCGGCCAGCCCACGCGCAAGAAGGCTCGGCGCGAGCGCAAACGCAGCGGGGATGCCAAGGAACCTGCCTCATCCTCGTCGGCCGCCCCGCAGGCCCCGCCGGCCCCGGCCTCTCCCTGGGACTCCAAGAAGCACCGCTCCCGGGACCACAGACCCAGCTCCCGTGCCGCGTCCTCCGCCCGCCGCCGCTCTCGCTCGCGCTCCCGCTCCGCCCGCCGCCGCTCCCGCAGCTCCGACCGCCGCCGCGGCGGCAGCCGCCGCTCCCGCTCCCGCTCCCGCTCCCGGGAGAAGCGGCGCAGGCGGCGGCGCTCGGCCTCCCCGCCGCCCGCCACCTCCTCGTCCTCGTCCTCTCGGCGGGAGCGGCACCGAGGCAAGCACCGGGAGGGCGGCGGCAGCAAGAAGAAGAAGAAGCGGTCCAGGTCTCGGGGCGAGAAGCGGTCTGGGGACGTGGGGGAAAAGGTTCCCGGGCAGGCCCCGCAGTCCTCCGGCTCCACGGCCGCGGCAGAGCGGGACAGCCGCCGCCGCGGCGCCGTGCCGCCCTCCATACAGGACCTCACGGACCACGATCTCTTCGCCATCAAACGGACCATCACCGTGGGCCGGCTTGACAAGCCGGACCCCCGAGGACTCTCACCAGCCCCAGCGGCCTCGCCGAAGCGGGAGGTCCTGTACGACTCAGAGGGGCTGAGTGGGGAAGAGCGAGGGGGCAAGGCCAGTGAGAAGGACCGGCGGCGCTCCGGGGCCGCCGCCTCGTCCTCCTCCCGGGAGAAGGGGTCGCGGCGGAAGGCCCTGGATGGGGGGGATCGGGACAGGGACAGGGACAGGGACAGGGACAGGTCAGCTAAGAAGGTCCGGCCTCCCAAGGAGTCGGCGCCTTCCTCAGGGCCCCCGCCAAAGCCACCGATCAGTAGCGGCTCAGGCTCCTCGTCGTCCTCATCTTCCTGTTCCTCCCGGAAGGTGAAGCTGCAGTCTAAGGTGGCTGTGCTGATCCGAGAAGGTGTCAGCAGCACCACCCCCGCCAAGGAGGCTGGGTCAGCCAGCTTAGGCTCCATTGGCGTCAAATTCAGCCGTGACCGTGAGAGCCGCTCACCCTTCCTCAAGCCTGATGAGCGGGCGCCCACTGAGGTGGCCAAAGCTGCCCCAGGCAGCACTAAGCCCAAAAAGACCAAGGTTAAGGCCAAGGCTGGGGCCAAGAAAGCCAAGGGGACCAAGGGAAAGACCAAGCCATCCAAGACCAGGAAGAAAGTCCGCAGTGGCGGTGGCAGTGGGGCCAGCGGGGGCCCAGTGTCGCTGAAGAAGTCCAAGGCGGACAGCTGCAGTCAGGCCGCAGGTGCCAAGGGGGCTGAGGAGACCTCCTGGTCTGGGGAGGAGCGAGCAGCCAAGGCCCCCAGCACGCCGCCCCCCAAAGCCGCCCCTCCACCCCCAGCACTCACTCCAGACTCACAGACTGTGGACAGTAGCTGCAAGACCCCTGAGGTCTCCTTCCTGCCGGAGGAGGCCACAGAGGAGGCTGAGGTCCGCGGTGGGGCAGAGGAGGAGGAAGAGGAGGAGGAGGAGGAGGAGGAGCAGCAGCCAGCCACCACCACAGCTACTAGCACCGCCGCAGCTGCCCCAAGCACTGCCCCCAGTGCGGGGTCCACAGCCGGAGACTCTGGGGCAGAGGACGGGCCAGCGAACCGTGTCTCTCAGCTGCCCACGCTGCCCCCGCCCATGCCCTGGAACCTGCCAGCTGGTGTGGACTGCACCACCAGTGGCGTCCTGGCCTGTGAGTGTCCCTGGCAATGGGTGGAAGAAGCGGGAGGATGGGGACTAACGACAGTGGGGTGCCCTGGACGGGTAGGTATAGAGGAACATGGCAGCAGGCCGGGGTGTGAGAGAGGGCTCACGTCCTTCCTGAGCCTTCAACAGGTATGGGCTTGCTGGGAGGAGAGGTGGCTAGGAAGGAGTAGGATGGTCTGGGCTCTGCCTAGAGCTAGACAAGGGCAGAAGGACCGGGAAGGATGAGCTGAGCAGGGCTCTGTCCCCTAAGAAGTAGGGGAGGGGCTGGGACTGGCCAAGGATGAGTAGAAGGGTGGTCAAGAAACAGGATCCCTGCCAGTATCTTATCACTTGGTGATCCTGGCATCACCACCGTGTAGCACGCATGACCACCTCAAGACCTAAGAACATTCAGGGGCTGGAGTGATTCCTTGAGTGGCCAGGGTCCTTTGGTCCACCCTCTTGTGAGGCTCTGGCCTGGCTGGGACCCAAAGTAGGCACCTACTTTCCCATCACCTCCTGATCTCACGTCTCTGCCTCCTGTAGTGACTGCACTTCTCTTCAAGATGGAGGAGGCCAACCTGGCGAGCCGAGCAAAGGCCCAGGAGCTGATCCAGGCCACCAACCAGGTGGGCTTCCCTGGGGAAGAGTCCCCGCAGTCCCTTCTTTTGCCCATTGCCTCGGGTTAGGAGAGGAACTACAACTCCCAGCAGGCCCTGAGGCAAGGTTTTGGCTAGAAGAGGAGTCTTTTTGTCCTAGACTTTTGGGAAATAGGTGTAGGAACAATGGTGGTGCAAGTTCCCTGTTCCCTTCCATCTCCTTTCTCTGACCTCTCCCACCTGCCTGTTCCCACAGATCCTCAGCCACCGGAAACCACCCTCAAGTCTAGGGGTGACGCCAGCTCCTATGCCCACTTCTCTGGGTCTGCCCTCTGGCCCTTCCAACTACCTGCTTCCTGGCAGCCTCCCCTTGGGGGGCTGTGGCTCCACCCCGCCTACCCCCACCGGGCTGGCTGCTGTGTCTGACAAGAGAGAAGGAAGCAGCAGCTCCGAGGGACGTGGGGACACTGACAAGGTGAGCTGGTCTTGGGAGAGGTGGATTAGTCAGTCATTAACTTGTAAGGAAATAAACTTCCATAGGTACAGATGAATGGAAAAGGGATGCGGAGGAAATTTAAACAAAAAAGCATGTATGTGTGTATACATACATTGTGTGTGTATAAATATACCCCACTCACATTTACACATCCTCTAGCGTTCCCTCCTCTGTGTAAGTAGGAGAGGGTGGTTTTCAAAGAAAAGCCAAGAACTTTTTCAAAAGGAGGAGTAGTGGCAAAGGCAGACACAGGCTGTGGTTCAGCTCCTGCTCCGGATTCAGTTCGAGGGCAGGTCCAGCAGCTGCAACTGCCAATGCGTGGCGTGGCCTACCCTTTCCTGCCAGATAGACCCTGTGAAGCATCCCTCTATGAGACTGGAGGCAGGACCACAGCTTAGCTGGTTACCTGCCTGTGCCATGTGCCATGTTCTGCGGGGCCCCCGTAGCGGGACCGTCACTGCTTGTCAGGCCACCTGGTCTGCTTGCTGCCCTTTGTCTTCTGGTGCTGTACTTGATGCAGGTATTGGGAGAACTACTGCTTTCTTTTCGCTGCATGTCTTTAGAGATCAATTTCCTGTTGGGCTGGGCAGCTCAACCAGAGTACCTGCAGGGTGGCCAGGGCTGTCCTTCTAGCAGAGCTGTGCAGCTTAGCATGTTTACATCCTTAGCATCACTGCATGAGGTGTGCTGCTCTCGAGTGTCACATGGGTCTGCCTTCTCAGGACTCATGGCCTGTTCTATCTTCTTTTGGCTCTGGTGCAGAAGCACATTTGCTTGACCTTTCTGTAGATAGTGCTGAGGGACTGTCCCTCGTACCTGGTAGAGGGCCTGCTTCTTACTGCATCCAACTTGCCCCTGACTCTCAACCCCAGTGGAGGTTCCCATCTGGCTTTCAAGCCTTGGCTAAGGCAGGTGACACAGCTATTCTGGCCCCATGGTGGTGGCTTCTTCCCTAGCTTGCCAGTATGGGCAAAAGGCCCTTTCCCAGATGCTCAACTTTCTACCCAGGTCTCTGTGTACCCAGTACCCCTGGAGTGAGTCTGTGCCTAGTGTCCAGCTGTGCTAGAGTCCTCCATGTACATTACTTTGGTCCTCCCCATGGCTACTGTTGCATTTTTCAGATGAGCTACAGAGGTTCAGTTGTCCCTGGAAGTGGTAGATCAGGATGCTAATGCCTCTGTGCTGTCTTCACAGCTGAAGCTCTGTCACCATCTCTAGGTCCTGTGATTCCACCCTACAGCCTTGGCTTTTCCCAGTTGGCCTACAGCTCCTCTGTTCACCAGAAACCAGACCAGGACTGTGAAAACCAGGCTGGGTCTTACCACTGCCCTGCTGAAAAGCCACATGACGTTTTTATGCAGCAGTTAGAATAAGTGCTGTAAATTTATTGTGTGTGTGGTACTAAGGATGGAACCCAGGACCTTCGTGTTGAGCTACATCCACAGTCCAGTTTTTAGTTTTGAATTTGAGACACAATATTACCAAGTGGCTAAGTTGTCCAGGCTTGGCCTGAACTTGGCAGTCCTCCCACATCAGCCTCCCACAGTGCTAGAATTATAGTCCTGTGCTACCAGGCCTGGCTAACGACAAATTTATAGTAGTTGCAATTGCTTGGTTAATGTTTATCTCCCCTCTAGACAGGGCCAGGGACTTATATCCTGGTCATGGCTAGGTCTGGGACAGGCCAGAGTCCAGCACAGAGGTGCCCTGTAGGCCAGGTATCCTACAGCAGGGGAGCCTGAGGCAGACACGAAGAAAGATTTCTACTTGCAGGACTAGCCGGATGGCCAAGTGGGCTAAGCTGCTGACAGGTGAGTGGAGCCTGTGGTTCCACACACACTCATTTCAGCCCTGCTGTCCCTTTCTCTCACCCTGTCGCCTTGCCACCAGTATCTGAAGAAGCTGCACACACAGGAGCGGGCAGTAGAAGAGGTAAAGCTGGCCATCAAGCCATACTACCAGAAGAAGGACATCACCAAGGAGGAATACAAGGACATCCTGCGGAAGGCAGTCCATAAGGTGGCGTGGGGGGTAGCAGGAGGGTACCTGTGTGCAGGCAGACAAGGGCAGATGGGGAGACAGGGCTGGACAGTCTGGGGGGTGAGGAGGGTGACAAGATTTCCCCAGGCTGCTGCCAGCACTGGGGAGCCTTTGTCAATGGGGGGACATTGACCTCCATCCAAGTACTGGGTGTGCTCAGCAGTACAAGGTCCAAGGGATGTGGGTTCTGCCAGTGACTCTGTTGCCTCTGGCTCCCTAGATCTGCCACAGCAAAAGTGGGGAGATCAACCCTGTGAAAGTAAGCAACCTGGTGCGGGCCTACGTCCAACGCTACCGCTACTTCCGCAAGCATGGCCGCAAGCCGGGGGATCCCCCGGGGCCTCCCCGGGCACCCAAGGAGCCAGGGCCCCCTGACAAGGGGGGCCCGGGCCTGCCCCTTCCTCCTCTCTGAGATCCCCATTCCCCCTTTTGCCCCTTGCCTCTTTGTGATTCTGGACATATTTATGGCTCCACCTCCCCACTGCCCTCCCTCATCAGTGGGATGACTGGGGGAGGGCCGCTGCAGGGAAGAGGAGAGCCCCTGCCCTGCCCAGCCCATCTCCCACATCCCAGCCCTGTCCCTACTGCTCTGTCCTCTGTTCATGCCCCTCCCCGAATTTCATTAAAGATTTCATGAAATGTTAGCCCAGTCTCCTTTTATCCTTCTCAGAGACAAATCTGGGGAATAGCTGGGAAAGAATAGCAAAAGAAACCTGAAATATGGTGTGGGGTGTGTGCATTGCTCTGGGCCTCAGTTTCCTCATCTGTAAAGTGAGTTTGGGGGACATACACAGGACACCAGCATTTGGAGCACTTAGAACAGTACCTGGGGGGTGGTAGTAAGCTGCTGAGAAGTGGCAGTGACAGGAGGCAAGGGTCCAGGCCCCTGAGTGTCTTCTGAGCTTAAGGGGCATGGATGCTGCCTACTTACCTACCTAGTGCAGGGTCTTGGTCATCACTCAGTTATGTTCAATTTTTTTTTGAGACAGGGTCTCGCTCTGTAGCCCAGGCTGGTCCTGAATTCACCATGGAGCCCAGGCTCGCCTCAAACTCATGGCAATCCTCCTGCCTCAGCCTCCTGAGCTGGAATTACCGGCATGTGCTACCACACCCAGCTGAGTTGTATTCTCTTAAGCAGCCCTGTGAAGCTATAGCGGTCTAACCGAAGAGTTCCCAGACTCTGGGTCATGGAGCGCTCTTAAGTTGTAGAGCCGCTGCTGATCTGACAGGAGCACCGGCTTTGTTCCCTTCGAGCCTGCGGCTGCTCACGTATCAACTATTGTCTGTCCGTAGCCTTGGGAAAATGGTCTTCAACTCAATAGGTCCCTGGTGTCAAAAATGCTGGGGCCTATGGATCTGCCCCACTGTCTGTCTGAGAGGGAAACTGAGGCATAAAACAGCAAAGCCTGTGGTCGGTCCCCACTTACCCAGAAGTACAGCCTTCCCAGGCAGGGGGGAGGGCCCAGTCACCAGAATGTGCAGTCTTAGGCTCCAGAAGCCAAGGCACTTTATTTGCAGCTCTCCATTTTGAGTTGCAGGCAGAGGCACCTGAGTCCCAAGAAGAGGGGACATGTTCTCCAGCCATTTCCAGGCAAGGCCTTCCCCGTGGAGTTCTGCTGTGTGGTCAGCCCTGGGTTCTCCCATTTGGCCATTTGGTTTCTACTTTGGGACTTCCGTCTCTATAAGCTTCAATCTTTTTTTTTTTTTTTTTTTGAGACAGGTTCTGAGCTCAATATGTAGCCAGACTGGCCTTGATTCTAAGCAATCCTCCTGCCTCAGCCTCCTGAGTGCTAGGATTACAGGCATACACCATCACGCCTGGCTTATCTGGTCCTGAGGAATTGAACTTGGGTACTTCCTCCAGCCCTGCCTCAGAGTCAAAGTCTCTAAAATGGGTGACTGTCACCTGCTTACCAGGTTCATGGTAAGAGGAGAAGAAGGTAACAAGTGCCTGGTCCTCACGCACGGGGCAGCCGAGTTACGGCAGCTGCACTAATGGGTGAAGTGAGACCACAGGAGGGTAGCAACCAGCTGGGTCAGGGCTGGCCCAGGACAGCTAACGGTAGACAAGTGTAAGCATAGCAGGCACTGGTTTATTGATGAAGTGCAAAGCCAGGGCTCAAGCATCCCCAGCAGCCTGGAAATCCATGTCTTCTATCAGGTCCTGGAGGCAAGCCTTGTACTGGTCGAAGGACAGGGACAGGGGCTGGCTGTTGGAAATGTGCAAGTCCACCGTATTCTCCAGCGAGGAGGCGCCCCCCGACCGCGCCATCTCTACCAGGGCCTTGAGGCACATGGGAACCACCTTGCAGGAAGCACACAAGACCAATTGGAAAATACCCCATCACTGTCCACTGTGAGGAGAGGACGGGAACTCGACTCCATCTGCCCCAGCATAACCCAGAATGGACCATTGAGACCAGGGCTCCTGAGGAAGCCTGAGAATTCTAGGGCTGTGCAGTCCATGGTCAGGTCTCTTGGGAGTTACAGTTCCTTACAAAGGCTTTTTTGTTTTTTTCTTTGAGGCAGGGTTCTGAACTCAATCCATAGCCCAGGCTGGCCTTGAACATAAGGTCATCTTCTCGCCTCAGCGTCTTGAGCCCAGTTTATGTGGTGCTAAGGAACTGAACCTAGGCCTGGTGCTTGCTAAGCACGTGCTCTTATGGCTGGGCTGTACCACCAACCCTCACAGACTTAGGGCCTATCAAATCACACAGGGCCTAGTGTTCAAACAGCGTCTGAGGGTGCGGCCATGGGAAGGATACCCAGAAGCTCCTGGGAGGGGCTGAACAATGGTGACTGCAGAGTTTAAAAGTCGTAAGTCAGAGGAGCTTCTGGGAGCTGCAGTTCAAGGGAGCAACCTCTTCCATTAGTAAGACCACCCCTTCCAGCCGCAGGAGGTCCAGATTCAAATACCTTGACCATCACGAGCTTCTTGACCCACTGCTGGTCCTGGGGCCATGACTCCCCCAAACAGAACCAGAGAGTGTAGCGTGGTGAGCGTCTGCTTCCTTCCATGAAGGTAATCAGCTCTGGGGATCCAGGAGACTCGTCAGGGAAGGGAAGATCCACCCACTCTCTCCTTCAGACCAAGCAACAACTACACAATCTCCCTGACCAAGGCCTTCTGCCACCAAGACCAGGGGCTGCAAGTCGGACACAAACTTGAATGTTTCTCCTCACCCCCCGTCACCACCCCCTCCCCGCCCTGTCCCCAGAACTCCAGCACTCAGAAGGGGAACCAGGCTCTGAGAAGAGGGTCTGTGCCCCAAGGATGCTTAGTGACATTGAAGGAGGTTAATGTTTACTCTTTTGTTTTGTTGTTTCCCTTCTGGTACTGGAGATTGAGCCTAAAGCCTTTACACTGAACTGTATCCCCAGCCTATTTTTTATGTTTTAAGATAGGTTCTCACTAAGTTGCCCAGGCTGGGCTCACACTTGGAGTTCTGCTGCCTTAGCCTTTCAGTGTGCTGGGATTACAGGTGGCTAGTGGTGTATTACTCTTTAATTCCCTGAGGCCCTGTCATGAAATATGTTGATATTAGCCACACAGGGCTTCTCTCTCTCTCTCTCTTTTTTCTTGAGACAGAGTCTCACTCTGTAGCCCAGGCTAGCCTCAAATTCATAACATCTCCCTGCCTCAGCATCCCGAGTACTGGGATTACAGGCATTACATGCAGCTTTTTAAAGTGTCACTAACATATAAAACAATTTAAAAAGCCTCACTTGGCTGGAGGAATGGCTCAGCAGTTAAGCGCTAAGTACCCAAGTTTGATTCCCCAGCACCACATAAGCTGGGCGTGGTGGCGCATGCCTGTAGCCTGTCATCCCAGCACTCAGAAGACTGAGGCAGGAGGATTGCTGTGAGTCCAAGCCCAGCCTGGGCTCCATAGTGGATTCAGGACCAGCCTGGGCTATAGAGAGAGACCCTGTCTCAAAAAACAAACAAAACTCCTCACTTGCACCTGGTTCATGTGGCCAGAGGAGCAGACACCTTACTGAATAGCACAAAACCAGCCCATTTCCACCACAGCAGAAAGTTCTATTGGATGCCTTTGTTTTGTTCTGTGGCATTGGGGATAGAACCCAGGGCTTCACACATGCTAGACAAGCACTTTGCCACTGAGCTACTCTTTTTGTTGTTGTACTGTGGACTGAACATGGGGCCTTTGTGCTGATATTCATCCCAGGTCCCTTTTATTGTTTATTTCTTGCTAGTTGCTAAGTCACCAGGATGGGCTCAAACTTGGAACTCTCCTGCCTCAGCCTCTCTGTGTCGGAGAGGCCTATACCACCAGGCCCAGCTCTACCATTTATTTGTATATTGTCTGTAATAATCACAATGGCAGCTAATTCCCTAAACATTTTCTGTGTGCGGTGGGGCCCTGTGCCTCACACCAGCTCCCCTTGGTAGAAAAAAGCCAGTTTGGGCCTTGGCAGAGCAGGCCCGTCCTCTGCATGTGTGTGCAGGGGGCAGGGTCTGAACTGAAACCCACACAGCCTGATCTGAGAGCCTGAAGCCACCACGCCCAGCTCCTTTCCCCTCAGTACTCACCGGTCACAAAGGACCCCAAGTCGAACACATCTCCATCCTTGTCCTTGGGGATCTCGCCGGTATGCCCGTGCCCACAGTCGGGGAGCAGCTCCTCACCCAGGGCCCAGTATGTATGGCAATGTCCCAGTCGCCGGGCCCAGAGCCACTGCCCTGCCCGCCACAGGGTCAGTCCCCCTCCCAGGCAGCTCAGCACCCGCCTCACGTAGCCAGCCACTCCATCATCTGTCAGGAACGTCCCTGGGTCCGGCAGTGTTATTGGCTGCCCAGGCAGTGTCCTGTCCCCCACATCTGAGCCCACGAGCCGCAGGCCCCCTGGGCAGAAGACGTTGCGCTGGAAGACTTGGCGGCCCCGGTAGAAGGCAGTCACCTCGAGCTCCCACTCTGAGCAACAGTGGCAGCAGCACAAAGAGGGAGAGATCAATACACAAAGTAAGGACCCCCTTCCCGCGTGGCCCCCGCCACACCCTACAGCTGGCACTCACGTTCTTCCGATGCCAACAGCTGCTTCAGTGGGTTTTCAGCAGGTGCTAGATTTGGACAAGATATGGGGTTATTCAAGGTGGGACTCCAGAACTGCTCCACGGCCTCTACCTGGCCCACGGGCCTCTCCTCTGGGAGCTGGAATAAGTCTATGTCACTTAGTGATTGCAGGATATCTTCCTGTAGGAAAAAAGAGCAGGTAACTCAATAGCCTGTTAGGATGAGATATGTCACAGACTGGAAGGGAAGGAATGGAGAGGACTCGGCCTGACAGGGCAGAGACAGGTGAACAGAATGCGCTTTCACCTGGGTGTCAAATGGACTGGCTCCCTCCTTGATTTCTGGAGAGGTGTCCAGCTGAGAAAAGTCCCTAGCTCCTGCTGAGTAAAGAGGTGAGCAGTATTTGGGGCCAGAGATCCTATGGATCCCAGACCTCCACAGAAAAGCCACTTTGGCATACCTGGTGTCACAAATTCATAGATTTTATGAGGATCGTGAGGGTCCTTGCTGTGGTCATCAGCTAAATGCAACACTTCCTTCCGGTTCAGAGCTGACCGAAAATTCCTCTTCCAGGTTGGCAGGTCAGGCTTATCCCTCCCAGGAATGTAGGCTCCGCTGGCCTCGGCCCACGCCTGGAACAGCAGTGATACCAGGATAGTGGGAGAAAGCCTTCCCCGTGGGGTCCTAACCCTGCCTCCGGGCTTAATACCTTTCACTGCAGCAGGCCCCTCGCCAAACTTTCCAATCCTCTGTGTACCATCTCCTTTTCCATCCACCCAATCCCTGCCTCTGGCTTTTTTTGGAGGGGTGGGGGGCAGGGTGGATACTGAAGATCCAATCCAGAGCCTCTATAATAAACTATATCCCCAGCCTCGTTTTTAGTTTTGATCTTAACATAGGGTTTTGATAACTTGCTCAGGCTGAGCTGGAATTTGCAATTCCTCCTGCCACAGCCTCCCAGAGTGCTGAGATGATAGGCCTTTGCCACCCAGCCTAGCTGCTGGCTGCTGCTTGGCTTTCAACTTTCAAAAGTCTTTGCTTTCTAAGCTACTTGGTATCTAACCCAGCCACCATTGCTGGAAAACACTGCCCAGCAGCCCTCTATGGTAACAGTCCCTGTTCTACTCCCCAGGGTCATAACAGTTTATCACCAGTGTTTCCTTTTGGTTAGTTACCCTACTTTTGGGGCTGAGAGTCTTAATTTTAATGTTTTGTTTTATTATTTTTTTTTATTTTGAGACAGGGTCTGAGCTCTGTAGCCCAGGCTGGCCTTGGACCCAGGACAATCAGCCTGTCTCAGCCTTGGGAGCTGGGATTACAGGTGTATGCCACTATGCCCAGCTTTATGTGATACTGGGGAATGGAACTCAGGGCCTTGTGCTTGCAAGGCAAGTGCTTTAACCACTGTGCCATTCCTCCAGCCCCAATTCTAATGTTTTAAGGACTCTACAACCAGCTGGGCCTGATGATGCCAAGCCTTTAATCCCAGCATTCAGGGAGGCTGAGGCAGGAGGACTGCAAATTTGATTCTAGTTTGGACAATTTAACAAGATCCTGTCTCAAAAAAATAAAAAGCAAAAAAGATACAGAAAAAGGGCTGGCCAGGCATGGGTGGCTAGCACTTGAGATGCTGAGGCAGGATTGCAGTGAGTCTGAGGTCTGCCTGGGCTCCAGAGACTCTTCTAAAAAAAAAAAACCTGCTGGAAGGACTCAAGTGTAGCTCACCACACACAAGGCCCTGGGGTCGATTCCCTAGCAGCAGAGAATCAGGCGTAGTGGAGAACACCTGCAACCCCACACTCAGGAGGATGAGGCAGGACCGCAGTGAGTTCGAGGCTGGTGCTACATACTACAATGAGTTCCTCACTGTGAATGTTCTTCCTAGTTTTATTTTTAATTAATTAATTAATTTTTTGAAACAGGGTCTTCCTCTGTAGCCTAGGCTAGTAATGAGCTCACTATGGAGCCCAGGCTGGCCTTGGACTCATAACACTCCTCCTGCCTCAGCCTCCCGAGTGCTGGGATTACAGGTGTACTCCACCATTCCCAGCTGAGCCATCCCTCCAGCCCCCTAGTTTTATTTACTTGTTTGCTTTTGTTTTTTGGCAGATATTGGTATGTGCCAGGCTGGGCTAGAAACTGTGACACTCGTGCCTCACCCTGAGAGGGCTGGGAACAGAGGCCTCCCAGGGTCTCGGAGATTTAACACCTCTCAGAGAATTGATCACTCTATCCCAGCCAGCTCTCCCCTCCATTCCGGGGCCCACCCCGCAGCTTTTCGCCGGCGAACGCACCTTCCGGGCCCTGCCCCCTCGGAGCACTTTTCCCCGGTTACAAGGCCCACAGGTTTCCTGCGGCCAGGGTTCCACGCACCTGGAAAATGCCGAAGTCTTCCGGCTGCGCGTCCTGCCGCAGGCCGTGCTTCCAAGGGATGCGGAAGCGCGTGCGGCTCTCGTCCACCCAGACCACGCCCTCCAGCGTCCCCTCATCGAGCTGCTTCACCAGCCAGGGCAAGATCCGCGGCTTCGGGGTTCCCATGGTCGGCCTGCGCGCACAGGGCGGTTTCTGGGCGCGGGTGGACGCCGGCCCGCCGCCCACACCGAGATCGCTCTCACCGGCCGCGATGCTGCAAGCCCTTCCCCCACGTTCGCTCGGGGCCATGCTCCCGAGGCTCCCTCATTCCGCGAACAGTGTCCCATATCCAGTGTCGACACCTGTCCTTGCCCAGCGATTTCAGGCGCCGCTCTAGCCCTAATCCCTCCAGGGCTGACCCGTTTCCTAGTGGAAATCCCTCCACTTACTACAGAGCAGGTAACCCCACTTCCAGTCAACGGCCGCCTTCTCCCGTTACTTGAGCGCAGTCGCTATGCCCGTACGTACGCAGACTCCCACGATTACTCCACGCACGACACTCCTGCCCAAGAAACCTCCTTTCAAAGGACGAGCCCCCACTTCGTAGATCTAGAGTAGAGGAACCGGGGGCGTAGCTTAGTGCTGAAAGTGCTTCTCCAGCATGCTCAAGGCACTGGGCTCCATGCCCCAGCACCACGGGTGGGGGCCGCGTGGGGCGCAGGCCTGGAACCCCAGCATTCGGGAGGCAGGAGGACTGCAGCGAGTTTGAGGCCAGCCTGGGCTACACAGCAAGACTCTGTAATGAAGCAAATGACCTAGTGTGGACTGTCTCCTGTCGCAGAATCTACCCCTGTCCCCTCAGTGTGGACACCTCTTTCTCCGTTTTAGCCGGCTTCCAGGGCAGGCCCACGCAGCTCCCTTCGATCCTCCCCTGCTGTCCTCGCAGACCTGTCCCTTCCCTTGTTTCTCACTCCGGGACGCCACCACCGCCACCCGGCTCTTCCGCGTTACCCACCGCGGTGGCGTCGGGGCGCGCAGGGCGCGAGGCTCCTCCCAAGTCTGGGCTCCGGGCCGCTCTCAGACTCCAAGAGCACCCAGTAGTTACCCGTCAGCTGAGCTTCGCGGCGCTGAGGCTTTCTTCCCTTTAGATTTCTTGTAAGAACTTTATCATGCTCTCGGTAAAAGATTCAAAAGCAAAAGGAGGGGCCAGACGAACCCCGGCCGTCCCCGGATGCCCTTTTTTGGTCTTCTGTCCACAGGCATGCTGGGAACGTCGCATTCAAATTAGGCAGGCAGAACCCCGCCCTTTCCACGTTGGGGCGGTTGTCAAATCGGCCCAGTGCGCAGGCGCGGGAAAGTTGAACTAAGCAAAGTTGGTACAACTTGAGTGGAGGCCGGGACGTGGGTGGCGGCGGCAGTCGCGGCGGCGCGTGGACCCCGGTGAGCAGGCTGTGGTTGAGGGCTGGGATGAGGAGGGAAGAGGAGAAGGCCGGGATCTTGGAGTTAGCATCGGAGTCCTGCTTCTCCGGCTCCAAGAGCCCAGGTCCCCAAGAGTCCAGACGATAGATGAAACTACACCTCCCAGCAGGCTGAGCAGTGAACAAGCACGGAACAAAAGGAGTATCTGCCATGAAGCTTGCTGGGACTAGCAGTTCCTGATCCTCTGGGGGCTTCAGTAGCTTGGCACATGCCTCTTTCAGAATCCAGGTGTCGGGGCTGGCCAGAGCCACAGGCCTGTAATCCCAGCACTCGGGGACAGGAGGGTCGCAAATTAAGCCCAGTTTGAGCAATTTTGGGAGACCTTGTCTGGGGTTATAAGCTCAGTGTGAAGGCCCTAGCCCTAGGCTTGATCCCCAACACCTCCCTCTCCCAACAAAAAGTCCCGGAGTCAGCTGGAGTCTGCTCACCTTGGGTTGGAAGAACCCATCTGCTCCCTCAGATCCAATAATCCAGGCTCTGAACTTCCTCCCTTCCTCAGAAAGAAATAATCCTCATGCCTCTTTTCTTCCTGGGAAGTAACAGATGTGGGTCCCACAACCCCAGCTCTCCCAAAGGACCCAGGAGTTCAGGCCATCAATGGCTTCCCCTCTTGGGTGCTCATGAGTCCTGGTCCCTTCATTCAGGGCCTAGGAGTTTGCCTCCGCTTCCTGCAGGTCCAACTCTCTGCCTTGACTCCTACAG
Source organism: Ctenodactylus gundi (assembly GCA_004027205.1). Taxonomy (NCBI): domain Eukaryota; kingdom Metazoa; phylum Chordata; class Mammalia; order Rodentia; family Ctenodactylidae; genus Ctenodactylus; species Ctenodactylus gundi. The sequence continues at coordinate 68,263 of PVKB01001340.1, forward strand.
GTGCCTCCATGGCAGGCTCGGAAGAGCTGGGGCTCCGGGAAGACACGCTGAAGGTCTTAGCTGCCTTTCTTAGGCGGGGTGAGGCTGCTGGGCCCCTGGGTCCAGCACTACCCAGGTAAGGGGAGAGGCCCCCTGCCCAAGGACATGCATTTGGGTCTAGATCCTCTCTAACTGTTGCTCCTGGTCTCAGCCTGTCTCCTCTGTTCAGGCTTGGCTTGGTGGGGTTTCCAGGGCAGTTCTACTGTGGGAAGAGAAAGGCAATGCTTCCCAATCCCTGGGGTTACTCTTGAAGGTCTTTCTTCACAGGAGCCCTGCCCAAGTGCAGCCAACAGACTTCCTGAGCCGCCTTCGAAGATGTCTTCCCTGCCCCCTGGGGCAAGGAGCAGCACCTCCGGATTCTCGTCCTTGCTCCCTGCCTCTCCGCCCCTGTTATGGTTCAGAGCCTGGTAAGAGACTCCCCTAGATTCTGGGGCCCTGAAGCCAGTGAGCCAGGAGCCTTGGCTCAAAAGCATGAACAAGGGGCTGAAGGAATGGCTCAGCAATTAAAGAGCTTGCCTAGCAAGGTCAAGGCCCTGAGTTCAATTCCCCAGCACAACATAAACAAAAAAATAAAATAAAGCATGAACAAGACTAGCTACTAGTTCCAGATCACTCAGCTGGAGGAATAGAATAGCTCAATGGTTAAAGCACAAGTACCTGAGTTCGATTCCCCAGCACCACATAAGCCAGGTGTGGTGATGCACACCTGTAATCCTAGCACTCAGGAGACCGAGGCAGGAGGATTTCTGTGAGTTTGAGGCCAGCCTGAGCTACATAGTGAGTTCAGAACCAGGCTGAACCACAGAATGAAATCCTATCTCAAAAATAAAAATGCACTCAGCCAGCAGGTAGATGTGTGGAGTCTCTGTACCAGCCTTTACCATTTGTCCTCTCCTCAAAGCCCGTTAGATTTCTGCTGTCAGAGTTGGAGTAATGGCACAGTGCTTAAAGCATTAACCTTGTAAGTGCAAGGCTATGAGTTCGATTATCTGGCACCCCATAAAGCTGGGCATGGTTGTGCACGCCTGCAATCCTAGCACTCAGGAGGCTGAGGGAGGTGATTATCCTGAGTCCAAGGCCAGCCTGGGCTGCACAGTGAGTTCAAGACCAGCCTGGGTAACAGAGTGAGACCTTGTCTCAAAAAAAAAATTTTTTTTTTCTGCCTGTCAATTCTGTATTCTAACTTGGAGGAGAACGGGTTCTGATTCCTTTCATAAAGGTTTTTTTTTTTCTTTTTGTTTTTTGAGACAGTCTCAGTATGTAGCCCAGGCTGGTCCTGAACTCATTATGGAGCCCTGGCTGCCCTTGGACCCATAGCAATCCTCCTGTCTCAGCCTCCCAGGTGCTGGGATTACAGGCATAGGCTACCTCACATGGCCTACACAGTGCTGGGGAATCGACCTCAGTACTTAGTGCTTGACTTAGTGCTTGCTAGGCAGGCAAGCACTTTAACCACTGAGCCATTCCTCCAGCACCCTCAAAGAGTTGTTATTTCACTTTTTCATTGTTCTGTGCCTATGGGCCCCCTTATTATACACACATACCCCTCCCACCCCCAGTAGTGAGGCAGGAGATTTTTTTTATGGTACTAGGAATCAAACCCCAGTACTTTGCACTGAGGTACATTCCCAGCCTGTTTTTTTTTGTTTTTGTTTTTGTTTCTTTTTTGTTTTTTTTTTGTTTTTGTTTTTTTTTTTTTTTGAGATAGAGTCTTGCTTTGTAGTGTAGGCTGCTCTTGAACTCACTGTTGTGTCCAGGCTGGTCTTTCAACTCACAGTCTATTTTCCTGCCTTAGCTTCTCAAGTGCTAGGAGTATAGGTGTGCACCACCGTGCCTAGCTAATTTTCTTATGGTGCTGGGGAATCACACCCAGGGCCTTCCACATGCTAGATGAATGCTTTAACCACTGATCTTCTCCTTCATCCCCTTTTGCTATTTGTGTAGTACTGGGGATTGAGTCCAAGGCCTCTAAACTAGGCTATTTTGCCTTTTTATTTATTTATTTTTTTGAAACAGAGTGTTACTCTGTAGTCCAGGCTGGTTCTGAACTCACTCAAATACATAGCAATCCTCCTGTCTCAGACTCCTGAGTACCAGGATAAAAGGTGTGCCCCACCATACCTGCTTTATTTGGTGCCGGGGAATTGAACCCAGGGCTTTGGTGCTTGCTAGGCAAGCACTCTAACCACTGAGCTGCATCCCCAGCCCTTTTTTATTCTTGATTTTGATTTTTTTTTTTCTGGTGACAGGGCTAGACTCTCGCTCTGTAGTCTAGGCTGGTCCAGGGCTCACTGTATAGCCCCAGGCTGGCCTCAAACTCATGGCAGTCCTTCTGCCTCAGCCTCCTGAGTGCTAAGATTATAGGCATGTGCCACCATGGCCGGCTTCTGTGGTGCTGGGGAATCGAACCAAGGGTCTTATACTTACTAGGCAAGTGCTGTACCATTGTGCTACACCTCAGCCCCTATTTTTGATTTTGAGACAGGGTCTTGATGGAGCTTGAATTTACAGTCCTCTTCCCTCAGCCTCCCAGAATGCTAGAATTATAGACATGTGCCACTGGGCCCAATTCGATCTGGTTGAATCGCAACTCCTTGCCTAGGAAATATCATTTCTCTTTCCTGATCCTCTGTTTTTCCAGGAAGGGAGTAGAAACAGGAAATCGGGTGGGGGTGTCATTGGACTTGATCAAGAGTCACCAACAGGGTTTCTCTCATAGGTGAAGTGGGATAGACTAGTAATAGTTGTGTATTTGTTGGAGTTCTTTCAAAAGCTAGAATTTACAGAAATTATGACAAAAAAAGGATCTATTGGGAAGGCTTACAAATCCAAGGATAGAGATAGTCCAAGATGGTGGCCTGCACATGTGAGAACTGGCATGTCCAATAGCTGCTCAGCCACGAAGTAGAACTTCTGTCCAGGACTGTGGGTAGACAGACGCAAGTCCAGGAAGACTGGAACAAATCTGTGTTGAAGATCTGCAGCATGTAGCAAGTCGGTGTCTGTAGACAGTTGCTAGGATGAGAGCTTTCCCAGTGGAAGAAGCTGTAACCATCTTTCTTCTTCCCTTTTTTTATATAGTTCCAAGTTCCAGCTGGGCCTCCCACCTCTGGGTGGTGGTTCTTTCCTCATCACTGGCCCACAAATCACTCACACTCTGATACAGGCTGGTTCTCAATTCCCAATCCAGGTGTGGTTCCTGATTGGCTCAAATGGACATAATCTCTCTAACTGTCACAGGCTGCTTGGAGTACTTCTCTGGAAAGGACTTAGCAACTGGGAGATGATCACTATAATCCATTGGCGAGGTCCAAAATGGGATAGGGTGATAATGGTAGGAATGCCATGAGTTTTTGTCTTTTCTGGATGAAACAATATTCAAAGGGCAGTTCAAGCCGGGTGTAGTGGCATATATCTATCATCTCTGGGAGACTTGGGAGACTGAGACAGGAGTATTGTAAATTTGAGCACAGCCTAGGCAGTTTAGCAGAAGCAGAAGGGCTAGGAATATAGCTCAGTGTAAAACTGGATTTAATTCCCAGTACCAAAAAAAAAAAAAAAAAAAAAAAAATCAGCTCTGATATTTGAGTTAGTTCGGGGATACACTAAAGTAGAAATTTGGGGAATTTGTTTTTTTGAGACAGAGTCTCACTTTGTAGCCCAGGCTGGTCCTGAACTTACTATGAGGCCCTGGCTAGCCTTGGACTTGTGGCAATCCTCCTTCCTCAGCCTCCCGAGAGCTGGAATTACAGGCATACACCACTACACCCAGCTTGTATGGTGCTTGGGAATCAAACTCAGGTCCTTGTGCTTGGTAGGTAAGTGCTTGAACCACTGTGCTATTCCTCCAGCCCCAAAATCTTTGGGTCTCTTACCAGGCTTTCTCACTGGGTCTCGTTTTACCTCATTATAAAATGTAAATCACCAGGTTGGGTGGCACAGTTCTGAAATTTCAGTACCTCTGGTCTGAGGCAAGAGGATTGTAAGTTTGAGCTCAGCCTGGACTACTTTAAAATTTAGTGAAACTCTACCTCATAATCAGAACTAAAAAATGGGCAAAGGATATAGGTTAGTGGGGTTGGGTCTGTCATTGTTATCTGGCAAGGTGGCTGGGAAAAAGAGAATCTATAAATTATCGATGGCCTGGGGACCAAATGTCATCGGCTCTTTTTGTCCCAGGCCCAGCTACTCCAGACTTCTATGCTCTGGTGGCCCAGAGGCTGGAACAGCTTGTCCAAGAACAACTAAGGTCTCCACCCAGCCCAGGTGAGGTACTGAGGTGCTCTGGAGAAGAGCAAGGGAGGGGGAGTCAGCCAATGTTTGCTCCCAGGTGAATTCTCTTCCACCACTAGAGTTACAGGGCCCCCCACCCACGGAGAAGGAAGCCCTGCTGCGGAGGCTGGTGGCCTTGCTGGAGGAAGAGGCAGAAGTCATCAACCAGAAGGTGACAGGCCCCTGTTCCAGGCCTTCACAAGGACCGGAGAGGAGTTGTGGGATGGTGGAGCACTGGGACCAGAAGCTAGACATGCATGGTCAGACTGGGGGACGAGCTTTCAAGTCAGGATGTACAACACCTCAGTGGCTTTCCTTGGTAAAGGGGCATTGCCTGCATGCAGCATGACCTAGGAAGCAATGGACAGGTGCATGGGGAAGAGTGACTGTGGTAGGCAGGTGACTGGTGCACGCCTGTGATCCCAGTACTGGGAGGCAGAGGCAGGAGGATGGAGAGTACCCATTCAGGGAAACTTTTCAAGACCCTCTCTCAAAATCAGAAATCCAAAATGGGCGGCAAGGGCATAGAAGGCCCTGGGTTCAAATGTCCAGCACCACATAAAGATCAGCTGGGTATGGTGGCACATGCAGAGGAAGGGGGACTGTCATGTGTTTGAAGGCAGTCTGGGTGGGCTATATAGTGAGTTCAGGACCAGCCTGGGCTACAGAGAAAGACACTGTCTCAAAAAAAAAAAAATCAAATCAAATCTGATTGACCACAGGAGTGGCATGCTTTTAGAACAGGGGTTCCCAAACCCCAAATCTGGACCAGTACTGGGGTGTAGCCTGAAAGGACCAGGCATCTGGGATACAGGAGTAGCCCGAGGAGGTGGCTGCAGCCAAGCACCACTTCCTGTCCTGCCCGTGCTCTTAGTAGTTGTAATGCTGCAGCTGATCTGCTGGCAAAGCTTTGCTCCCAGCTCCTCTCCTGGCCCCCCCCACCTCTTTCTCTTTGAGACAGGGTCTCCCAGGCTGGTCTTGAACTCACCACAATCCTCCTGCTTCAGCCTTTCCAGTGCTGGGATTACAGGCAAGCGCCACCATGCCCAGTTTATGTTATACTGGGGAATTGAATGCAAGAACTTGCACTTGCTGAGTAGGCGCTTTAATTACTGAACTACACCCCAAAACCCTGCTTGCCATTTCAAAGCTGTTCTCCAACAACCTGCAGCATAACAAACACCATCCGCTCCTTGGGAGAATGGTCTTCAACTAAAACAGTCCCTGGTGTACAAAAGGTTGGGGACCACTTACTGCTTTAGAACAGTAGGAAGAAATGCACAGAATATGAGGGAGGGGCTTGGCCTATGACTGTGACCTCAAACCCAATTGCCTGGGGAGCCAGTTAAGTATAAGGTCTTAAAACATTAATTATATGGTGGAGGGCAAGGTTGTAGACCCCACGTTGGCCTCCAGGACTGACACGGCAAGCCTGCTGGCAGATATGTGTCCAGAACTCAGCTGAAGTAGGGTTTAGTTTGATTGGCTGTTAAGAACTAGGCAGAGGCATGGCTTAGCATCTCATGTTGTAGGTGGGCTCCTGGGAGCCTTTTTGCAAAGATCATACAGTCAGGCTGGTGTGATGGATGGGGCGTGGCTTAGTAAAGTGATAAGAGTGATAGGAGTCCACACTGCACTAGGAAGCCACTCCTCCCATGTCCTGGCTCACCTTGGACACTTCACCCAGGTAAACTTTGCCTTCTTCCCTCTGCCTCCCGCAGCTGGCCTCAGACCCTGCCCTGCGCCACAAGCTGGCCCGCCTGTCATCTGGTTCATTCGCTCGTCTAGTGGAGCTGTTCTCTAGCCGGGAGGGGAGCCCTCATCCAAACCGGGCCAGTCCCTCATTGCCATGCCCTGGGCCCCCACCGCCTTCCCCAGAGCCCCTGGCCCGCCTGGCTCTGGCCATGGAGCTGAGCCGGCGGGTGGCCCGGCTTGGGGGCACCCTGGCCGGACTCAGCGTGGAGCACGTGCACAGCTTCACACCCTGGATCCAAGCTCAAGGCGGCTGGGTGAGCCACTATAGCCTCTCTGGGCCTCAGTTTACCCAACTGTAATCTGGAATGGAGCAGAGGTACAGTCAGGGTTTCCTTGTAAACCTCACAGAAATCCCCATACCAGCACACATGCAATCTGTCCCTGAGCACCTGATGTACACTGGTCACCGTGGTCATCGGTACAGACACTGTGTACAGCCTAACCACTGATACTTACTGACAGCATGAGACCAAAACCAAAATGAATGGGGTCCCCTTCATGAACCCAGTTTCCTACCTGTGAGCAGGGCGAGGATCAGTACTGATGCACATGGTTGCTGTGGAGAGTAGAACAGGATCATTCTGTTAGGGAGTAGGTAGGCTGTGGGTGTCTGTGTGAGGACATGCTTACTGTCTGCCTCTCCCACGCTGCCTGTTCAGGCGCCCTTTCCTGGGGATCCCCTGATTGCTGTGTCTGCACCTTCTGGTGTGTCCTGGTATCACCTTCAAGGAGGCCTTCCCTAACTCCTCAGTTATTTTTTATTTATTTTTGCAATACTAAAATGGAACCAAGAGTCTTCACACTGGCCTAATCCCTACCCAGTTTTATTTTTTGATTTTTGAGACAGGTTTTCTCTAAATTGCTGGGTTGCCTAGGCTAAGCTCAAATTTATGATCCTTTGCCTCAGTTAGAATTTGGAGACAGAGGGGCTGGAAGAATGGCACAGTGGTTAATGTACTTGCCTTGCAGGTGCAAGGCCCTGAGTTCAATTCCCCAGCACCAAATAAAGCTATGCGTGGTGGCACACACCTGTAATCCCAGCACTCCCTATAATCCCAGAACTCGGGAGACTCACTGTGAGTCCAAGGTCAACCTGGGCTACAGAGTGACACCCTACCTCAAAAAAAAAAAAAAAAAAAAAAAAAAAAAAACAGGGCCTGATGGTAAAGGCCTGTAATCTCAGAGGTAGGCAAATTGCTGTAACTGAGGCCAGCTCAGGCTACACAGTGAGTTCAGGACTGGTCTGGACTGCAGAGCAAGACCCTGCCTCAAAAGTTCAAGGCCAACCTGAGTTGCAAATCGAAAGCCTGTCTCAAAGAAAACACCAGTGGGTCTGGAGACATAGCTCAGTAATAGAGCACTTGCCCAGCATGTGTGAGGTCTTACATTCAATCCTCAGTATTATTTAAAAAAAAAAAAAAAAAAAAAAAAGGAAAAGAGCCAGACTTGGTTGTTCAGGCCTGTAACTTAAGCACCCTGGAAGGCTGAGGCAGGAGGACTGCGAGTCCAAGCCCAGCTGGGGCAACTCAGTACCTTGCCAAGACCCAGATGGGGCTGGGGATGCGGCTCATGAATGCTCTGGGCTTCTTCCCCACTATGACGAAAGACAGAGAGAGAGTAGCCACACCCCCGCTTCTCTCTTCTCTCTCCAGGGTTGCACCTGTCCTTGTGTGGGACTGCCTGCTTCCCAGCAGATAACTGGAACAGCTCCGGCTCCGGCTTGTTTTCTGCTTTAGTTTTGTCTGACCCCCTCTATACATCAGCTTCGGAAAAGCAAGCAGCCTTGCCTTTTTTTTTTTTTTTTTTTTGAATTTCTGGCCCAGTGCCTGCTCATCAGACTGGGTTGGCACGCCAGTGTGCTGTGACTGACAACTCCCCCATCTCTGAGCACCAGTGCCCCTGTGGTCCAATGAGCGCCATCTCAGTGACCTACCTTGTGGGTTTACCAGGCGATCCTGTGGGAGAAGGACCATCCCAGGTTCTGGGAATGTAACCATCTCGGCCTCAAGACTGGCAGGAGCTGGCCCGGGGTATTTTAGAATCAGAAAGCGTGTAGAGGGATCTAGGGGACGAGACTGGAGAGCAAGAGGGACGGCCAGGCCCTGCAGGGCGAGGGGTCACCACGAGAAGGTGGACTTGGACGCAGGAGGAACAGTGGAGGCGCTAAGCTGATGTTAGTGTTCAACGGCGCCCTCTAGCGGTCGCGTGGTGAACAGACCAGAAACAGGGCGGAAGTGGGTGTTGTAGGAGAAAGGAGCTATAGGTTTACTAGCGTCGGGACTCGGCCAGACTGCTGGCCTGGGCAGCTGCAGGGTCACCTCTGAGTTTCATGCATTGGGAGTATGGGCAGAGAGCTGGAAGCAAGCTTGAGGAAGAGTGGGAGAGAACTGAAGGAGGTCCAGGTCCCTTGATAAAAATGCTGAGCTCGGCCAAGAGGCACACTCACTGTGGCAGCCCTCACACCGCTGGCAAGGATCTAGTCCAGGGCTTGCACGCTGAGCTACGTGCCCTGCCCATTTTTTAAGATAGGGTACTAGCTGGGCATGGTGGTGCATGCACCTGTAGTCTCAGTATTCAGGAGGCTGAGGCAGTAGGATTGCCATGAGTTCAAGGCCAGCCTGGGCTTCACAGTGAGTTCAGGATCAGCCTGGAGTACACAGTAAGATGCTCTCTATAAGTAAATAGATAAATAAGACAGTGTACTGCTAAATTGCCTAGTCTGAGTTTGAACTTGGGATCTTCCTGCCTCAGTCTCCCAGGTTGCTGGGATTATAGGCTCACACTATTGAGTCTGCTAATATTAGCTTTTTTTTTTTTTTGAGACAGGGTCTCACTGTGTAATCCAGGCTGATCCTGAACTCCTGGCAATACTCCTGTCTCAGCCTACTGAGTGCTGGGATTATAGGCATGTGCCACCATGCCCCATTTATGTGCTGCTGGGAAATCTCAGGGCCTGGAGCTTTCCAGGCAAGCACTTTAACATCTGAGCTATTCCTCCACCCCTATTTTGTTCTGTGTTTTGAGAAACGGCCTTGCTGTATAGCCCAGGCAGGTCTCAAAGTCAACCTCCCTGCTCTTACCTCAGTCTCCAGAATGCTGGGATTACAGGTATGCACCACCCTTCCCAACTGTAACTTTGACTTCTTTTCAGAAATGCTAACAAGAATTGGAGTCATAGCTCAGCGGTTAAGAGCCCTTGCTTGGCAGTTGTGATGTCCTGGGTTCAATTCCCCAGCACCACCAGGCCTGGCTCAATTAATAAAAGAGTACCTAATTATAGAGTTACCAAGTCAGGCTGGCGGAATAGCTCCATGGTTAAGGCATTTGCCTAGCAAGTACTAAGTCACCTGTCTCAAAAAAAAAGGTCCCTTGTCATTTCCTCTGTCTTGTCAGTGGGCTGAGGTGGCTGTGGCAGTGTACAGCAGCAGCTCCCCGGCTCACAGAGCTCCACCGCGTTCCTTTCCAGGAGGGCATCCTGGCCGTTTCTCCTGTGGACTTGAACTTGCCGCTGGACTGAGCCCTTCCTCCAAAGCCGCTCCAAGCGTGGACCTGTGCCTTTCTCTTGTCCTCTGCTTTTCCCATCTTTACTCTTCTCAGGGTTGAGGGGTGCCTGCCCTACCTGTTGTTGCCAAAAAAATTTAAAACTATTCATATTAAACACTTTCTAATGTATTTAATTGCTTAATCATTTGATGAAGAACTGAAATTTTTTCTTTTTTTCCTTTGTGCTACTAAAGATAGAAGCCAGGGCTTTTCACGTGGCCTATCACAGATCTACATTCTCAGCCCTAAAAAAAATTTTTTTGAGGCAGGGTCTGAACTTACTATGTAGCCTAGGCTGACCTTGAGATTACAGCAAGCCTCCTGCCTCAGCCTCCTGAGTGCTTGGATTATAGGTGTGTGCCGCCACGCCCAATTTATATGGTGCTGGGGAATGAACCCAGGGCCTTATGCTTGCTAAGCAAGCACTTTAACCATTGTGCTATTTTTTCCAGGTCCCTGAAAGTTTAAATATGAGATGTCAGCTGGTGAGGCCTGGGTTACATACTTCTAATCCCACTACTCTGGGAGGCTGAGGTAAGAGGATTGCAAATTCAAGCTGCAGCTTGAGCAATTTCGTGACTTAGTGAGACTCCCAAAATCAAAAATTAAGGACTGGCTGTAGTTCAGCAGTTAAAGGGCTTGTCTAGTAAGTTCAGTGCCCCAGTTTTGATACCCCAGTACCAAACTGGGTGTGGTGGTACATGCCTGTAATACCAGCTCCTCCAGAGGCTGAGGCAGGAGGATTGATGTGAGTTCTGAGCCAGCTTTGGCTACATAGTGAGTTCAGGACCAGCCTGGACTAAAAAAAAAAAAAAAAAAATTTAAATGGGCTAGAGGGATGGAGGTGTATCTTACTGTTTAAAGTGTTTGCCTAGTGACCACCTGGCCCTGGGTTAATTTTGTAAGACCACTAAACTGGGTCTGGTGGCACACGCCTGTAGCCCTAGCACACAGGAAGATGAAGCAAGAAAATTGCCATATTGGGGCTAGAGGAATGGCTCGTAGTTAAAGTGCTTGCCTAGCAAGAGCTAAGTCAAGCAAGCACTAAGTGCCTGAGTTCGATTTCCCAGCACCACATAAGCCAGGTGTGGTAACATGCCTGTAATCCCAGCACTCTGGAGGCTGAGGAAAATCCAACCTTAGCCTTGGCTAAAGAGTGAGGCACATCTCAAAAAACAAAAACAAAACACAATAAGATTTAAAAAATGGTGTAGAGATGTAGATCAGTGTCAAAGCCCAGAACAAAAAAGAGATGGGAACTTAGAGCACACACCCAAAGTCCTACCACCCTGGGAAGCAAGTTCCATCCCAGCCTAGGCAACTTTGCATCTTAACCAGACCTTTTAGGAAAAGAAAATAAAATGGGCAGGAGTTGTAGCTCAGCACAAAGGCCCTGGGTTCAATTACCAATGCCAAAAAACCAGAGAGGTGCTCCAGGGATTTCCCTGTTTAATGAACTGAAAGAATCAGTTCATTCTAGAAATATTTATTTGTATGGTACTGGGGATACCATTCACAAAGAGCTAATCCCCCCCCCCCCAACACACACATACTCCTTTCTTTTTTTGAAACAGGTTCTCACTGTAGGTCAGGCTCTTCCTGAACTCACTATGTAGGCCAGGCTATCCTTGAACTCACAGCAATTCCCCTGCCTCAGCCTCTAGAGTGCTGGGATTACAGGGGTATGCCATCGTGCCCAGTTTATGTGGTGTTGGAGAACTGGACTCAGGGCCTTGGGCTTGCTAGACAAGCTCTGTAATCCCTGTGCTATTCCTTCAGCCCTTTTTTCTTACTGAGACAGGGTCTCACTCTATAGTCCAGGCTGCTCCCTGGCTTAGTTACTTTCTCGTTACTGAGACAGAATACCTGACACCTACAACTTAAGGGAGGAGAGATTTATTTTAGCTCACGGTTTCAGAAGATCCCACACAGTCCATTCGTGGGGCAGCCAGCAACTGTAAAGGCACATGGCAGAGACAGACTCTGGAAAACTGTTCAACCCGCTTCAAACGAAAGCCAAGTGAGCCAGGAGCAAAGTCAGTCTAGAGCCTCCGGCAAGGCTAGAGCTTCCACAGGACGGAGGTGTAACTGCTTCTGTGTCCATTCTTTACTTAGGTCTGGTTGCCAATCCTCCCTGCCCCCCCCCCAACACCAAGTTAGTAACAGACACCTGAAATCTCACCCCCCCCATCTCACACATTCTTTCTGCGTTAAACTCTAAGCACCTGCCCCTTCCAGCCAGGCCCTGCCTCCCAACAACACAAGGGTCACAGTTACCCCACAACATCCAAGTACTGTGAGGCTTTTGGGGGTGCCCCAGATCCTGAATGCACTTTGTAGCCCAGGATGCCCAAGGCCATTTTCCTGCCCCAGCCTCTCAAGTGCTGCGATTAGAGGGTAGGCCGCCACACCACCTTTATGTGGTTCTGGAGAATTGATCCTAGGGCCCTGCGCTTGAAACCCATTAATGGCTGAACTATGCCCCCATCTCCAGCCCCCCCTTTTTTTGAGACAAGTTCTCCCCGAGTCACCAAGTTACCCAGACTAGACTTGAACTTACTATCCTCCTGCCTCAGCCTCCCAGAGTGCTGGGATTGTGTGTGCCACCACACCCAGCATAGAAATGTGCTTAGGGCACCAGCAAGAGTCTGTTGCCTTGGACATACAAAATAATACAGGATAAAGCCAGGGGTGGTGGGGCACGCCTACAACCCCAGCACGTGGGGGGCAGAGGCAGCCGAAGTGCTGTGAGTTCAAGGGCAGACTTGGCTACATAGTGATTTTGGGACCAACCTGGATTACAAAGTGAGATCCTGTCAAAAAAAAAAAAAATCGAAGGTGTCTGTAAATTTCATTTCATTGAGTTCTGTCTGTGTCCATCTGGTTACTCCAGCCAATCCTGTGTTGATGGTCATGGAATCTTCCCAGCCGTTTCAGAAAAAAGCCTGGTCTTTCTTCAGTGTGTGCCTTCTGTAATGAGACAGACCTGTACGCTGGCACAGACTTGCATGTTCCAAGCAACTGAAGTGGGACCGATGGCTGGAGGAATGGCACAGTGGTTAAAGTGCTTGCTTAGGAAGAGCACAGCTGTGAGTTCAATTCTCCAGCACGACATTAAGTGGGTATGGTGGTGCTCACCTGTAATCCCAGCACTCGGGAGGCTGAGGCAGGTGGGTTGCTATGGATGTAAGGCCAGCCTGGGCTACACAGTAAATTCAGGACCACCCTGGATTACAGAGCAAGACCCTGCCTCAAAAAATAAAATAAAATAAAGTGGGCTCAACAAGGCAATAGCATTTGGGGGATTTTTGAGGCTGAAACAAATACCCAGTAACCCAGCTGAGGGGCTGAGACCTTGTCCTGGGGTTGCTGGGGAGCCAAGGGAAGGTAGTGAGCCAAGGATGGGCTGGCTGGATCAGCTGTGAGGCTGAGAGGTGGGGAATAAATCTGAGCCAAGGGCTGGAAGAATAGCTCAGTGGTTAAAAGGCTTGCCTAGCCAGCTCAAGGTCCTGAGTTCGATTCTCCAGTACCACCTAAGCTAGGCATGGTAGTGCACACCTGTAATACCAGCACTCAGGAGGCTGAAGCAGGAGGATTGTTGTGAGTGCAAGGCCAGCCTCGACTGCAGAGTGAGACCCCCAAAAAAGTAAATCTGGGCCAAGGATCTAGAGAGGAGAGGAGCGGCCTTGGGACAGGCGGCGTGGGGCCGAGGACTGACAGGCGGTAGAGGAGTGGGGCTCTATGGTCCAACTGGGTGACTGAGTGGAAGGTGGGGCTGTTCTGATTGAGGGACCCAGGAAGAAGTGCTGTGACGGACATGACAGACTAGAGGGGCATGTGAGAGTTAATAAAGAAGTAGTCATGGGAATTATCAAGTCTTAGGAGTTTCCCTGGAAGCACCGTCCTTGGGAGGCCCAGATCAGAGGAGAGAGAGGGCTGCTGAGGGATTGCAGAAGGTTTGAAGCGAGGACGTAGTGAGATAGGAACAGGAGAGGCAGGCCTCACGAATTCCGCCCTTTGTATTCGTTTTCATTTACCTAGTAACCTTCCCCACACCCCCACCCCCACCCCAAGTCCTGGGGGTTGAACCCAGCTCTTTTGTACTGAGCTACATCTCCAGCCTGTTTTTACTGATTGAGACAGGGTCTCGCTAAGTCGCTCATTTTCCCAGGTTGGGTATGGACTTCTGATCCTCCTGCCTCAGCCTCCAATAGAACTAGGATAACAGGCGGAGGGTACCCATAGTAACTTTCCTGCCCACGGACGAAAACCTCACCGTGGAGGTGACATTTAAACTACCTATAGGAGTTGCCTAGACAAAAGGAGGTGGGCGTTCAATTCAAGAGGAGGGACTTGGCATAGGCCAAGCAGCTTGAGAGGGGCGGTGCGTTAAAAAAAAAAAACGAAACAAAAAATTGGAACCGTTAAGTACAGGACTAGGGGTTAGGTGCACTGACATCTTATTCCTATCCCTGACTCGCTCGGGGACCCCCAGCCAGGCCTCCCCATGTCTCGGCCCCTCGGTACTTCGATTTCCTTCCCCGTGGTAAAAGAGCACAAGGGACCTTGTTCCTTTTGGATTCCTCCTGGGTCTGGGAGATTCCACCGAATGGAAGATGAATGACAGTTCCTTTGAGCCAATCGCTGGTGCCTAAAGCCCAACCTTTTCCCTCCTTGTGGGCCAATTGCGGCGTTCTTCTTAAGGCCAGCAGGTTGGAGAGGGCTGGCTAAAGGCCTCGTAACGTCACCGTTCCGTAAACCAGTACCAGGGATTAAGAGGCGAGTTGTTCTCGTGATAGACAGCTCTGTTTCCAGAAGTCCGCTTAGCGCAGAGCCCGCCGGGAAGCTTTAAGGCGGTGCTGGGGATAAAGGGGTGGGAACTCCTAGTTGACTTTGTCCAATCATCTGACGCGTTTCTTAAGACAGACGTGTGATTTTCCCCGTCCCAGTCCACTTGAGGGGGCGGGATTCTGACCGTCAAGCTGGGCGGGCCCCTGACCTTTGATGGGCGTCTTTTCCAACCAATCAGAAGGCGGTGGTTTCAGACGGGCCGCCTCCATTACCAATAAGATCTTCTGGCGGGGTCGCGATAGGCGGGCCGTAGACCTTCTGGTATAAGGCGGTCCCGGGGGAGTGAGGGGAAAGGGGGGGTCTCGGCGGCCAGAGGAGGAGTAGGTGCGGGTGAAGATGGCGGCAGCCGAGGCCGCGAACTGCATCATGGAGGTGAGTGCCTGGGGCGCCGTTCGGGGCGATGGGCGGCTTGGGTTCGATGTGTTATGTCTCTGATGTGGGGAAGGGGCTGTGAGTCGAGAATTGGGACTGAAGGCCCCCAGTCGCGCTAAGGAGGTCCCTTCATGTTCCTGTGCCGGGATAGCTTTTGAAGAGGGGTCTGTCGCTTTCGAGAACCTTCAGCACGCTGCCGAGCCAGAGTTTCATATGCCCCCTCCCACGTGGGGGGGGTCGGGGGCGCTTCCGGCTGGGTCCCACGTGGCCGCGGTGCGGTGGGTGGGGAGGGGGTGTGCCGATTCGGGTGGCCCAGCGGGCTCCACGTGCGGGACAAAGGCCCCGCCCCCTGCCAGGGGAAGGGGGCGGGAGGAGCCTGCGACCCTGCCTCTTAAGCCCCCATCCTTAATTGGAGACCCACATCGTAGAGTGGGATTTACCTTGAGACCCTCCACAACATAAGGAGTCTTCTGGAGGAGGTAGTGCTTCAGGAGGCTCAGTAACCACCTTCTTGGGTCTTGGGGGCGTCTTTTGGCCACTGCTCCAGGTTTTATGCACTCTAAGTTTGGGGTAGAGGGAAAGCGAAGGCTTGGTCCCTCAGTTCCCCAGTTTCCTGTCGCGTTTTTCCCCGGGCTTAGGCTTAAGGAGCTGGGGGGATGGGACATGCCCCTGTGACCTCACCTCTCTCTGGGTGGTGGTGGGGCTGTAGTCTTGAGAGCCTTCAACACACGGCGCCGGGCACCCCCTTGTGGCCATTTCTGGGTGCGTGGGAGGGACGTCTTATTCATGGGGCGTGGCCCAAAGCCCACCTCCCTTTGCAGCCCTCTAGGGTGGGCGGGTGGAGGGGGACCCGCTGGCAAGGAGTTGTGTTGGGCTAAGCGTATGTGTAGGCTGCAGGCGTTACCCTCTCCTAGAGGCCTTTCCCGTGGCGTTTTGGGGATGGGAGAGGACCTTCCAGTCCCTGGTGTTCTGAATGGGGTCTTGGGCCTGAATGTCAGAAGTGATTTCCAGTGAGATTTGATTGTTGTGCAGCCGTGTGGGGCCGTTCCAGAGTTGTGTTTCAAGCCCTCTTGGGCTAGGATTGTTTAGTGGTGGTCTCCTTAGTATTGCGGACACAGCGGGATGTCCCCTGGGAAGCCACCCTTCTAATAGCTGACGTCACTGAGTGGGAGCATTGAACAGAGGGGCTTGGAGCCCGGGAATCACGGCCTGTGACTTCACCCTTCTTGATGTCTTGGAAGGTGGTCACATCTGAAGAAATGGAGTGATGGGGCTTATGTCCTTCCATCCCCCTTCCCTACCTATGCTGTTATTTGGAAGGGAAGGTCAGTTCCCATAAAGGTGCCATTGGGTGCTGAGCAGCTTCCCGTCCTCTCCCTTGGCTCTGGGGATTACGCAGGCACAGGAAACATCTTCCCAGAGATCGTCTCTGCGGATACCTACCCCTGGGGCTTTAGGGCACGAGAAGGGTGTGAACGGAGTAGGTGGGCTCTAGTACCCTTTCCTAGAAAGGATCATGAGTGAAGACACTGGTTCCAGCTGCTTCTGTTTGAGCTTCTTGAACCCAAGGCAGGCACTCAGGCTTGGGGTATCAGCTGTGGTGGGGGTGTGTGGGCGCCACACTTTCCTGGAATCCTCTGGGACAAGAGACTGTTTTGCAGAGGTGGAAGGTGCCCAGTTCCCATTCTCTGCCATCTCCCCCCAGCTATTCATGGCACATCAGGATGGCTGTGTGTGTCAGGAAGTGTCATCTAATCTGGGGGATTAGGTGATGAGGGGGAGAGACAGCTGGCAGTGCCCGTGTGCCTGGCAGGTGCCAGTTCTTGCCTCCATGGGGGAGGTGTGTGTGGTCAGCTGCCTGGCCAGAGAGGGTCACTATGAGGGCGGGATGCCATCTCTCCACCCACAGCTGGGAAAGGAGACTCCCTGCTTCTCCCTCTACCTCTCCCATCCCTTCCCTGAAACAGCCCAGCCTCACTGCTTGCCTGCTCTGCCACCACCACTCCCTGCCAAGGGGAAGCGAACCTGTAGGCAGAGCCCTGCCCTTAGAGCCCTCTCCCCAGCCACTCCCAGTAGCTAATCCTTTCTCCCTGTTACTCTCTCCTAGAATTTTGTAGCCACCTTGGCTAATGGGATGAGCCTCCAGCCGCCTCTTGAAGAAGTAAATATCCTTTTGTGAGACCCCTTCCCACCTCCACATATATACCACACGTCACCACACATCTGTCCCTTTCCAGAGGTCTAACCATAATCCTTCTTGCTTCAGACCCCTTTACCTCATGCCCTCCCAAACACTTAGCAGAGCCCTCTAGGTTTCCTGCTTCCCCCAGTACTGTGGCTACTTCCTTAACTCCACCTCCAGCCCCCTTTGCCCCTTGTGTCTGCCCCAGTTGTGCCTTCCCCTCCCCTCCCCAGCTGTGGGCTGAGCTAGAGACGGGGGCGGAGAGACTGGAGAGATGGTAGGCGTGGCTGGGGTGCTCCTGGGTGGGCCTAACGTTGGACGGGGAGGAGGATGGAAGGTGGGGGCTGCAGGGCTGCCCTGCTGTGATTTTAGGGGAGTTCTGTACTGCCCCAGGGAAAAGTAGAAACTTGGAAGACTGAGAGGCAGTGGGAGCCCAGGTTTGACCATGCCCCCTCTGGCCCTGCCAGGTTTCCTGTGGCCCGGCAGAGAGCAGCGAGAAGCCCCATGCAGAGGACATGACGTCCAAAGATTACTACTTTGACTCCTATGCGCACTTCGGCATCCATGAGGTAAGTGGGAACTCTCCCTGGTGGTGAGACTGAGGCCCCGCCCCCCCTTGGGGGGTGAAAGGTGATATCCCGGCCATGTGTACTGGCGCCCCTGGTGGTGTGGCCACCCCTTTGCCCTTCTGCTGCCCCTGTGAGGCTTGCCTTATTGGTCTCCTCTCCCAGCTGTCCCCTTGAAGACCCGGGTGGGTTGGCCTGCCTCTCAGTCAGGCTACTGCCTCTGGAGGCCGGGGTGGAAGCACGCATGCGTGCTTGAGACCTCAGCCAGAGGTCATGGCTGTCGTTCTGTGCTGCCATCTAGTGACTGGTATTGGCACTGTGTTCTACCTTCTGTGATAGTGGCTTCTACATCTTGCTTTTTTGGTTTGAGGCAGGGTCTCACTCTGTAGCCCTGGCTGGTCATGAACTCACTGTGTAGCCCAGGCTGGCCTTGGACTCAAGGCATTCTCCTGCCTCAGCCTCCTGAGTGCTGGGATTATAGGCATTTACTACCATGCCCAGTTTATGTGGTACAAGGGAGTAGAACCCAAGGCTTTGTGCCTGCTGGTCAAGTGGTTTTAACTACTGTGCCATTCCACCAGCCCCTAGACCCAAATTTTGATTGAGGAGATTGAGGTCTCAGAATGCTTCTGGAATAGCATTTTAAGAAATCCCTGCCTCCTCTCTGCTCCCTTTTAATCTTTTTTTTTTGGGTGGGTGGGTGGGTGGGTGTGTGTGTGTGTGTGTGGGTGTGTGTGTGTGTGTGTCAGGCCTCTGTAGCCCGGAGGCTGGTCCTGAAATCAGTAGTGTAGCCCAGGCAGGCCCAGCTTTATGTGGTGCTGGGGAATCAAACTCAGGGCCTTGAGCTTGCAAGGCAAGTGCTTTAACCACTGTGATGTTCCTCCAGCCCCTCTGCTCTCTTTTTAAAAATCAAAGTAGGGAGCCAGGAGTGGCACGGGCCTCTAGTCCCAGCCCTCTGAGGTTGAGAAAGGAGAATTGCAATTTGGAGCTCAACCTGGGTAATACAGTGACTTAGACCCTGTCTCAAAATAAAAAATACATATCTTAGCACAAAGGCCAGAGGTTCAGTGCCCAGTGCCACGCATAGAAAAAACTGAAGTGGACTGGTGTCTTAGTTACTCATACAGTGACAGAATACCCAGCATCGCCAGCCTAAGGGAGCAGAGGCTTATTTTAGCTCACTAGTTCAGATGGTCTCACACAGTCCATTCATAGGCAGAGGGCACTGGCGGGAGCTCGTGGTAGAGGCAGGAGAGCTGCTCTCTGCTTTCATTTAGAAAGACAAGTGAGAGAGGAGTGGGTAGATCTGGAAGTTAGAAGACTCAGAAAAGGTTGAGCTCTCCCCAGATAACAATGTTTCTTCCTTCCTTTATTTAGTTGAGGCTGCCAGTTAGGCCTCCCATTCCCAGGGTGCCCTTCCCTCACTTTCTGGCCCACAAGTCAATAACAGTGCTTGAAACTTCTGCATTCTGCACTCCCCAAACTCAGTAAATTGACACAATCCCTCTAGGTCAAACCATAAGCATCTGCCCCTTCCAGCTAGGCCCCATTTCCCAAGGCGTATGGTTCCAATTACCCCACTGCATGCAAATATATGAGCCTTTTGGGGGACACTCCAGATCCAAACCACAGCAGCTGAGAAGTATAGCTCAGTAGTGAGGCACCTGCTTAGCATGCTCAAATACCTGAGTTCATTCCCACAGTCACACAAAAAGTAGTAAAATATGCTTAACATGATGTTTTCTGTGATACTGGGGTCTTTGCACTGTGTTACATCCCCAGCCATTTTCATTCGTTCTGATTTTGAAGTAGGATCTTGCTATGTTGCTTGGGGAGGGCTTCCACCCTGCATCCTCCAGCTCCAGCTTCTCACAGCACTAGGATTACAGGCCCAGGCTTTCTCTCTCTCTTTTTTTATTTTTTTATTTTTTTGCACTGGGAATTGAACCCAGAGCCTTTTTGATGAGCTATGTATTCAGCCCCTTTTTTAGATTTTTATTTTGAGTCAGTTCTTGAGAAATTCTTACTAACTTGCTCAAACTGAACTTGAATTGGTAATCCTGACTCCCAGAGTGCTGAGAGTACAGGCATGTGCCACCACACTTGGCAAAACTGTTAATAAGTGTACAATTCTGTGGTATCAAGTTACTGAGGACTTTTTTTAAGTCCAAGGATGAGGGGCTGGAGGAATGGCACAGCAATCAAAGCCTTTCCAGCAAGGCCCTGAGTCCAGTTCCCCAATACCACATAAAGCTGGGTGTTCTGGCACACACCTGTAATCCCAGCACTTGGGAGGCTGAGGCAGGCAGATTGTCCTGAGTCCAAGGCCAGCCTGGACTATACCAGTGAGTTCAGGACCAGGCTGAGTTACAGAGCCAGACCTTGTCTCAAAAAAGAAAAGAAAAGAAAAGAAAAGAAAAAAAAATCCAAGGATGAGGTCATATACTCCTGTCAACTGAGCCTTGGTGATTTAGCAATTTAGCAAGACCCTGTCTTCTCGAAATAAGGGGAAGAAAAAGGCGTAGGAGGCTTAAGGAATAGCTCAGTGATTACATCACTAGCAGGTACAAGGCCCCAGGTTCGATTCCCCAGCACTGCTAAGCCATAAGGTCATTCATGCCTGTACTCTCAGCATTTGGGAGGCTGAGGCAGGAGGATTGCTGTGGGCTCAAGGCCAGCCTTACCATGCCTAGTTTATCTGGTACTGGAGAATTGTGCTCAGGGTCTTGTACTTGGTAGGCAAGTACTCTAACCACTATACCATTCTTCGAGCTCCAGAAAAGATAAAATAATAGCACTGGGAATTAAACCCAGGGCCTTCACACTGAACTACATCTGCAGTCCATTTTCTACTTTTTTGACTTTGATTTTTTAAAATTTATTTTATTTATTTATTTATTTACTTTTGAGACAGGACCTTGCTCTGTAGTCCAGACTGGTCCTTGGCTCAGGAACTCAAGGCAATCCTCCTGTCTCAGCCTCCTGAATGCTGGGATTATAGGCATGCACCACTATACCCAGCTTATGTGGTGCTGGGGAATCGAACTTGGATATTTAGGACTTTAACGACTGAGCTATTCCTCCAGTCCCACTTTTTGGATTTTGAGACAGGTCTTATTGAGTTTCCCAGGCAGCACTTGAATTTGCAGTCCTCCTGCCTCACCTCCTAGAGTTCTGGGATTACACACATAATTACAGACATAGGCCCTCACACCTGGCTGCCATTTTTTTTTTTTTTTCCTAAGATGAGGCTTCATTCTCTAGTCCAGACTGGCCTTGAGTTTACAGTCATCCTCTTGCTTTAGCCTCTTGAATGTGGAAATAATTCTTTCCAGGGCACTGTCCAGATCCTGCCTACCACCTGTGTGTTGTAGGTTAGGTTTCCTGTTCTCCAGCTAGGGATGTGGACTTCTGACTGTCTTATCCCCCTCTCGCCAGGAAATGCTGAAGGACGAGGTACGGACCCTCACATATCGCAACTCCATGTTTCACAACCGACACCTCTTCAAGGACAAAGTGGTGCTGGATGTGGGCTCAGGCACAGGGATCCTCTGCATGTTCGCTGCCAAGGCCGGGGCCCGCAAAGTCATTGGGGTGAGTTCCCTGTGGGCCTGGGTGGGCCTGGCTTGGGAGATGGAAGGGGGCCCCATCCTGGCTCAGGGATGGGGTCTCGGGTCTGGGGGCCAAGGCTGGGATTGGGGGGGTCTCACCCTTCTTCTTCATGGGCCCTCAGATCGAGTGTTCCAGTATCTCTGATTATGCTGTGAAGATCGTCAAAGCCAACAAGTTAGACCACGGTGAGCTCAGGAAGAGAAGGGGTTTGTGGGGATGGATTGGGGGTTCCAGCTTCTCCAGGGTCCTCAGCCAGGGAGTGGGGGCCACAGTTATGCCAGATATGCCTGGTAGTCTCCAGATGCCTGAGGATCTGAGTGTGAGAGTGGCCAGTTTATCACTTGGGTCTCAAAGTTAGTGCAGGAATCTCCCTGCAGATTCTCATGTGAGGAACAGGGTCATATGGCCAAGGGCCCACAGTAGAATTGTCCCCTGCACCTCCCAGCTGTCCTTCTTTTGGTGTAACCAACTGTGCCTTTTAGAATTTTCTGCACCTTTGAGAAAATAGAAGCACAAATGCTTTTACATTCACCTTTTTCCCTCCACAAGCAGCACTTCCACAAGTGTCTTGCCCTGATATGGAAGAATATCTTCTTCTTCTTCTTCTTTTTTCTTTTTTTCTTTTTTTTCTTTTTTTTTTTGAGACAGGGTCTCACTCTGCAGCCCAGGCTGGTCTTGAACTCACTATGCAGTCCAGGCTGGCCTTGGACTCAGAGCAGTCCTCCTGTCTCAGCCTCCCAAGTGCTGGGATTACAGGCATGTGCTACCACACCCAGCTTATGTGGTGCTAGGGAATTGAACTGAGGTACTTAGCACTTGCTGGGCAAGCACTTTAACCACTGAGCCATTCCTCCAGCACCTGAAACATCTCTTCTTGACAGCTGCTGTCTACACAGTCCCCCGTGTCTTAAACAAGTTTCCTACCACTGTGCATTTTAGCTGCTTCCAAGGTTTTTGTCCAATGCGAGCTACTATCATTTTTACATCCAAACTAGTGTGTGTATGAAGTCAGCTTATAGAAGTAGGTTTCTCAGGTTAAAACACAGGATTAGTGAACTGTGTGCACATTGTCAGATCACCTTCACGTTCCCATGAGCAAAGCTGAGGAGGCAGTGGACATGGGAAGGTGGAGATTTTCCCAATGTGTAGTGTCCGGGGATTAGAGATTTTCTGAGACTATTGTAATCAACCCACAAGTCAGTGCCCATCACTCATCTTTGAATATTCTCTGGGGCTGGAGGAATACTTTAGCGGTTAAAGTGCTTGCCTAGGAAGCTCAAGGCCCTGGGTTTGACTGCCCAGCAACACATACCTGGGCTCCGTAGTGAACTCAAAACCAGTTACAAGTATAGCCTAAGACTCTGTCTCAAAAAAAAAAAAGAAAAGAAAAGAAAAATATTCTTTGCTTTTTGGCTATAGGAATAGTTCTGCAGTTAAAGCTTTAGCAAGCTCACGATCCTGGGTTTGATTCCCCAGCACCACATAAGCTGGGCGTGGTGGTGCATGCCTATAATCCTAGCACTTGGGAGGGTGAGGCAGGAGGATTGCTTTGTGTTCAAGGCCGGTCTGGGGTACATAATGAGTTCGGGACCAGCCTGGACTAGAGTGGAAACCCTGCCTGAAAAAAAAAAAATATTCTCTGCCTTTGAACTAAATTTCCATTGAAATATTCTTTTCTTCTAAATACTGTGTGTCTGATGGATATGGCCAGGTTGAAAACATGAAAGTGGGACTAGAGGAATGGAACAGTGGTTAAGGTGCTTGCCTTGCAAGCACAAGGCCCTGAGTTTGGTTCCCTATTGCCACATAAAACTGGGTGTGGTGGTGCACGCCTATAATGCCAGTACTCGGGAAGCTGTGGCGGGAGGATTGCTGTGAGTCCAAGCCCAGCCTGGGCTACAGAGCGAGACCCCTGTCTCCAAAGAAAAAAAAAAACATGACCATACTGCTGTTACTTAATTACATCAAACTAGGAAACATTTTATTTATGTATTTTGTAGCCTTTCCTTTTTGGAGAGGATATTAGTTGGACCCAAGGCCCTATGAGTAAGGTACATGATCTACTGGAGAGCTGCACCTAAGCACCCATGACAAGATCTCGGCCTTACCTGATGCCTAGTCGATGGCTTCTAGTCATGCCCAACAGGATAGGCCTAGAATCTCAGCACTTTGGGAAGCTGAGGCAGGAAGAACTCTCAGGCTTAAGTCTAGCCTGGGCAGTTTAGCTACTTAGAGACCCTATGTCAAATAATAAAAGGGACTGGGATGTAACTCATCTGGAAGACCCTGTATTGGATCCCCTGTACCAGCAGGGAAAAAAAAATTACTGCTCTTGAGAAAGTCCAAAGTGGGGCCTAGGGTTATAGCTCTGTGGTTAAGACCTGGCATGCTTGGGGTCCTGGGTTTCACCCTTAGCACCACCAAAAAAAAAAAAAAGTAAGAACAAGTAATGTAAATTCTTAGGATACCTAAGAGAATCTTCTTTGAGGTTGTCCAAAGCTAGCCCACCCTTTGAAAGCCCCTGGGAGAGGGGAATCGCTGGCCCCGCAGCTGATGGCAGCTGCCCCTGTCGCCCTGCAGTGGTCACCATCATCAAGGGGAAGGTGGAGGAGGTGGAGCTGCCTGTGGAGAAGGTGGACATTATCATCAGCGAGTGGATGGGCTACTGCCTCTTTTATGAGTCCATGCTCAACACTGTGCTCTATGCCCGCGACAAGTGGCTGGTGAGGCCCCCGGGAGCTGGAGGGCTTAGGGTTCAGTACAGCTCCTTCAGTGGACATCCAGGGGAAAATGCAGTGCCACACCAGTTAGTTTCCGGAGGGGACTTATGCATCTGAGTTTGAGAGGAAAGAGAGAGAGAGAATATGTGTGTGAGTGTGAAATAGGTCTGGACAGATTGCTCGCCATGTTGGAGAAAAGGGAGAGGGTGGTTCCGTTGCTCAGAGGAGGGCATGGCTCCCAGGGGAGAGGTGACCTAAGGGCAGGCGGGGAGGAACTGCACAACACCACACCAGAGTGCGGAAGAGCAGGGAGGCTGGAAGGGAAGGAGAAAAAGTCGCAGAAGAGAGGCATCAGGCTTAGGGAGCCCATGAGAATCTGCGTGTTCTTCTGACCTAGAACTGGGGAAGGCTATGAGTGCCCCTCAGAATCTCAGCAGGCTATGGCCTGGGTGTTCTGGTGCCCTCTGGTGTTTACATGAGGAATGGACTTGGTAGGAAGGACACTGGACAAGAGCACATAGGAGGGCACAGTCAAATCAGTGAGATCTGGGAGGTAGTGTTACCTCATCCCCTTGCCCTTAATGCCCCTCACTGAACTCCCTGCAGGCACCAGACGGCCTCATCTTCCCAGACCGGGCCACCCTGTATGTGACAGCCATTGAGGACCGGCAGTACAAAGACTACAAGATCCACTGTGAGCCCGGGCCTAAGATGCTGGTGGGGTGGCCAAGTAAGGCTTGGTGTCCACAGCCTGGACCACTGCTGCTCACCCTCATCCCCACCTCCTCTAGGGTGGGAGAACGTGTATGGTTTTGACATGTCCTGCATCAAAGATGTGGCCATCAAGGAGCCCCTGGTGGATGTGGTGGACCCCAAGCAGCTGGTCACTAATGCCTGCCTCATAAAGGTAAGGGGGTAGACCAAAGAAGGCTATACCTGCATGCTGCATGGCCTGCCCCAGCCAGGCGTATCTAAGACATGTTGGGTGCCGGGGGTGGGGGGTGCGGTGTGTGTGGTAGGAGGGATCAGGGAGGATGGGGACCTAGACATCTGGGGGGGGTGGCCGTGTGTGTGTGTGTGTGTGAGTGAGATTGTGGGAGGAGGGATCAGGGAGGATGGGGACCTGGCCATTTGGCCAGAGGGTCCTGAGCGCAACGTTGATGTGATCTGGCTGTGCCTGTCTTGAAACAGTTTTCTTGGCTGAAGAGTGAAGGGGCAGGAATTTGGGTACTGGGTATGACTGTCCTCATCTCTGGTATATCTGGATAGGGTCGGGGTGGGGCGACAGGATAATCCAACAGGCACTTCTGGGTTTGTATGTGAAGCCTGTTTGGGCAGAGTAGTGGGGAAGGGACAGGCTGGTTTTAGGCCTCAGGGAGTGGGCTCTGGGTTGGTATGATGGTCATGGGGTCTGTCCCATAGGAGGTGGACATCTACACTGTCAAGGTGGAAGACCTGACCTTCACCTCCCCCTTCTGCCTGCAAGTGAAGCGGAACGACTATGTGCACGCCCTGGTGGCCTACTTCAACATTGAGTTTACCCGCTGCCACAAGAGGACTGGCTTCTCCACCAGTATGGCCTGGGAGTGGGTGGGCAGGCCTAGACCCTGGGGTGAGAGAAGTCCAGGGGGCTTGGGAATAGTTCAGATTGTTTTTAATTTTTAAAATTTTTCTCCCCATTTTATTGATATGTATAAGTGCAAAATTTAAGTTTTACAATGAAGTTGAGCATTTTGTGCACATACATATCTTGTCAAGTTGACAAGGACTTTCCCACTCTCCTTTTGTCCCTCCTGCCAGGTTGTTTTTATTTTTTGAGACAGGATCTCACTCTGTATTCCAGTCTGGTCCTGAGTTTACTATGTAGCCCAGACTGGCCTCGAACTCACGGCTGTCCTGCCTCAGCTTCCTGAGTGCTGGGACTACAGGCATGCAGCACCATTCCTGGCATAGTTCAGGTTTATATGTGATAGAAATAGGCTGAAGGAGTCAGGGCCCATGGTGCAGGCCTGTAATCCCCACAGACCGAGAGGCTAAGGCAGGAGGATCACAAATTTGAGCCCAACCTGGGCAACTTAGTGTGATCCTGTCTCAGAATCCAAAATAAAAATGGGTTGGGGATGTAGCTCAGTGTGGAGGCTGTGGTCTCGATCCCTAGTACCACAAAAGAAAGGGGACAGAGGACACTGCCATCTAAGAGCCACTTGACTTTGGACAGATGACCCAAGAGTGCTGGGCCTCAGATTCCTTGCCCACAATAGTGAGCAGTGCCTGTGTGTGAGGCAGGATGGAGGTGAGATAATTCCACGCCAGCAGTAGCAGTTACTATACTGTGGGCTGTCAGGGGCCAGTATAGGCGCCCAGCCACAGGGTGCTAGGTGTGGCTACTGCGCCTCTTCCCCAGGCCCTGAGTCCCCGTACACGCACTGGAAGCAGACGGTGTTCTACATGGAGGACTACCTGACAGTGAAGACAGGCGAGGAGATCTTTGGCACCATCGGCATGCGGCCCAACGCCAAGAACAACGTGAGGCTCAGGCGGTGGGCTCTGGGCCCGCTGTGGTGGGGCCAAGTCCCTACTGCGTCCTGGTGTCCACTGTGCTCTGTGGGGGTCACCTTGAGTTGGGCTAGGGATTCAGGGTGCCAGGTAGTCCAAGGTAGAGCCAACAGAACTTCATAGGTCCATGTGGGCTCTGAAAGGAGGAGGGTTTGCGTGTACGCAGACTGGGGGCAGAGTCCCCTGGTGCGTGGCAGGATGACATTCCTGTTGGCTGAGACTTGGGGAAGGGGACTGATGTGGGGCACCTTCAGGAGGCCCAGTGTGGCCCTTCTGAGACTGGGAGAGGCTGAGAGTTGAGTCCAGAAAAGAGAGAAAGGCTCTGGTCTGGAATGTCCCCATGAGCCCTTGGGCTAGAAGCTAGGGGCTGTCAGGGTAGGCACAGAGTATGAGCCCCAGGGTGCCACCTCAGGTACTCTTGCTTTCTAAATCAGAATGGTGAGGCCCAGTTAAGTAGCCATGCTCAAGGACAGGTGACTTCATGACTCTTCTTCCCCCAGAGGAGGATACTTGACACTACATGAAGACAGTTCTGGGTGTCGCTAATGGAGGGAATTCTCCCGGTGACTAGTGGGCAGAGGCCAGGGTGTTAGTAATAGCTTACAGTGCCTGGGGTGTCCCCCACAACAGACAAGTAACCATCCACTCTCACCCCCCCCCCACCCCCTGTGGAAAATACAGAGAATCTAGGGGTGGAACCAGCAGTTGTAGGAGGTCCCCACTGTGGGATTCTCTGGGGGAGGGTGCCCCAACCCTGTGTCAGGACTGAGCTGGGGATGTAGGATGTGTCAGGCTCCCTACATCCCTCTGCTACGCTGCCTCAGTGACACTGGTGCTTCTACCCAGCCCCATGCCACCCCTCACACCACTACCTTTCCACAGCGCGACCTGGACTTCACCATTGACCTGGACTTCAAGGGCCAGTTGTGTGAGCTGTCCTGTTCTACCGACTACCGGATGCGCTGAGGTGGTGCCAGCCAGGAGAGCCCTGCAGGGGCCCAGGGGCTACAGCATTCTTAGGCAGTTTTGGGGGGGTCCCCCTTCCTCTCCTTCCCTCTGGCAGAAGGGGGTTTTAGGGGTCTGGGCTGGGGGATGGGGAGGGCACATTGTGACTGTGTTTTTCATAACTTATGTTTTTATATGGTTGCATTTACGCCAATAAATCTCAGCTGGGACCTGGCTCGGCTTCCTGGGGGTGGGAGCACAGTGGGTTGGGGTTCCCTCCGCAAATGCTGAGTTGTCAGCCCACATAGCTGAGGAGACAGAGACTTGGTCTCCACTGGTGGCCATGGCTTGTGTCTTTCAGCCTGTCCGTTCCCCTCTTGTCTCCCCCTGGGTCCTCTGCCCTGTGTTGTTGTGAGAGGTCTTATCCCAACTTCTCATTTATTACATTATTTATCACACTGAGCTTCAGCCTTCGCCCATTTTTTATCTTTGACTTTTATGTATGTTTTTATTTAGAGACAGGGTCTTGCTCAGTAGACCAGGGTAGCCACTCCTCCTGACTCAGTCTCCCAAATGTTGGGATTATAGATGTGCACCACCTTGCCCAGTTTACCTTTCATTTTGAGATAGGGTTTTGCTAAGCTGCCCAGACTGGGTTTGAAGTTGTTACCCTTCTACCCTATCCTCCCAAAGTGCTGGGTTACAGACCTGTGCTCCTTTGTGTTTGTTGCAGTCCTGGGGGTTGAACTCATGACCTTCCCACTGAGCTACGTCAACTAGCCATTTTTTCCTGAAGTAGGGTCTTGCTAAGATGCCCAGGCAGGGCTTAAATTTGTGATCCTCCAGCTTCTCAGCACCAGGATTACAGGCATATGCCACCTCACCCTGCTCCTTATCCTCATTGGAATAACTGTTCATTGATGCCTGGAGACCTGTGCCACCCCCCCTGGCAAGAGCTGCCCCAGCTGCTGGAGGTGGAGGCGGATTCCCAGAACCACTGGGCCAGTGGGTTTCCCAGAAGTCTCCCCCCGCCACTCCACCCCTCCCAGTATCACATTGTTCCTTGCAGGCTGTTTTTTCCTGTCCAGGACCCTCCAAGGCCAGACCAGGACTGACTGGCAATGAGTAGGGCCCAGCCTTCTGCAGCTGGGGAAACTGAGTTGGGAGTGCATAGATAGGACTTCTGGGGTGAGGGGGCTTCCTGTCCTGCTTGTGTGTAGCAGGTGTCCACCACCACCCAGCTACCCCCTGCTTGTTGATTGAAGCCCCCACGACTGCCTGCTGACCTGCATAACCCTGTAAACTTAGTGCTATGATCCGTGCACAGGTCCTGTGCACCTGTCACATCTCCCACCCAGGACTGCTGGGCCCAGCTTCCTGGCCACGCCCCCACGGCCTTGTCTGCACCTAGGGCCCACGTTGCCTCACTGGCTCTCTGGACTTCCGACCTGGGAGGCTCCAGGGTCCCTCCACTGATGGCTCTAGGCAGTTCTCCAGAGGGGCAGGGGAAGTCACTTTCCCACCCCACCCTATTTCCTGGAACCCTGCTACACTGCCTGCTCCTACAAGTGTCAGCAGTCCCTCCCCACTTCCCAGGGCCTTAAAGGTCTCCACCCAAGACGTTGCAGGAGCTGAGAGGTGAGACTAGATCCACATACCCAGTGAGGGCCCTGGGCCTCAGGGCAGGAAGCCGCATCCAGCTTTCAATCATCCTGGTGGCCTGTGGTCTCTTCTCAAGAACCTTGGCCTCAGTTTTCCCTGCCTGGAGGTGGGCAGGAGCCAGATTCTCGGGCGGTTCAGGGGATGACTGCCTGCATCCTCATTCTGCTGTTGCTCCTTACCTCCTCTGCTCTGGGGGACCCGGACTCTGGCAGGTAAGAAGGGCGCGTGGCATCTGAGACACCACGGGAAAGAGATGGACCACAAGGGTCAGAAGCCGGCTTCCGGGCATTTTTCTCATCTGAGGAATGGGCCTGTGGTTTGGCAGCGCACCCCCCCCCCCTCCATTATCTCTGAGCTCCTGAGTGCCCCATTCCTGAGGTGGGCTCTGTTTGAACCCTGTCTTCTCCCTGCTCCCCTCTCCAGGCGGCCATGGCATCAGGGCCCCCCGCACCGAGGCCGCCTGTGTTCCCTGGGCACGTGCCAGACGCACCGCCTGCCGGAGATCATATACTGGCTCCGGTCTGCCTCTGCTAAGGAGCTGTCCGGGAAGGCCAGCCGTGAGCCCCAGGACCCTCACAGCTATGGGCGCAGGAGGCGGCGCGAAGCCAAAGCCCAGCGGCACACGCGCCCGTGGGGAGGGGGCCAGGACAGTGCTCGGCGCTCTGGGTGAGCTCAGGCACGCGTCTGCCGTGCTCTGGCCAAGGTGTACCCAGCTATGTAATGGGACTACTACCCCGAATTTCTTCCTCAGTTCACCCTTGCCACTGTTACCCCCATCCCTACCCTGTGACTGGGCTGGACTCAGTCTGGATCAAATACTCCATAATTGAATAAAACAACATTCCATGTGTGTCACTGCTTGTCTGTGCGCAACTGATGCTGTCAAGCTGGGGCACATTTCTATTACACGTAGGAATCTCCTTTATCCACGCCCCCTTTTCCTCGCGAAGTCCCTCGCTGTCTGGCTTGAGTCCAACCCAATGTGTGGCGCCGCCTTCATCCCCGCCCTATTCCGTGGGTGCTGTGGTGGGCTCCGGGGTGCAACGACTGAGATTCGCCCCGGCGCTCTACACGCGTGATATTAGTTGGCCCCAGAGGTGGGCCGTGAATCCCAAGGCAAGCCTTCTTTCAGAGGCCTAGGACAGAGGGCGGAGCTTAAGGCCCTGGGACGGGCGCAGCGGCGCAGCGTGGAGGCCGAACCTTGGAGAACCAGGGGGAGGAGCCCGGCGCAAGGGCGGGGTGCGAGCCAAGGGAAGGGATTGGGCGTTGTGCCGAAGGGGGTGGGGACGCGAGGCCGGGATTGGGAGGGGGCGGGGATTAAAGCAGGGACCTGAATAGCGGGTTAGGCTCACGCAAGTGAGAAATCAGGGTCTCCGGGTGCCGGGTGGTCTCGGGGTGGGCAGAACACCGGAGGACGGCCGACGAAGTGTGGGCTCGTCGCACTGGCAGTTGGCCTTATGCAAGCAGGAGACTCGAGTCCTGAGATCGAAATCGAGGTGGGGGCTGGAGAGTGCGTTTGGCTTTGGTCACCAGGTTCCGATCGGCGGCCGCCTGGCTGGGCGTAAGTACTGGACGGCGGAGCCTCCCTCGGGGGCTGGAAGCCTTGGCCTCAGGTCGGGCATGCTTGGGCATGCAGGCTTCTCCATCACTCGTCCTCGACGCACGCTGCATCCCTCACTCAGCCCCAGCATCCCTGCACGCGGGCATGCGCAGTACCGTGCTTCCTCCATTTACCCCCACCCCCGCTTCCCAGGCCCCGGCGAAGGGAGGGGAACGCTGGGCAACCCCCGACCATCCGAATTGAAAGACACCCCCTCCTCCGCCCCTGCCTCGGGATAGGAAGCGGAAATGGAATGGACGGTGGTATCCATGTCCGGCAGGTGTTCCTTTCAGATGGGTCTAAAAACGTGTTTTCTCAGACCTTGCAGCTCACACTGGATCAGTTTCCCTTCCCCACCCCGAGTCTGGAATTCTTACTGGGGGGCGAGGGGCGCCCTACAGCTAAAGTGGGAGCCATCCTGCCCGCTACTCTATAGCATTTACAGACTCCCGCTGACGTGCTTGGCCCAAGACCCACCAGAACCAGAACCCTCAGTCAGGGAAGGGTGAGCTGAGTGGGGGCTGTATTCCGAGTTTGGTGGAAGGGCCTAGCGCCCTGACTCCTAGATCCTGGGGAAGGAGAGCTTTGTGGGGTAGGCTCTGTGTCTAAGCAAGGTGAGGCGGGGGCTGGACCCCTGGGCATCAGGAAGGAGGGGCTCATGGCTGGGACCCCTGGCTCTGCGGGAGGAGGGCTGGAGCCTGGTGCCCGACCCTCTGCCCTCCCCAGGGCTCCAGTGTGACATGGCTGAAGCACACCAGGCTGTGAGCTTCCTGCCCTTGCTGACTTCGGATGGGGCAGAAGCAGAGATCGGAGGCCCAGTGCTGCAGGAGATCTACCTGTCCGGCCTACGCTCTTGGAAAAGGCATTTCTCACGGTTCTGGGTAAGGAGGGCTCCTGGATGGTTTCCTTCCAGGAATCCAGTTCCATGTTTTCCAGGTGCCTAAGGCGCACATCTGGCAACACTGTGGGTCCATTTCTGGGACCCTGCAACCCCCTCCTGGGAATTTCAATGTCCACCACCAGTGCCCCGTAGCTACCTCTCTATGGCTCCCTTATAGGGCCCACTGCCTCACTGGTGAGAAACGCTGTTTACATCTATCTCTGGACCCCACTACAACCCCTCTACCCCATCTCACTTTCTAAAACTTAGGATTTTTTGGTTTTGGGGGGATTTTTGGCAGTACTGGGGATTGAGCCTAGGGCTTTTCTACACACCCAGCACTTTCGAGTTTTTGAAATAGACTTTCCTTAAGTTGCCCAGGTGGGACTCAAACTTGTGACCTTCCTGCCTTAGCCTCCCAAGAACTGGAATTACAGGTGTATACCATCAGACCAGTCTCCTTTCTTTCCTCGCCCCCCTTGCTCGCTGGGGATAGAACCCTGAAACTTACACATGCCAGGTACATCCTCTGCCATGGAGCCACCCTGAGCCTCAGTCCCCTTCTCTCCTGGCACACTTGTCACCAGTCTGTCTCCTCCTGCTTCTAAACAGGGTACTTATTTTTCCAAGTCCTCAGCACTCCCAACCCCATCAAGATCTTAGCTGAGGTTGTAGCTCAGTGTTTAAAGTGCTTGCCTAGCAAGCGCAAGGCCATGGATTCGATTCCCCAGTACCACATAAGCTGGGCGTGGTAGTGTACACCTGTGATCCCAGCACCTAGGAAGCTGAGGCAGGAGGAATGCCATGAGTTTGAGGCCATCTTGGATTATATAGTGACATCAGGATCAGCCTGGATTACAGAACAAGGCTCTGCTTCAGGAGAAAAAAAAAATCTTGGGTAAGCTGGGCATAGTGGTACAGTTCTATAATCTCAGTACTCTGGAGGCTGAGGCAGGAGGATTGCAAGTTTGAGCCTAGCCTAAGAAATACAGCATGGAGACTGTCTCAAAATAAAAAAGGGAATAGGGATATAGCTCACCATGAAAGGCCTGGATTCAATCCCCAGTGCTGGGGGGAGAAAGTGGTAGCCCAGACCTGACTTTCCAGGTCCTGCCCCTGCCCTCTGCTCCTGCAGTTCCTGGAGCTCTCTCCAGTATGAACCATAGCATGCCTGGGCCTTCCACTTCCATCACTCCTCACACTCTGTCCCCACGCTGGAAACACCAGCCCCCTCCACGTCCCTGCCTGCCTAGACTTCATGCTGCACTAGAGTCCCTGGTTCCAGAAGCCCTGATAATGCGCAGGGTTTCCTGGCCCACACACCATCGTCTGCCGGCTGGGCCTGGCATTGTAGCATCAGCCACTGCTAAGCTTGAGTCCTCCTTTGCCACTCAGCAGCTGCAATTCCCCGCATGTCAAAAGCAGATAAGAGGGTCAGGAGAAATAGCACAGCAGTTGGAGTGTTTGTCTAGCAAGCACTAAGGCCCTGGGCTTGATTTTCCAGCATCACATAAACTGGATGTGGTGGTGTGTGCCTATAATCCCAGCACTTGAAGGCTGATGAGGCAAGAGGAGTGCTGTTTTTTTTTTTTTCTTTTCTTGAGACAGGGTCTCATTCTATAGCCCAGGCTTGTCCTGAACTCACTACAGAGCCCAGGATGGCCTTGGACTCACGGCAATCCTCCTGCCTCAGCCTCGCAAGTGCTGGGATTACAGGTATGCGCCACTACACCTAGTTTATGTGGTGCTGGGGAATCGAACTTGGGCACTTAGCACACGATATAGCGCTTGCTAGGCACGGACTTTGATCGCTGAACCATTCCTCTGTCCCCTGATGTGAGTTTTAAGCCAGCCTGGGCTACATAATAAGTTCAGGACCAGCCTGGAACTTTTTCTTTTTGAGACAGAGTCTCATTCTGAGTTCAGACTGGTCCTAAACTTACTATATAGCCCAGGCTGGCCCCAAACTCACAGTAATTCTACCTCAGCCTCCCGAGGGATGGGATTACAGCTGTGCGCCTCCATGCTGGCTTATGTGGTGCTGGGGAACCACATGCAGAGCCTTGCCCTTGCTAGGCAGGCACTGTAGTTGCTGTGCTGCTCCTCCAGCCCCTGGGCTGTTTTTGTTTATATGTTTTACAGCACTAGGGACTGAGTCTGGGACCTTTGCATAGAATCCAAACTCAGCTCATTTTATTTTTTATTTTGAGGCAGAATTGCCCAGGCTGGTCTTGAACTTGCAATCCTCCTGCCTCACCTTGCCAGAGTGCCAGGATTACAGGCCTGGTCTTTCATGTAAAAATTTACACAGAAACTATGCACATCTCCCACAGATTTTAAATCATCTCTAGATCAACTTGACTACTTCATGTAATATATTGCTGTGAGAAGTTGTTACACTGTACTTACTTTTGGCTTTGTCTTTTTGAGACTCTTGCTCCATAGTCCAGGCTATCCTGAACTAGGCCAGTCTGGCCTTGAACTCATGGGAATCCTCCTGCCTCAGCTTCCTGAGTGCTAGGGTTATGAACTTGGGCCACCATGCCCAGCTAATCTTGAACCTAGGATCTCACACCTGCTAGGGAAGCACTCTAACCACTGTGCTATGCCCCCAGCTCCTTACTTTACCATTTTGAGGAAAACGAAAGGAATAGAGTCTGCTCGTGTTTATTACTGATAAAAATTTTTTCTCCAAATATTTTTTACCTAAGCTTGGTTGAATCCAAAGACATGGAACCTGCAGATATGGAGGGTGACTGTATGGGACTTCACAGAGTGGTCCAGGAAATTTAAAGAATTCCTCCTGGGGCTTGGGCGTGGCTTAGCAGTGGAAAGCCTGGCACATGTCAGGCCTGAGTTCCATCTCCAGGGCCACAAAAAATAAACAGGCCAAGTGTGGTGACACACATCTGTAAACCCAGTCCTCTGGGAGGCTGAGGCAGGAGGATCCCAATTTGAGCCAGCCTAGGCAACTGAGTAATTTAGTGAGATCCTGTCTTGAAAAAAGGGGGTGGGGCTGTTGGAATGGTTCAGTGGTTAAAGTGCTTCCTTAAGCACTAGCTTGGGCTCCATAGTGAGTTCAGGATCCTTAAGCACTAGCTTGGGCTCCATAGTGAGTTCAGGACTGGTGTGGACCACAGAGCAAGACCCTGTCTCAAGAAAGAAAAAAAAAAGATGGGGGGGCGGGGCAGGAATAGCTCAGCAGTTAAAGTGCTTGCCTAGGAAGCACTGAGTACCAGAGTTGAATTCCCCAGCACCCCATAATGCTGGGCATGGTGCCCACACCTGTAATCTTAGCACCCGGTAGGCTGAAGCAAGAGGATTGCTGTGAGTTCAAGGCCAGCCTGGGCTACTGAGTGAGCTCAGTACCAGTCTGTACTACACTGGGGATGTAAGTCAGTGCAAAGGTCCTGGATTTAATCCCTAGTACTGTAAAAAATGAAATAGCCAAACCCAGTGGTACAGGCCTGTAATCCCAGGCTGACACAGGAAGATTGCAAGTTTAAACCCAGCCTGGGTAATTTATAGACTTACTAGCAAGACCCTGTGTCAAAATCAAAACTAAAAATAGTCTGAGAATATAGCTCAGTGTGCAGGCCCTAGGCTTGATCCTCGATGCCATAAAAAAAGGAAAAAATAAAAGAAAATAACATACACGAACACAGAGTCCTTGTGAGCAACACCCAGATGGCAGCCAGTGTTTGGCGAATATTAGTGGCCTCTGTCACACTTCTGGGAGTGAGGTTGTAAGCCAGGATGTCCTCCTGCCCCTCACTTGTCTGTGGCCAGAGGCTCCCAGAGGGCCGTGGGCTTTAGCCCCTGGCGTCCCTCTGTGACGGGCTGTCCTCTTGAGGTCCTGCAGGAGCGTCCCTCCCACTTGGACTCCCTCAGGCTGCAACCCAGGTTCCTCCTGTCCCGCCTACTACTGGGAGCACATATCACATTCTAGAATGATCTCCTCTGTCTGCCTGACAAGCCTGGCTGTCCCCGCTGAATCCAGAGCACTGGGCCCAGGACTCAGGCCACATTGGAGTCTCAGTGAATATCAGAGAAAGCACAGCATAGGTGCCCAGAGGAAGGGGTGAGGAACTGAACGGCTGTCCTCTCCTCCCCACAGAACGACTTTCTCACTGGTGTGTTCCCTGCCAGCCCCCTCAGCTGGCTCTTCCTCTTCAGTGCCATTCAGCTTGCCTGGTTCCTCCAGCTGGACCCTTCCCTGGGATTAATGGAGAAGATTAAAGAGTTGCTGCCAGACTGGTGAGGTCCCCCACTTCAGCCCAGTAACTGACCTAATCCTTCTTCCCCCCACAATAAATCTCTCGATCAGTGGTGTGCCTGCCAAAGAAAGCTACTTTGGGTTAGATGAATAAAGGTATAGCACTGGGAAAAATGAGGTGACTTCCTCCCTTCTCTCTGTACACTGTTGTTCAGTCCTGGGAATTGAACCACTAAGCTTAATCCTTTGCCCATTTTTTTTGTTTGGTTTTGAGACACAGTGTCACGAAGCTGCTAAGTAGTCTAGGCTGGGCTCAGATGTAGTTTTTGTTTGCTTGTTTTTTGAGACAGGATCTTGCTCTGCAGTGCAGGCTGGTCCTGCACTCACTGTGGAGCCCAGGATGGCCTTGGACTCACAGCAATCCTCCTACCTCCGCCTCCCACGTGCTGGGATTATAGGGTGCGCCACTATGTCCAGTTTATGTGGTGCTGGGGCATTGAACCCAGGTCTTTGGGCTTGCTAGATAAGCACTTAAACTTTGAGCTATGTTCCTAGTCCCTCAGCTCATTCTTTATGTGATGCTGGGGAATCGAACCCAGAGCCTTGCAGGTGCTAGGTAA
The DNA here is from genome assembly GCA_004027205.1 of Ctenodactylus gundi. Classification (NCBI taxonomy): domain Eukaryota; kingdom Metazoa; phylum Chordata; class Mammalia; order Rodentia; family Ctenodactylidae; genus Ctenodactylus; species Ctenodactylus gundi. The sequence continues at coordinate 104,654 of PVKB01001340.1, forward strand.
GTGCTTTAATCATTAAGCAATGCCCCGGGACTGTGGGCCATCTCTCTCAATAAATCTGTCTTGATTAAATTAAAAAAGTGTGTGCACATGTGTGGTTACAATTTTGCAAACGTGTTGATTTAGCGTAGCCCTGTTTCCTAAACGCTTGTACTGGGGTCACTTGCAAGGGCTGAGTGCTGAATGCTGAGTGCTGGGCTGCATCCCGAGACATTCAGTCTTAGCACGGTTGTGTGGGGCCCTGAAATTTGCATTTCTAACTGGCTCCCAGGCTACCTGCTGGAGCTGCCTTAGAGTCTAACTTGCCCTCTGGGCGGGAGAATTGTCCCTCCGACAGAAGTAGTGCCTCTCCCTTATTAAGCACCTGCCCATCTCCGCAGAAAGTGATTTTAGGAACCTGGTACTGCCATAAAAGAGCGATAGGGGGCGCTGGAGGGTCTCGCCTCCTTTACAGGTGAAAACAGTGGGCTTCTTAGTCCGACCCTGACCCCAGTTATTGGAGACCAGCCAGGGCCCATTGGCGCAAATTTGTAATCCCAGCATTCTGAGAGGCTGAGGCAGGATGATCGCCAAGTTCAAGCCTAGCTCAGGCAATTTGGCGACAGAATAAAAAAAAATCAAAATAGGCCAGAATGCCACCTAGCCTGAAGACCTTGGTCTCGGTACCCAGGGCCCCCACAAAACAGAGCAAGCAAACAGAAAACCAGTGCAGCCAAACCCCCAGGGCTCGAGGGGAACCAGCCGCTTTCTCTCCCAGGGGCGGGCAGCACCACAGGCTCCGGGGGGTCCTGGCAGCTGCTCTCTTTGCCTCGTGTTTGTGGGGAGCCCTGATCTTCACGCTTCATGTGGCCCTGCGGCTGCTTCTGTGCTACCACGGCTGGCTTCTTGAACCCCACGGAACCATGTCCTCGCCCACCAAGACCTGGCTGGTATGTGAGGGGACCCGGGGCACACTTCTCTGTCCCTTCTTTGCACGCGCTCTCACTCTACAGTCCAGGCCGGTCCTGAACTGACTGTGGGTCAGGCTGGCCTCGAATTCACCGCACCCCCCTGCCTCAGCCTCTCTGCTGGGATTACAGGGATGGGCCTGGCCCCTCTGCGTCTCTGCTCCCCCCACTCTGGGCGTCAGTCCCCTCGCCCTAGACTCCATCTCTGTCCCCACCGTCCCATTCCCCGGTGGCGTGCCCACCCTGCCCTCCCAGCCCGTGGGATAAGGACCTTAATTAACCCCAGGTCTCCCCAGGCCCTCGTCCGCATCTTCTCCGGCCGCCATCCGAGGCTCTTCAGCTACCAGCGCTGCCTGCCTCGCCAGCCCGTGCCCTCGGTGCAGGACACCGTGCGCAAGGTGGGACCGGCACCAAGAGTGGGTCGGGGGCCGCGGGGCGGCGCGCAGGACTCCCTCTTCTCCGCCTTCCCCTTCAGTACCTGGAGTCTGTCCGACCGGTCCTCTCCGACGAGGACTTCGACTGGACCGCGGTGCTGGCGCAGGAGTTCCTGAAGTTGCAGGCGTCGCTGCTGCAGTGGTACCTGCAGCTCAAATCCTGGTGGGCGTCCAACTACGTGAGTCCTGCCTGGAGGCCCCACTCGAGACGCAAAGACGCTTAGGGCTGGGCCCCGCCTCGTGACACGCCCCCAGCCTGGAGTGCAGCGTCTGAGCCCCGCCCCTAGACCCATAGCCCCGCCCAAGCACCTGGAAACCGCAGCTCCGCCCCACGCTGTAAGCTGTGCCCAGCACCGAAATTCCAACAATTGAGATCTGCCCCAGGGCGGGTGGCTCACGTCTGTAATCCCACCATTTAGGAGGCTGAGGCAGGAAGATGGCAGTGTATTCGAGGACTACAGAGCAAGACTCTGCCTTAAAAAAAAAAAAAAAAGGGAACTGGGGGTGTACTTCAGCAGTCAGATCAGAGTGCCTGCTTGGCAAGCACAAGGCCCTGGGTTCAATTCTTCAGCAACACAAAAGCCCAATATGGTAGTTCACACCTGTAATCCCAGCACCTGGGAGCTTGAAGCAGGAAGATTGCTGTGAGTTCTAGGCCAGCCTGGGCTTCATAGTGAGTTCAGGACCAACCTGGATTATAGAGTGAGAACGTGACTAAAAAAACAAAAACAGGGCCAACCCACTCCCCCCCCCCCCCAAGGTATTGGAAGCTTTTATACCTCTACTGTCCTTCTTGTAAATAAAGACTTACACCTTGGGGGAAAAAAAGAATGATCTGCTTCAGATGCCCTGCTGTTCTGAGTTCCACCTTCAGCTTTCCAGTGATGGAACCGGAGTTCCATGGCCTAGAACAGGTTTCCCAAATGGACTTCTGTTGCAAGTTCAAGGACTAGGCCCTTATTCTACTTAGTGGCACTCTGTGAGCTGAGGTCCACAGAATCTGATTCTCCCAAATCAGGACTTGCCAGCTTCATGGTCTGTGACTGTACAGCTTTAGTAAGCTTTCTGTGTAGACACTCTTGTATCTGCTACATCAAAGTATAGGACTTTTCTAGCCTTTATTAGAAACTCACAGATTTTTTTTTTTTTCCAGACAGGCAGGTCTCTAATCCAGACTGGTCCTGAGCTCTCTGTGTAGCCCAGGCTAGCCTAGAACTCACAGCAATCCTTCAGCCTCCCAGGTGCTGGGATTAAGGTGTGCACTACCATATCCAGGCTGATCCTAAGATCATTGTATAGCCCAGGCTGGTTTCAAATTCAGGACAATTCTCCTGCCTCAGTCTCCTGAGTGCCAGAATTACAGGTGTGTGCCCCCATGACTGCTGATTTTCACGTGGTGCTGCGGTATCCAGCCCAGGACCTTGTGCACGCTAGGCAAGTGTTCTGACAACTGAGCTATGTCCCAGCCTCCTAGATTTTTTTGTTTTAGAAGTGGTTATCAAACTCAGGGCCTTCACACTGAGCTATATTCCCATTCCTTCTTTATTTTTAAATTCAATTTAATTATTTTATTTTGTTTTTATTTTTGTGATGTAGGGATGAACACAAGGCCTTCTCGCTGTACCAAATCCCTAGTTCTTTATTTTTTGTTTTTAGAGAGGGTCTCACAGTCACTGTGTTGCCCAAGCTGAGCTCTATAACTTGCACAAGGCCCTGGCCACATGTCCCAGCATCATGTAAAGCTGAATGTGGTGGCGCACGCCTGTAACCCTAGCATTCGGAAGGCTGAGGCAGGAGAATCGTCTTGAGACCAAGGCCAGCCTGAGATCGGCTACACCAATGATATACGTATTTTTTTTTGTTTTTGTTTGTTTGTTTTCCTGAGACAGAGTCTGACTGTGTAGCCCAGGCTGCCCTCGAACACACAGAAATCCTCCCGCTTCAGCCTCCCAGGTGCCGGGATTACAGGTGTGCACCACCACGCCTGGTGTATATGGTGCTGGAGAGTGGAACCCAGGGCCTTGTGCTTGCAGGGATAGTGCTCTACCCCCTGGGCCATGGCACCAGCCCCTTTTATTGCTTTTAACGGGTGCTGCAATGTAGCTTAATGGAGAGAGGCTGGTGGGTTCAGTGCCCAGCATCAGCAATAACAGTTTTTCCTCTTCGTACTTAAACAAGACTGTGCAGAGGGCCATGTTTTGGCTGTCTATTCACCTGTGGATGGATGCTGGGTTTTCTGTAGTAATTTTAAAAATTCATGTTGGTGGGCATGCCTATAATCCCAGCACTCAGGAGGCTGAGGCAGGAGGACTACTTGAATTTGAGACCAACTTGGGCTACACAGGGAATTCAGGACCAGCCTGAGATTTTAAAAAATTCAAATGAGATCATTCCACATATTTTCTTGTGTTCCTTATCTTTTTTACTCAAAAATATGTCTCAGTACTCATTCTGTCAGTAAATATAGATGTAGTTTTTTTATTTTTTTAGAGACAGGGTCTCACTGTATAGCCCAGGCTGACGTCAATCACAAGGCAATCCTCCTGCCTCAGCCTCCGGAGCCCTGGGATTAGAGGTGTGCATCACCACAGCCAACTTACACGGTGCTGGGGAAAGCAAACTCAGGGCCTTTAGTGGTTGCTAGGCAAGTGCTTTCGTGACTTGAGCTACATCCCCAGACTAATGTCACTTATTTTTAACAACTGTGTAATAGTCTCTGACCTGGGTGTAGCCCAGTTAACTGACTCCTCCATCCACTCCAGGTATTGCTAGTTACTAACCATGATGACCCTTACTGAGCCCCGCCCTGTCTGCATGACACAGAAACTTGGTGGGCTCCCTTGTTCCAGACTCTCCGCCTCAGAGTCTCATGTTGTGTGTCTCCTGTCCTCCTCCCAGGTGAGCGACTGGTGGGAAGAATTTGTGTACCTGCGCTCTCGCAGCTCACTGATGGTGAACAGCAATTATTACCTGATGGTGAGGGGGAGGAGGGGCTGGGCGGGAGGGCTCAAGGTGGCCCCTAGGGTGGGAGACCTCTGTGAAATGGGGCGTTTGGGTCGCATCTGGTGGAACAGGGCTGTGATCCCAGCATGGTGGCAGATTGAGGCAGGAGAATCACAAACTTGAGCCCAGCCTGGGCAACTTGGCAAGACCCTGTTTCAAAAAAATAAAAGTGGGGTGACCAGAGGAATAGCACAGCAGTTAGGTCGCTCGCCCGACAATCACAAGGCCCAGAGTTTGATTCCCCAGCACCACATAAACTGAGCATGGTGCCACGTGTTTGTAATCCAAGCACTTGGGAGGCTGAGGCAGGAGGATTGCCAAGTCCAAGGCCAGCCTCGGCTCCTTTTTAAAAAGAGAGAGAGAGAGAAGAGAGAGAGGAAAAAAAAACATTCTCAAACCAAAAAAGAAAGAAAGGAAGAAGGCCTTTCTGGCCGGTGTCCTGAGTCTGGGACCACGTGTGGAGTCACCATCCTGTCTGCCGTGGGGTCTGGGCCTCTGTTGTGAGCCAAGCTGGCCTCAAGCCCTCGGCTGTCTGTCCCCTCTGCTGGACCCAGGACTTCCTGTATGTCACACCTACACCACTTCAGGCTGCGCGCGCAGGGAACGCTGTCCACGCGCTCCTCCTGTACCGCCACCTACTGAACTGCCAGGAGATCCCCCCGGTAAGAGGCCACCGTGGGTTGGGGACAGAAGTGCGGCCTGTGCAGCTGGGCCCACCTGGGTCTCCCACAACAACTCACAGGCCCACGACCTCCTGCAGACTTTGCTGATGGGAATGCGCCCCTTGTGCTCTGCCCAGTATGAGAAGATATTCAACACCACACGGGTGCCAGGGGTGCAGAAAGGTGAGACCCTCTTCCTCCCCTCCCCTTACAGAGGCCCCAGTGGCAGCGGAGGCCATGCTCCCTGTGCTACTCTGCTTGGGTTTGACCTCTCCCTGTGTGATCTTGGGCAAATTATTATCCTCTCTGATCCTTAGTTTCTTCAACTTTTTTTTTTTTTTTTTTTTTTAGACAGGGTCTCACTCTGTAGCCCAGACTGGTCCTGAACTCACTGTGTTGCCCAGGCTGGCCTTGGACTCATGGCAATCCTCCTGCCTCAGCCTCCCCAGTGCTGGGATTACAGGCATGCACCACCACAGCCAGCTTATGTTGTGCTGGAGAATCAAAATCGGGTACTTAGAGCTTGATTTAGCACTTGCTAGGCAAGCACTATAACCACTAAGCCATTCATCCAGCCCCAGATTTTTCATCTTTAAAATGGGATGAAAATCATAGCTAGGGTGGTAAAGATTAACATGGTGTTTATAGGCCGGGCGTAGGGCTGGGAGTGCTGCTCACTGGGTAAAGTGTTTCCCTGCATGCTCAAGGCCTTGGTTAGTTCTCTAGCACCACATAAAGATTTCCAAGGCTTGGTGGCGCACACCTGTAATCCCAGCACTTGGGAAGATGAGGCAGGAGGACCGCTGTGAGTTCCGGGCCAGCCTGGGCTACATAGTGAGTTCGGGATCAGCCTGGACTGCAGAGCAAGACCTTGTCTCCAAAAAAGGGGGAGGGGGTTGCTAGGGGTATACCTCAGCAGTTAGAGCGCTTGCCTGGCAAGTATAAAACCCTAGGCTCATTCCCCAGCACCGCCTAAGCCAGGCGTGGTGGTGCACACTACAATCCTAGCACTGGGGAGGCTCAGGCAGAAGGATTGCCAAGTTACAAGGTCAGCCTGGGCTCCATAGTGAGTTCAGGAGTGTCCTAGGCTACAGAGTGAGACCCTGTCTTAAAAAAAAAAAAAAAGAATAATAAGAAGAAGAAACCAGGCACGGTAGTGCACACCTGTAATCCTAGCACTCAGGTGAGGTAGTTGTATTATCATGAATTTGAGGCCAGCCTGGGCTACACAGTGTGTTCAGGGCTGGCCTGGACTGCAGAGCTAGATCCCGTCTCAATCAAGTAAAAAGACCCCAAAACAAATAACAGTTCAAGGCCCAGAGGAAGTGCTTCATAAATCAATATTATTCTCATAACTTATCCGGCCTTCCTGATCCCCTGCTTCTGCCAATACCCGCCCTAGACTATATCCGCCACTTTCGCAATAGCCAGCACGTGGCCGTCTTCCACCGTGGCCGATTCTTCCGCGTGGGCACCCATTCCCCAAACGGCCTCCTGTCCCCGAGGGCCCTGGAGCAGCAGTTTCAGTGGATCCTGGACGACCCTTCGCCTGCCTGTCCCCATGAGGAGCACCTGGCCGCCCTGACAGCCGCTCCCCGGTGAGGGTCAGAGGTCTGGGTCCCTGAGCCGAGGTGGTGGCGGGTGAGCCTTGGGTCCGGCAGGGATGCCAGCGAGGGAAGAATACACAGGGCTTATGTGCGTCTCTTGGCACAGGGGCACGTGGGCTGAGGTGCGCGAGTCTGTGAAAACACGCGCTGCCCATGCCCTGGAGGCCGTGGAGGGGGCTGCTTTCTTTGTGTCGCTGGACTCTGAGCCTGCAGGTCTCACCCGGGAGGACCCCGCCGCTTCGCTGGATGCCTATGCCCACGTCCTCCTGGTCGGCCGGGGCCATGACCGGTGAGTCCACCCTGCGGTCCTGTCCCAGACAAAGGGTACCACCTTGAGACCCAGATCCAGATCCCCCCATTAGACAAGACCCAGCAGCCTCTGGATCAAAGGGCCCATTATTTTATTTTATTTTATTTATTTATTTATTTATTTATTTATTTTTTGAGACAGGATCTAGCTCTGTAGCTCAGACTTGTCCTGAACTTACTATGTAGCCCCAGCTAAGCTTGGGTTTGGCAATCCTCCTGCCTCAGCCTCCTGAGTATTGGGATTATAGGTGTGCACCACCATGCCCAGCTTTATCTGGTGCTGGGGAATTGAACCCAGGGCCTTGTGCTGCTAAGCAAGTGCTTTAACTGCTGTGCCATTCCTCCAGCCCTCAAAGAGCCCTTTGTAACAGGGTGCGGTGTGCAGTCCTGTACCCTCAGCATCTGAGAGGCTGCGGTGAGCAGGTCTGAAGTTGGAGCCTGGTCTGGGTGAGGTAACCACTTAGCAAAATCCTGTTTCACAATAAAAAATAGCAGAGGCCAGCTGGGGCTCCAGAGTGAGTCCCAGGCCAGCCTGGACTGTGGAGCAAGGCCCTGTCTCTCTAAATAAATAAATAAAAGCAGGCTGAGGGTGTAGTTCAGTGGTGGGAGGGGAAGTCCTTTGCATTTAAACACCCATTCCCGCTGTCTAATGTCTTGGCACAGGGACAGAATCCTCTGACCCAGAAATCCCTGCAGCTGGGGCCCCAGGTGTAGACTCCAGATCTGAAATCCCCAAGCACTCCATCTGGGCTCTCAGATCTGGGGAACCCTTAGACCAGGCACCTCAGACCCATAACCCAGGCTCAACACATCCTAGATCTCGGGATCCCAGACCTGTGGACCACCAAACTCCAACTTGTATACCCAGAAACCCAAACTTGAGACCCCCACACTGAGAGACCTCGGATACCACCCCCCAACCCCAGCATGGTCTGCCTCTGTAGTCTAGGGTGTCCTGAACTGTGTATTCCATGCTGGTCTCAAACTCACAGCAATCCTCCAAGCCTCAGCCTCTTAAATATTGGGTTTGGTGTGTACCACCACACCTGGCTAATTTTTTTATGGTTTGCTTGGAAATTGAACCCAGAGCCTTATGCATGCTAGGCAAGTGCTAGAACCACTGAGCTATGCCTGTAGCCATCAGACAACTTCTCAATGTCTACCAGCCACCATCCTAGCTTCCTACATCCCGGCAACCCTAAAGGCCTTGAACCACTAAGTGATCCCTTACTCCTACACATCCTGTGAGATCCTCCAGAGCCACTGCTGGCGACCATCAGTCCTCTCAGAGAGCCACATGCCAGTCCCCCCAGGATTCTAGCTAGTGCCCTGCATCCTCCCCCAATCCCTGAAACTTCTCTTCAGTTCCACAGACCATGCCCCAAGTTGTTCCCAGCTCTGCTCCTTGGTAACTCTACTGAACTCTGTTTCACAGCTGGTTTGACAAATCTTTCACCCTGATTGTCTTCTCCAATGGGAAGCTGGGCCTCAGCGTGGAGCACTCCTGGGCTGACTGCCCCATCTCAGGGCACATGTGGGAGGTAAGGCACCAGCTCTCCCCTGGGGACCCGGCCCGTCTCCTGAAACCTTCTCTCCCCGCCCTTATGAGTCGGAAGGTAATTGGTGAGGCTCAGAGACAGACGGATGGGGCGAGCAAGGAAGAGGGTCTGGGATGACGATCTGCCTCTGATGAGCAGCTATTTGGGACTCAGAGAAGCAAAATGATTTCCTTAGAGACACACAGCCAGGTGTCACAGTGGGAAAATATAAGGCCCGAGTGCCATAGTGAGGGCCTCCTACCACATTATGCAGACATGGGAGATCTATCTTCCAGGCCCCCTTTGCTGTAGGACTTGGAGAAGTTAATTCCCTCTTCTGAGTTTGCTTCCCCTTCGGGTTTTTTTTTTTTTTTTTTTTTTTTTTTTTTTTTTTTTTTTTTCCATGTTTGGGGATTGAACTCAGGGCCTTCACCCTGAGCTATATCTCCAGCATCCTTTTTTTTTTTTTTTTTTTTTTTTTTTTTTAGACAGGGTCTTGCTCTGTAGCCCAGGCTGCTCCTGAACTCAGGATGGAGCTCAGGCCAGTCTTGGACTCACAGCAATCCTCCTGCCTCAGCCTCCCAAGTGTACCACCACTCACGGTTTATGTGGTGCTGGGGAATCGAACTCAAGTACTTAGTGCTTGACTTTGCACTTGCTAGGCAAACGCTTTTACCGCTGCGCCATTCCTCCAGCCCCCCAGCCTCCTTTTTATTGTTTACTTGAGACAGGATTTCTCTGAGTTGCCAAGTTGCCTAGGCTGGGTTTGAACTTGGGACTTTCCTGTCTCAGTCTCCCAGAATATTAGGATTATAGGCCTGTGCCCCTGGCCTGGCTAGTTTTCCCTTCTTCATAGGAAACTTTTGAATTTTTTTCAATTCTAGGGATTGAAATTAGCAAGTACCCACAACCCTAGAACTTTTAAATTTTATTTATTATTTATTTTTTTAATTTTATCTGAGGCAGAATCTCACTCTATAGCCCAGGCTGGTCCTGAACTCACTATGGAGCCCAGATTGGCCTGGGACTCAGGACAATTGTCCTGTCTCAGCCTCCTGAGTGCTGGGATTACAGGCCTGTGCCACCACAGGCTTATGTGGCCCTGTGGAATTGAACTCCGCCTTGCACTTGCTAGGCAAGTGCTCTACCTGCTCAGCTGTGCACGCAGCCCTGGAACTTGTAAATTTATTTCTGTGACTGGAGAAGCAGCACAATGATTAGAGCATAGAGCACTTGCCTAGAAGCACGAGGCCCTGAGTGTGATTCCCCAGCACCATATAGGCCAGGCATGGTGGCACATACCTGCAATCTTAATACTTGAGAGGCTGAGGCAAGAGGATTACCGTGAGTCCAGGGTCAGCCTGGGCTCCATAGTGAGTTCAGGACCAGCCCTGGGCTACAGAGCAAGACATTATTTCAAAAAAGGGGGGGGGGGGCACCTGCTCAGGTGGCTTCTCTGCCAAGATCTTTCCTTTTTTCTAGAGGTTTTCTTTTCTCTTCCCTCTGACAGCGGCCCACCTGGTTCCTTTCTTGCCTTCTTGGCCAAGAGCTTTTCTGGGTTTTGTTTGTTTGTTTATTTGAGACAAGGGCTCTATAGCCCAGGCTGGTCCTGAACTCACTATGGAGCCCAGCCTGGACTTGGGCTCAAGGCAATCCTCCTGCCTCAGCCTCCCGAGTGTGCTACCACACCCAGCTTATGTGGTGCTGGGAAATTGAACTCAGGTACTTTCTACTGCTGAGTATTTCTCTAGCCCCTAAGAGCCTTTCTTTTCTCTTTTGTTTTATTCCATAAACATTTACTTGCCAAAAATAAGTAAGTAAGTAAACGACACCCATCTGTGAACCTCAGATGCTCCTGACTTCCTAGACTGCCCTGAGACCCACTACAGGGACTAATGAAAAGATGTCCCTCAGCTCATGGGCAGGAATGACTCTGACAGCCTCTGTCTGCCCACAGTTCACCCTGGCCACAGAGTGCTTTCAGCTGGGCTACTCAGCAGATGGCCACTGTAAGGGGCATCCTGACCCCACCCTACCCCAGCCCCAGCGGCTGCAGTGGGACCTTCCAGATCAGGTGAGACATGGATCCTGAGTCTCCCCTCAATGTCCCCAGATTCCCAGCCTTGACTCCAGCCTCAACCCTGTCCCCAGTTCCAATCTCAGAGTGCACCTCATCCTGACTCCTCATACCCAAAGCAACCCCAAACCCACAAGCCCAAACTCCAGTTCTACCCCATCCCATCTTCCACCCAACCCCAACTCTATCACCACTCATATTCATCTCCCTTCCCAGACCCATGGTTACATTTAAATCCTCTTTACCCCCACCTCCAGCCCCATCCTCAGGTTGACCTCAGTTCCACCCGTCCTGCCCCCACTGCCCTTGCTAGTCTGTCCACATTCCACCCCATCCTCCTCCTGGCCCTATTCCCAGCTCTGAGCTGATCCCCATCGGCAATCCACACCGTGCCTCCCTCCTTCCTCCGGCGCAGATCCATCTGTCCATTTCTCTGGCTCTGAGAGGGGCCAAGACCTTGTCTGGGAATATCGACTGTCATGTCTTCCCCTTCTCTCACTTCGGCAAGAGCTTCATCAGACACTGCCACCTCTCCTCGGACAGCTTCATCCAGATGGCTCTGCAGCTGGCCCACTTCCGGGTCAGTCGGGGCCCCAATCCCAACCCCCTCAGGACCTCAGTCCCCCTGGACCCCTAACATCTGCCTTCTCAGCCCCTTTTGCTAACTCCTCTTGGCCGTGGCCATTGTGTGTCCGCCATCTTGGTTTCTCCACAGGGCTTTGGGCAGGAGGAAGCTGGAGGTCTGGACAAGGTGGGTGAAGTCTGTGAAGACTCCCTGAGCCTAGTGACAGGCTTTTCCTCTCATTGTCCCTCAGGACAGGGGTCAATTCTGCCTGACTTACGAGTCGGCCATGACTCGCTTATTCCTGGAGGGCCGGACAGAGACAGTGCGGTCTTGCACAAAGGAGGCCTGCAACTTTGTGAGGGCCATGGAGGACAAGAAGAGGACAGTAAGCGTGGGCCTCTGTGGGGGCTTCTCTTATATCACTGGTTCTCACACACACACACACCTTTGTGAACACTTACGGCCAGGTCTGACAGCACCAGGGACACCAAACCAGACTCTGTCTCTGGCTTCTAAGAGCCCTTGGATGGGGAAGTGGAAATAGCCCACCATAGTGTGCTCTGTGCCTCAAGGGGATCACACAGGGCATTGGGGGGCCTCCCACGAGTGAACCCCATTTCCACGAGGCTTATTTAGCCTCTGGGTGGCCTTGAGACCTCCCTTTGCAAAGTATGCCATGTTCCTCTCACTTCTACCCAGAGGCTGGGCCCTTGGCACCTGCGTCCCTGTGCTCCCTCATCTATGAGGTGCTGTGTTTCAGGAGAGGAGACCTGGGAGCCCACCTAGTTCTGCCTTGCTCTGTGACCTGGGCAAGTGGCTGCCTGCTTCCCCTGTTCACAAGGGCTGGGTCAACCTGCCTGAAGGATAGGAGTGCCACAGGCTCAGCAGTAAGCCCACTCCCTCCTGTCTTTTCCATGACCCGTCACTGTCACCTCCTGGGTGCCCCAGGACCCACAGTGCCTCGCCCTGTTCCGATTGGCGGTGGACAAGCACCAGGCTCTGCTGAAGGCAGCCATGAGCGGGCAGGGAGTCGACAGGCACCTCTTCGCACTCTACATCATGTCCCGGTTCCTCCACATACAATCACCTTTCTTGACCCAGGTTGGGCTTCAGGGAAAGGGTTTCAGAGGGAAGTGGGGAGCCACGGGAGGAGGAAGGGCCTGGAGCACATCAGGTGATGCTGGAAAGGTGGTATCAGACCTTGCCCCAAAAGAAGAAGAAGAGAGGAGGACGAGAAATAGAAGGAACAGAGTTCAGCAAAGCAAAGGGCAAAACAACCTGAGGGTCTGTCCTTCCTGCGCACATGATGCCCCCATCCTCAGGTTTACTCAGAGCAATGGCAGCTGTCCACCAGCCAGATCCCTGTTCAGCAGATGCACCTGCTTGATGTCCAGAATTACCCAGACTATGTTTCCTCTGGCGGTGGATTTGGGCCTGTGAGTGGAGCAAGGGTTCTTTGGGGGGAAGGGGGCTGCTCTCCTGCTGGAGGAGGGGGGCCTATAGTGGTGGCTATGTTCTCTCCCACTCCAGGCTGACGACCATGGCTATGGTGTTTCTTATATCTTCATGGGGGATGACATGATCACCTTCCATATCTCCAGCAAAAAATCAAGCACAAAAACGGTGAGTGAATGAGTGAAACAGACTTCAACATGGCGTCAGCTCCTACCCCAGGGCTCCAGGCCCTGCCCTCCTCCCTCAGACCCGGGGTCCAGCCTCTCCCCCCACCCGCAGACCTCACATCCCACCCCAGCCCTCTGCACTTAGCCCCTAGGCCCTCCCCCACTCCCCAGGGATGTGATGCAATCTCCTTCCAGGACTCCCACCGGCTGGGGCAGCACATTGAGGATGCACTGTTGGATGTGGCCTCCTTGTTCCAGGCTGGGCAGCATCTTAAGCGCCGGTTCAGGGGAGCAGGGAAGGAGGACTTGGGGCACAGGTCCAAATTTCTCTCTAGTAAGACTGTGGATCCCAAGGCACCCACACCTCCCACCAACTCTGACCCCTTCCAGTAGGGAGCTGGCCTCCCTCAGGATGGAAGTTGCAGGTGCCCACAGTTGGGCTGGACAGGCAGCCCTGCCTCTGAGCCAATAAAGGTGTACAAGTGGCTGTGTGGTGTTCACTATGCTCTGGGCAGGGGGTCAGTGGCTGATCAGGGCTCCAGGGGATGAGTCCATTACCACAGTCCCACCATGGACTGCTAGTTACGTTCACAGCCTCACCCACAGCCCCTAATCCCTGCCTAGCCTGCCCCATTCCTAACCCAAGTCAGACCAAAGCAGTCCCAAGGCCAAGGTCAGCCTGAAACAATACCTCCCAACTCTCCTGAAACCAGCTCCTACTGCCCTAGTACCAACTGTCACCTCCAGCTCATGCAGAGAGCCTAAGTCTCAACCCTGAGCCAACTGCCCCAACTGACACCCCTCTCCCTCCCCGATCTACCAGGTTTTTGTTTCATTTTGGTGGTTCTGGGGATTGAACCCAAGTCTCCTGCATACTAAGCAAGCACTTTGGGATTGAGCTACAGCCTCAGTCCTTATACTAAACTTAAGACCCTATCCTAAGGCTGGAGGAGCAGTACAGCAGTTAGGTTGGTTAGGTTAGAGCGCATGCCTAGCAAGCCCAAGGCCCTGAGTTGATTCCCCAGCATTCCAGAGGCTGAGGCAGAAGGATTGCCTTGAGTCCAAGGCTAGCCTAGGCTATATGGTGAGTTCAGGACCAGCCTGGATTGCAGAGTGAGACCTTGTATGAAAAAAATAAATAAAAACAAAGTACTCTCATTGTGGGATGGGATTCTCAAATGGAGAGGTGGGATACCAAGGCTCCCAGCAGGAGGAAGTTTCCTTGTGCAGCAAGGCTCGGGGGATTACTATCCAAAGGCTGAGCCTCAACTAAACAAGGTGTTCCGGGCTGGTAGAATGGCTCAGCAGTTAAAAGTACCCGAGTTCAATTCCCCAGCACCACATAAGCCAGGCATGGTAGCACACACCTGTAATCCCAGCACTTAGGAGGCTGAGGCAGGATTGCCTTGAGTCCAAAGCCAGCCTGGGCTCCATAGTCAGTCCATATTGAGTCCAGGACCAGCGGAGCCCCTGTCTCAAAAAAAAAAAAAAAAAATCAAGGTGTTCCTTTGTTTTCCTTATATGGTAACATCATTGGGCATATTTTTTCTTTTTCTTTGAGATAGTCTCACTCTGTAGCCCAGGCTGGTCATGAACTCACTATGCAGCCCAGGGTGGCCTTGAGCTCACAGCAATCCTCCTGCCTCTGCCTCCCAAGTGCTGGGATTACAGGCGTGTGCCACCACGCCCAGCTTTACATGGTGCTGGGGAATTGAACTCAGGGCCTTATACTTGCTAGGCAAGCACTTTAGCCACTGTGCCCTTCCTCCAGCTACTTGGTTGGGTGTTCTAAGGCTGCGGGGCAGTGACACTAGGACTGCAATGCTGGGGCTGGATTACATTGTCTTTCTTTGCTTTGGTGCTTTTTGTTTCTGGGAGATTCTTAGCACACTCACTTCCTGCTCATGCCTACCCTGTGCCTTCCACTCCAATCCACACGAGCCTAACTGGTCACTGTCCACAGGCACATCAGTACCAAGCCCAGCCACCTCACCTGGGGTTCTAGTACTCCGTGACATAATCTCCGTTGCTTCTCCCAAGTCAAGCATGACAACTAAACAATAAAATTTGTATCCCAAGCAAGGCAACCTCCATGGCCAACTCACCAAGTCTGTGAGTGTCCAGAAACTCTGAGCTGAGCGTGTGGCTCACACCTGTAATCCCAGCACTATGGGAAACTGAGGCAGCAGGATCACAAATTCAATCTCAGTCTGGACAATTTACAAACACAGAACATACTGAGTCCCTGTCTCAGAAGAAGAAATAAAAAGGCCTAAGGTGGGGCTGAAGGCCTAGCTCAGGGGTTAAAGTGCTTACCAAGCAAGTGTACAGCCCTGAGCTCCATCCCCCTGCGCCAGATAATATCTGCTCATAATGGTACACACCTATAATCACAGGGCTCTGGAAGCTGAGGCAGGAGGATTTCAGTGAGTTGGAGGCCAGCCTGGTCTACGTCTACATAATGAGTTCAGAAGCAGCCTGGGCTACAGAGTGAGACCCTGTCTCCAAAACAAAATAACAACAAAAACAGCAAGAACACCCCCCCCCCATCCCCAGGTGTCTTTTTTTTAAAAAGCCTGGGACTGTAGCAAAGTGTAAAGGCCCTGGGTTTGACCCCCAGTACCAGGTACACACAGACACACACATGCACAAAGAATATGGCAGAAATGACTAAGTCAAGAAGACGTGACTCCTGCCTTGCTCTGAGTCCCTGGCTCGGGGGGAAGCCAGCCTGTGTCATGGGGCTCCTCCTGCAGTCTGAGCAGAGGCCCCGGTGTTGCAGGACTGGAGCCCGTGGGACCAGCACAGAAGAGGAAGAGAGGGTGCCTTCCCTGGGGAGGATCCTGCACCCCAGGGGAGCCTCAGCCAGTGACCAAACCCTACCTGATATTTTGACTAACTTCATGAGGGACCTCCTACCCAATCCCCGCAGCTAAGCCACTTCTGATTTTCTGACTCTCACACGCTCTGAGCTAATGTCTGTTGTCTCAGGCTCCTATGCTTTGGGGTAAATTTTTTTTTTTTTTTTTTACATAGCAATAGAGAATACAGGACTGGAGGTACAGCTCGTTGGTGAAAGCACTCATGTAGCAGGCATGAGGCCCTAGGTTCTGTTCCCCAGCACCACACAAAGGTTACTCATGTGTGGTGGCACAAGCCTAGAATCCTGTCCCTCGGGAGGCTGAGACAGGAGGATTGCTGTGAGCTCAAGGCAAGCCTGCCCTACATAATGAGTTCATAATCAGCCTGGGCTACAAAGCAAGATCCTGTCTAAAAGAGGGAGAGAGAGAGAGAGAGAAAGAGAGAGAGAGAGAGAGAGAGAGAGAGAGAGAGAGAGAGAGAATACAAATTTCAGGTAACCTTTGTCGCAAACTCAGAGAGATGGCACAACAGTTAAAGAACTTACCTAGCAAGTACAAGTTTGATTCTCCAGCACCACATAAACTGGGCATGGTAGCACATGCCTGTAATCCCAGCACTCCAGAGGCTAGGTAGGATGACTATCTTGAGACCAAGGCCAGCCTGGGCTACACAGTACTTTGTCTGAAAAATAAATAAATAAATAACCATCCAGGGCTGGAGGAATAGCACAGCGGTTAAAGCCCTTTCCTAGCAAGCGCAAGGTCCCAGTAGGGCATAAAGTGGGTGTGGTGGCATGCACCTGTAGTCTTAGTGCTTGGGAGGTTGAGGCAGGAAGATTGCTCCGAGTTTGAGGCTAGCCTGCGCTATGACTCCAGGATCAGCCTGGAATACAGAGTGAAATACAGGGAATACGAAGGAAAAAAGGGGTGGGGGGGAGTATCTTCCAGGCCACGCCTCCACGGACCCATCCCTCCAATCAGGCCCCATTCCCTAATATCAGATGAAATCATCCTCTCCCTGTGGTCCAATCACCTTCCATGTACATGTCCCGTAACAGGGGGCTTCTCTGCCTAGTCTGAGGGCCGCCATCTAGGTGCTGGCAGCGTCCTTCCTGGACGCTCTGGGAATCTACCTGCGGCTGGGCTTGGTCCAGGGCTGGCTGCTGCCTGGGGCTATTCCCAGCTAGCGGGTGCAGCATTTCCCAGCAGGCTTCCGTCATCCTCAGTGTCACTGGTAGCAGCTCGCGTTTTTACCTGGCCCCTTCTCTCTTGTCCTTCCTAACTCTCCTCTTCACTCTTTTCTTTTTCGGGGGCTGTTGGGGGGCTTTGGTGATTGAGCCTTCTAGGGCTTTCACACTGATGTACATCCCCAGCCAATTTTTACTTTTGATTTTAAGAAAGGTTCTCAATGACTTAATAAGTTGCTTGAGCTGGGATCAAACTTGGGACCCTCCTGCCTCAGCCTCCCAGAGTGCGGAGATTATAGGCCTGTGCCACTGGGCCTGTCTCTATTTTCGTGGATTTAGGGGATCAGACTGGGCTCACCAAGATAATCTAGAATCTCCTCCCATCTAAAGGTTTGTAACCTTAATCACAGCCACAAAGTCACTATCTGGCATAATATAGCCATAGGATCCAGGTATCAGTGGCTCATATTTATAAGGTCCTTTATGCTCATTAGCTGGCAAAGTTAAAAAAACTTATTAATGCAAGTAGGAAAAAAAGTTTATTCAAAACTAATTTTTAGAGAGGCTGGGGTATAGCCCAGTGGTTAGAGACCCTGAGCTCAATTCCCCAGAACCACATAAGCTGGTGGGTGGCATATGCCTATAATTTCACCACTCGAGAGGCTGAGGCAGCAAGATCGTTGTGAATTTGAGGCCAATTTGAGTGTTGAACAAGACCTTGACTCAGACAACAAAGGGCTGGAGGAATGGCACAGTGGTTACAGTGCTTGCCTTGCAAGCACCAGGCGCTGAGTGACTCCCCAGCACCACATAATCTGGGCATGGTGGTGCATGCCTGTAATCCTAGTACTGGGGAGGCTGAGGCAGGAGGATTGCCCTGAGTCCAAGGCCAGCCTGGCTACACCAGTGTGTTCAGGACCAGCCTGGACTACAGAGTGAGACCCTGTCTCAAACTCTGAAAAAAAAAAAAAATGAAAAAAAAAGCTAGCTTTAAAGAAGAAAAGATGGTGGAATTAAATGCCTCAAATCACCTTTTTCCTGTTGCCAATAAGAGTCTGTCTTTATTTATTTGACAAAAAGCAAAAGTAGGACGAATCAGGGAATGAGATCTCTGGGGCAAGAGTCCTGGAAGGGATCCCGAGTTGGTCTCCTGCAAGAGTCTTTTATACATAGTACAGCAGTGCAGTAACTGAAAACATTCAAAACTATCTTTTTTTTTTTTTAATACCAGGCTGATCCTGAGCTCACTGGGTAGCCAGGCTGGCCTCAAACTCACAGCAACCACCCTGCCTCAACCACCCAAGTGCTTGGATTACAGGCATGCCCCACCATGCCCAGTTTATGTGGTGATGTGGTGCCTGGAGATCGAACTCAGGGCTTTGCACTTGCTAGGCAAGCACTTTAAATGCTGAGTTATTCCTCCAGCTCTCAAAACCAGCTTTTGAGTTCATAAAAGTTTGTTTTGTTTCTTAGTGACTTATTTGTTGCTGGGACAGAATACCTGACATCCACAATTTAAGGGAGGAAAGATTCATTTGAGCTCATAGTTTTGGAAGGTCACCATCCTTTTAAAGGTGGTTGGCAATGGTACAAGCACCCTGGGGGCCACAGGAAAGTTCCTCAAGGCATGGCAGGCCGGAAGCTGAGGGAAGGAGGAAGGGCGCAGCTACCCTCAGGGCCCCTCCCAGGGATCCACCCCTTCTGCCTCAAGCCCCAGTGCTCCGCCCCCTCTGGCCCAGCCCCACCTCCCAACTCCTCATCGGTGTTTCACTACACCCACATACCTGAGGCTTTTCAGGGGACACTCCAAATCCAAACCCGAACACTGTGCAGGCCCTGCCAAGGATCTAATCTTAGATATTAATTAGCTGCAGACAAGGCTGAGTCATTAGCTGCCTGAGGATGGGAACCCTTAATGTGAAAGGGAGCTTACTCCTGTCTCTGGCTGGTTGTCACCTGTGCATCTTTGTGTTTGGGATTCTTCTCTTATTGTTCCCTTATCTCCCAGATCCATGCCTTTTTTGTTTGTTGGTTTTCTGTTTTGTTTTGTTTTGTTTTGAGACAGGGTCTAGCTCTGTGACCCAGGATGGTTCTGAACTCACTCTGGAGCCAAGGCTGCCATTCACAGCAATCCTCCTGTCTCAGCCTCCCTGGGAATCAAACTCAGGTACTTAGCACTTGACTTAGCGCTTGCTAGGCAGATGCTTTAACCACTAGTCATTCCTCCAGCCCTTGTTTGTTTTTGAGACAGGGCCTCACTCTGTAGTCCAGGCTGGCTCTGAACTCATGGCAGTCCTCTAGCCTAAGCCTCCCAGAATGCTGGGATTACAGGTGTGCTCCACCACACCTGGTTGATTTTTATGTGGTGCTGAGGAATTGATCCCAGGGTATTGTGCATGCTAGGCAAGCTCTCTAGCCCCATGCCCTGATTTCCAGGGAAGGGAGGGGGTACAGTACATCTTGGTCACTTTAACACGTGAACTTTGAGGAGACACAAACATTCCATTCACAGCATTCTATTTTGTTTTGTTTTGTTTTGAGACAGGGTCTCACTCTGTATGTAGCCCAGGCTGCTCCTGAACTCACTCTGGAGCCCAGGCTGGCCTGGGACTCAGGGCAATCCTCCTGCCTCACCTTCCTGAGTACTGGAATTACAGGCAAGTGCCACCACACCCAATTATTTGGTTGTGGTGCTGGGAGATAGAGCCCAGGGCCTTGCACTTGTGCTGGGATTAAAGGCATGCGCCACCACACTGGGCTTTATGTGGTTCTGGGGAATCAAACTCAGGGCCTTGTGCATGAGAGTTTAACCACTGAGCTATGCCCCCAATCCCACAGCACTCAAAAATGAGGATAATTCTTCATTCCCTAAAGGATTATTTTTCTCATATATCATCATCTGTGGATACAAATGAAACCACATTAGTCATAAAGCTGCTAGATTTGAATCTATTAATTGGGAAATGCCATCTTTATAGTGATATGAAATATGAATGTGACATAATTACCCAGTTATTATCATCTTGATTTCAGTGTTTTAAAGTTTCTGTAGGCTAGAGCTGGAGGAATGGCAAAGAGGTTAGAGTGTTTGCCTAGCAAGCTCAAAGCCCTGAGTTCATTTTCCCAGCATCACATAAATTGGGTATGGTGGTGCACACCTGTAATCTCAGCACTCAGGAAGCTGAGGCAGGAGGATTTCTGTGAGCTTGAGGCCAGCCTGGGCTATACAGTGAGTTCAGGACCAACCTGGACTACAGAGAGAGATCTTGTGTCTAAATAAATGATAAAGTTTCTGTAGGCAATATCAGATATCTTTTGTCAGACTCCCAGAAAACTTTCAGTGTTATGCTTAGAAATATTTCCCTTTTTCTTTTTCTTTTTTTTTTTTTTTGTTTTTTGTTTTGAGATAGGGTCTCTCTCTGTAGTCCAGGCTGGTCCTGACCTCACTATGTAGCCTAGACATGCCTGAAATTCATGGCAATCCTTCTGCCTCAGCTTCCTGAGCACTGGGATTACAGGCAAATGCCACCATGCCCAGCTAGTTTGGTTGTGACGGGAGATGGAGCCCAGGGCTTTGTACTTGCTAGGCAAGCACTTTAACCATTGAGCTACACTCCCAGCCCAAGACTTTTTTTTTTTTTTTTTTATGAGGCACTGAGGGCCTTTGCTCTGAGTCGCATCCCCAGCCCTTTTTGAGTCAGGGCCTCCAGCTGCCAGGCTGCCTGCACAGCCAAGTCATCCAGTCTCAGCCTTCTGAGTAGCTGAGACCTCAGGTCTGTACCACTGTGCCTCGCAGACACGCTGGTTGCAAACTCAGGAGGCTCCTGAACCAGAACCACCAGCCAAGTCATGCTTGCGTTCCTGACCCTCCAAAATGGAGATGCATTGGCTTAAGCAGCTCTAATTACCCAGTACAGAGCACCCTGAGAGATGTCAGTTTGACAGGCTCCAGCTGCACCACAGAACCCTATTCCCCCACCTTCTCAATCATAACCGGCACCGTTCCAGGAACTCAGGCCCCAAGTCGGCTGACGTCACGTGCGCGCACGATTCTTCCCCCGACTTCAATTGCTGCTGTGCTCTTTGATGTGCACTCGTCAGTTTCCCATCACTGTGACACAATACTCGATGCCCACGACTTAGAGCAGGAGAGACTTACTCAGACTCCTGCTTTCTGGAACACATACGGTAGAAGGACACGCTCAAGCTGGCTGGAAAGAGGAAGGGATCAGGGTCTCGCTCCACCCATCCCTGAAGGTTCCATGAGAATCAAACCAGCCCACTTGGTTTAACCCCTATGGGACGGGAACCCAGGGCCTTGCACATCCAGTTAAGGGCTCTGCCACTCCACTACCTTCACAGTTCCATTCCCTCCTTTTTTTTTTTTTTTTTGGCTTTTTGTGACAGAGTCTTTCTCTTATTTGCCCAGAATGGGCTTGAACTTGAAATCCTCCTGCCTCAGCCTTCCAAGTGGACAGGATCACAGGCATACGTTGTTACACCAGACTCATTCCCCCTACAGATGTTGGCAAGGAGTCAGGATTCATCGCAGCATGAGAGGCTCTTTACTGCTCAGGGGCTGAGTCTCCACGTTTCGTGGGGGGACCCCCACTCCGTCCGCCCCCCACCATTCCTGTGGAGCCCTCGAGCGGCAGGTTGCTGAGCTGGTCATGGAGAGAGCACATCTTCAGGTGGAGATAGTCCAGAGCGGCCACCTTCTCCCTGTAAAGACAGCCCATGGGAGCCAGTGACACGAGTTGTGGCATCCAGAAGAGAGCGGAGTGGATGGAAGGCCAGGCCCTGTCCCCAAGACCTCACCCTCCTCCCATGCCCTCAGCCGCCTTCCTCACTCCGGCTTCATCTTGTCTGTCAGCAGCAGATTCTTGGCCCGCAGGGCCTCGTCTTGGGCCAGCCGAAGGGTGGAGCTCAGGGCCTCTGCCCTGACGTGTTTGGCCAAGGCCTGGCGCTCCAGCTCCTGGGGAGAGGAGCGTAGGCACCCCTGGGCTTGCTGGACTGGGCTAGGGGTGGAGGGGGAGTGGATCGCGGAGGGCAAGGGGCAGGGTCCCAGGGGGCCCTTATTCCTTCCCCAGAGGATCCCTCATGCCTTGGGCCTGAGACTGACCCACCCTCCCACAATGAACTGGCTTTCCAAATTGTACTGTATGAAATCTATGTCTGCATCAGCTTATGTTCCAGAATGTACTCAAGCAATGTACCGATGCACATGAACTATCTTAGCACAAGACCAGTTCTTAGCATCCTCTTTCTCTATTCTCAGTGCACCAAGCCCTGTGTCCTCTGGGGATTCGGCCTATAGCCCAGTCACCTCAGTATCCCATCCTGCCTCATGTGTCCATCTTACCCACGACAGCATACGTCCCATCATCCATTAGACCATTTATCCCACAATGCATTAGGTCACCAAGGCCCACGATGAATCAGGACTCCTAGTCTAGCAGCTATGGGGCTTCAGTCTGTTGTGCAATGCCCCAGGAAGAGCTTTGGTCCCACTTCCCATAATGCAGTAGTTTCCTGTGACCTAAAGTCTGTGATTCCCCCGTCTGGCCTCAATGATTCCATAATAATGCACTGTCAGCCGGGCCTGGTGGCACAGGCCTGTTAATCCCAGCACTCTGGGAGGCTGAGGCAGGAGGATCACACATTGGAGCCCAGCTTGGGCAACTTAGCAATTTAGTGAGACCCTGTCTCAAAATCAAAAATAAAAATGGGCTGGGGTGTGAAGGTGCTTAATGTACACATACACATATACACACAATCACACACATATGATGCACTGTCTCTTGGAAAGTCTATAGTCATGTTCCATGAGCCTTTAGACTGGTATCTGTCTCCTTTGTTCCACAATGGATCAGATCCAATGTCCCAGCATGCTTTGGGCCCAAGTAGATCACCCAAGGTTCTGGAATGATCAATCTACCTCTGACTCAATAACCACCCAGCAGCTTGCCCCACCCCCATGCAGCCAAGTCCTCCCCACTACCTGCCGCTCACAGCTCTGCCACCCCCTCGTGCCACACACCAGCAGTCCCCTTGTGCCCAGGGCTCTCTGCCCCCCTGCCCTGATAGGAAAACAAAGCGGGACATGGCAGCCCATGATCCCTTGTACCAGAATCTTCTTATGTAGCCTCTGGCAGCTGGGACATGCAGGAGGGGCCAGGCTTCTCTGCTTCACCTCGTCCACTAGTGGGGTCAGTGCTCGCTCCAGCAGGTGCTGCAGGGACTCCGTGGACAGCTGCTGCCCCTGGCTGAGGGAGGGGTAGTCATCAGATGGAAGAGGCTCAGAGCCAGCTTTGCTGTTGGGGTGCCCCATGCTCACACTCAGCCTCCATCTGGCCCTGTTTCTATCATGCACTCTCTGAAACCTTCCCGCACGTGTTGGCATCCCACAGACTGTCTCAGGTGGCCTTGGTCCCTACTCCCATCAAACACTCCCATTCAGTGGGTGAGGTAGTGCATGCTTGTAATCCCAGCACTCTGGGAGACTGAGGCAGAGGATTGCAAGTTTGAGCCCAGTGTGAGCAACTTAGCAAGACCCTTCTGTTGCCCTAAAAAATAAGGGCTGTGCATGAAACTCAGTGCAAAGGCCTTGGGCTGAATCTCCAGGACCTCCGAACAAAGCATAACAAATGCTTGCAATTCCCATAGTGCACAAATCAAACCTGATTTCCAGTTGTACTGGAGACTCCCCCACTAGTGCAGCAAACCAAGTGTGGTAGACCCATACTCTCCAGCTACACTCCCCCCAACACCCAGTGCCTCACTTTCTACACAGTGCACTGAGGGCTGGCCTCCTCATCCTCCCAGCATGCAATGGGAATGCACAATGCTGCAGGCATATGGTCTTTCTCGAGTTGTCTCTATCTTGTGGGGAGGGAAGAAATGTGGTTCTCAAATCATGGCAGAACTGGCTGTTCTTTCTCTTCACAGAGACCTCCTGTCCTTTGCTATGTACAGACCCCCAGCCTTTGCTGAGACTCCATCTCCTTCAATCCACTATCCTCAGACTGACCTAGAAGGCCCCAGGAGACAAGCCCCACCCTTATACCTGGCACAGCGAGTACAGGAGCCTTGGGAGGACCGATCCAGGTTCATGGAGTGGTCAGGTCCCCTTCGAGAGTTCTGAAACTGACGCCCCAGCTCCTCCAGAATCGGTTTTATGGGGCCTAGCCCCTCCAGTTCACTCCTCAGTGAAGCCAGGGAAACTGCTGACCGCTCCACCCTGGGGCATGAAAGTTGACCAGTGCTTCAAGGTCTTTCTGGCCAGCCATCGCCATCCCCCACCCATCCCTGTGGCTCTGCCTAGTCTTTGATACTCTTCCCTGCTTGTCCCTCTCTGGTCCTACTGCAGATTGAACTCAGGGTCTTGGTATTGAGCTACAACCCAGCTTTTTAAAAATTAATTTATTTATTTTGAACAGGGCTTCTCTCTGTAGTCTAAGCTAGTTCTGAACTCACTATGCAGCCCAGGCTGGACTCAAATACATGGCAATCTTCCTGTCTCAGCCTCCTGAGTGCTAGGTTTACAGGCGTTTACCACCATGCCCAGTTTATGTGGTGCTAGGAAACTGAGCTCAGAGCCTTGTATTTGCAAGGCAAGGTCTCTAACCACTGTTATTTCTCCAGTCCTTTAAAAAAAAAAAACAATAAAAACAGGACTTATGACCACTCTGTTTTAGCTTCCTAAAGTGCTGGCACTACAGTAACCACCACTATGATCGGCTGGTCTTTGTTTTGCCATCCATCTCGCCTGTGTTTTAGTATCTGGATTGCCTTGTCCTATTCATTCTAATATGTGGAACACAAAGTCTGGTGTAGTGGTGCAGTCCTGTAATCCCAGCACTCAGAAGGCTCAGAACTGTCATGTGTTCGAGACCAGCCTGGGCTACACAGTGTGTTCAGGACCAGCCCGGACTACAGAGCAAGACCTTGTCTAAAAAATAAATTTAAAAAGAAGAGAAAAGAGAAAAGAAATAAGAAAGCTGGAGGCTAGAAGGTCTCAGTGGTCAAAGCGATTGCCTAGCAAGTGCTACATCAAGCACTAAGTACCCAAGTTCGATTCCTCAGCACCACATAAACCAGGCCTGGTCGCGCAGGCCTGTAATCCCAGTACTTAGGAGGCTGAGGCAGGAGGATTGCCTTGAGTCCAAGGCCAGCCTGGGCTACATAGTGAGTTCAGGACCAGCCTGGGCTACAGAGCAAAAGTCTGTCTCTTAAAAAAAAAAAACTAAGATATGGAACAGACCCCTTCCCTAGTTGGCGCCACTCCTCAGGCTCTATTATATGTGGCACGCCCCCTCCTGACATTCAACAGGGGCTTCCCCATGTCAGCATAGGATCTGGAACCCTGATGCCCAGCAGACTGGCCTACCTTCTTCCGTAAGCCCCCGCCCCCGGACTGGCCCCGCCCCCTCCCACCGCCTAACACTCCGGGCCCCGCCCTTACAAGGTGCACAACTCTTCCGCCCGGCTTCGAAGATCCTGCAAGCCGCGCGCCGTTTGCGCTTGCTCGCGTTGCGCCCGCTCCCACTGACCCAGGAAGCCGTCGAGCCTGCCGCCCAGGCCCCCCAGCAGTCGAAGAGCCTCTTGCACTGCCCCCTCCTCTTGATGCCACCGGGCAGCCAGCGAGGACACCTCCCTCCTGGAGCGGCAGAAGGAAATGTGAGGACTAGGTTTGGTCAGACCGCCATTGCCCCACCCCGCGAGACCACGCCCATGGCCCAGACTCAATTTGTCCCTAAAACTCTCTTGTGCTGTCCACTTGTTGAAAACTGCTCAATGGTCCAGACCTATATTTATAATCCCCATGGCTGCTAACTTGAGCCCTCCCTCATCAGGTTCCCAGACGTGCCTCAGGGCTGAAAGGCCTCTCCACGGCGCTGACCTCCTAGGCCTTGCCCACTCAATGTGGCTCCTCCAGGAGCTGCCCTCTCCCAAGCCCCAGCATCTCAATCTCCCTCGGAGCACACCTCCAACCCACCAGCCCTAAATTCACGTGGCTTCTTCGAAGTTCCGTCCAACCAGGTCTTAGCTCCTAGAACAGTTCTTCCTTGTCTCTTCGACACCCCAAAGATAGACCGCTGGCCCAACATCTTCGCGCTCACCAGGCTCCTCTAGGCCCCACCCACTAGACCCCGGCACCTGCGCACTGCAAGGTTCCACTCCTAGCCCCGCCCACTCAGCCCCAAGCGACTCGGCCCTAAGCTCCTCACACCCCCCGGCTCTAGAAGCTCCGCCCCTGGGACCCGCCCACCTCCAGGCTCGGTCGCGAGGGCTCGAGCGGTTCAGCTCTTCAAGGATGCAACCCGTAGGTCCTGCGCATCGCAATCCCTTCCGGTTTCAGCCCTCAGCCCCGGCCACCCATCCTCTGGAATCCCGCCCAACTCAGCTATTCGAGGCCCCATTCAAAATGTCTCGCATACCTCAGCACCCCGAGGTTCTGCGCACATCTAGGCTTCACCCTTTAGGTCCCCCCCAACGCTTCAGTCCCTTGGGGCGCTAACCCTAGGCTCCGCCCACCTAGTCCCGCTGAGGCTCCACCCCTAGTTCCTTCTCACCTCAGCTCCTCCAGGCCGCTGGAGACCTTCTGCAGGTCCTGCTCGCTCGCGTGCGGGCACTCCCCTGGGCGGGGTCCTGTTCCCCAGCCGCGCGGCCGCGGGAGCTCCTCGGGGTTCCCCGGGGGGCCGCTGCTGCCCTGGCTCGCAGCCGCCGGACTCAGGCCGTGCCGGGAGAGGCCAGCCTCCAGCTTCTGCTCCAGCTCCTGCAGCGCGGCCTCCTGCCTCCGCGGCGTCTCGTCCTGCAGCTGCTGCTGGAGGTACCGCAGCTTCCCCTGGGCCGGGAGCAAAGGCCGGTCACAGCGACCGCGTCTGGCCTTTTTTCTTTTCTTTCTTTCATTTTTAGTCAAGGTTTCCCTCTGTAGTCCTCAACTCAAACACAGGGCAATCCTCCTGACTCAGCCTTCCGAGTACTAGGCTGACCCGTCATAAGTGGTGCTGGGGAATCAAACTTAGGTCCCTGAGCTTGCTAGGCAAGCACTTTAACCGCTGTAGGTGTAGCCACTTACCTCCCATGACCACCTGCAGCCTCAAAAGCGAGCCCAGAGATCCCCAAGATGATTTTTATTTTGAGTCAGGGTCTCACTCTGCAGTCCAGGCTTATCTTGAACTCACTGTATAGCCCAGGCTGGTCTTGAAGTCAGTCCTCCTGCCTCAGCCTCCTGAGTGCTGGGATTATAGGTGTGTGCCACTACACCTGGTTTAAGTGGTGCTGGGGAATCAAACTCAGGGTCTTGTGCTTGCAAGGCAAGCACTTTAACCGCTGTGCCATTCCTTCCGCCCCAGGCAGTACCTCTTGAAGTCCAAAATGGTTTCTGTCCCTGTTATTAGGGAGGGGGCTGTGCCATTTGAAGTTCAGTTGGAGTCCAGTTCACTTAAACTGCCACCTGCCTGCATCCCACCCTCCACCCCTCTCTGGTCCTGTGCTTTAAAGGCCAGTCCCAGGTGTGCAGGAACATGGAGCTCTGTCAGTATTTCTCTCGAAAATGAGCTGGTAGCCAGGCCTGAGGCACAGGCCTGTAATGAATGCTAGCACGTTCCAGGCCAGGTGGGGCAATTTAGCGACTTGGTGGGACCCTGCCTCAAAATAAAAATTTAAAAATGGGGGACAGGTCTGGAGAAATGATAGCACAGTGCTTAAAGTGCTTGCCTAGCATAGGGCCCTGAGTTTGATTCCCCAGCACCACATAAGCAGGCGTGGTGGTGCACACCTGTAATCCCAGCACTTGGGAAGCTGAGGCAGAAGGATTGCCCAGAGCCAAGGCCACCCTGAGCTACATAGTGAGTTCAGGACCAGCCTGGACTACAGAGTGAGACTCTGTTTAAAAAAAAGGGGGGGGGAGGGGGAGAGAGTGAGACCGTGTCTCAAAAATAAATAATATCAGGAAGAAGTTCAAATGGCCAATAAATACATGAAAAGATGTTCAACATCCCTAGCCATAAGGGAAATGCAAATCAAAACAACACTAAGATACCATCTAACTCCAGAGAGATTGGCCTATGTCAACAACTCAAATAGCAATCAGTGCTGGCGAGACTGTGGGGAGAAAGGAACCCTCTGCACTGCTGGTAGGAATGTAAATTGGTACAACCAATATGGAAAGCAGTATGGAGGTTTCTCAAAAGATTGGAAATAAGTATCCTCTTTGATCCAGCGATACCTCTCCTGGGAATATTCCCAAAAGAGTTAAAAACAACACATAACAGAGATACTTGTGCACCCATGTTCACTGCAGCACAACTAACAATAGCTAAAGTATGGAAGATATGAAAATACACATCAACAGACCAATGGATACACAAACTGTGGTATTTATACACAATGGAATACTATGCATCTACAGTACAACAGGGTGGAGGCTTTTGTAAGCAAATGGAGGAAACTTGAAACCATCATGCATAGTGAATGAGTCAGAAGTAGAAGGTGAAATATCGAATAGTTTCTCTAATATGAGAAACCCAGATCCCAGATCACAATTATCTCACAGAACTTAAAGTGAAAAATAAGGGGAAGGGGGATTGGAGGTTGGGTTGTGGGAGTGGGTAAGGGGTGAATTGAAAGGAAAGTGGGGAAGTTCTTGTCACCTTGATTAGATATGTGCACAAGATGCCCAAAACCAATATAAACCTTAAATTTTGCACTTATACATATCAATAAAATGGAAAAAAATTTAAAAAGATAATACATAGAAAAAAATTAAAAATGGGAGGGGCTGGAGAATCAGCTGAGTGGTTAAAGTACTTGTCTAGCATGCACAAGACCCTAGGCTAGATTCTCCAACACCACATAAAACATAGGTGATGGCACACATGCTTATAATCCCAGCACTTGGGAAGCTGAGGCAGGAGGATTGCCATGAGTTGGAGGCCAGCCTAGGCTACATGATGAGTTCAAGATCAGCCAGACTACAGAGCAAGACCTTTTCACAAAAACAAAAGGGGCGAGGGCAGGGACTGGAGGAACGGCACAGC
Source organism: Ctenodactylus gundi (assembly GCA_004027205.1). Classification (NCBI taxonomy): domain Eukaryota; kingdom Metazoa; phylum Chordata; class Mammalia; order Rodentia; family Ctenodactylidae; genus Ctenodactylus; species Ctenodactylus gundi. The sequence continues at coordinate 133,507 of PVKB01001340.1, forward strand.
GGTTAAAGCACTTGCCTTGCAAGTGCAAGGCCCTGAGTTCAATTCCCAAGCACCACATAAAGCTGGTGTGATGGTGCACACCTGTAATCCCAGCACTTGGGAAGCTGAGGCAGAAGGATTGCTGTGAGCCAAGGCCAGCCTGAGCTACCCAGTGAGTTCAGGACCAGCCTGGGCTACAGAACAAGACCTTGTCTCAACTAGCACAGCTGTTAAAGCACTTGCCTAGCAAGCGTGAGGAACTCAGTTAGAGTCCCCAGCACAACATAAACCGATCATAGTGGCACAGACATGTATAATCCCAGCACTTGGAAGGCTGAGGCAGAAGGATTGCTGTGAGTATGAGGCAGCTTGGACTATATAGTGAATTCAGGACAAACCTGGACTATAAAGTAAGACCTTGTCTCGAAAAAGAAGAAAAAGGCTTGGAATGTAGCTCAGTGGGAAGGCCCTGTGTTTTGTCTCTGCTGCTGAGGGGTGGGAGTAGGTAAGTAAGCAGAAAGCAATTCTCACATTGCAACTCAAAGTCCAACTCCAGTAGCCTGAATGTGACTCATGGAAAAATCCCCAGTCTGCATGTGAGAGCTTCCTTGCAACCCCTCTTACAAACTCCAAGTGTCCCATGAACCCAGGGGCAGTCTGGTGGTGGTGGTGGAGGCAGGAACCCCACCTGCCCTGTCACTCAGGTCCCTCATGCAACCCACCTCTTGGGACACTTCCTCCCTTTACCTCCAACAGGGCAGAGTTCTGCTTCAAGACGTTGGTTTTGATTTCGGCATCTTCCACTGAGCGGGTCACCTTCCGGCAGTTCTCCTGGATCGGGGCGGGGGTGTGTGTGGAGGGAGGGCAAGGTCGCTGCCTTCCTACTCCGGTTCTGCCTCCAACCCTTAGCCTCTCTATGATACTCCTGCCCCCAACACACATCCCTGTGCAGGTAACACTACTGACTGGCCTAGTTCCCTTGGCTAAGAGTGACATCTTCCACCCCCTTCCTCTCCCCTCCTCCCTCCACTCCTCTCCTTCTCCCCCCCCACCTTTTTTTTTTTTTTTTTTGGACAGGATCTCACTGTATAGCCCAGGCTGCTCCTCAACTCACTATGGAGCCCAGGCTGGCCTTGGACTCATGGCAATCTTCCTGTCTCAGCCTCCTGAGTGCTTAGATTATAGGCGTGTGCTAACTCGCCCGGTTTATTTGGTTCCGGGGGATCAAACTTAGGTACTAAGCCCTTGACTTAGCACTTGCTAGGCAAGTGCTTTAACCGCTGAGCCCTTCCTCCATCCCTCTTCACTCCATCTGCCTCCCTCTCCTGCTCCCTGGCTCACCTTGAGCTGGCTGCAGTACCCCTCCAGCTCCTCCGCCTCCTGCCGCCTGCGCTCTAGATTCTCACTCAGCAGGGAGCACTCACTCTGCAGAGGGAGGATGAGGGGTTACCCCGCCGGACTTCCCCTTCTGAGCCCCGGCGTCCCAGTGAAGCTATGGATGCAGCCAACAGGACGCAGGCTCCATCTAGGTGGGGAACTTTTGTTATTTTTTATTTTTTTTATATAAAGCAAACTCAAGTTTTATTGAGTAAAGCGAGAGGGAAAAGAAAAGCTGTTGTCTGAGAAGCCCAGAGGGGATGGGAGCAGGTATCCTTTGGAGAGGAGAGAGGGAGAAGAAAAAAAAGGCAAGCTCTTGGCCAAGAAGTCAAGGGGGACCTGAGTAGGTATCCTGAGAGGGTAAATTAGTTAAGCTCAAAGAAGAGATGTTGGCACTCTAGAAGGCTGGGGCAGGAGGATCACGAATTTGAGCCCAGCTTGGATAATCTAGCAACATAACAAGACCCTGTCCTAAAATAAAAATAAAAAACGGGCTAGACAAATAGTTCTGTGTAAAGGTCCTGAGCTGAATTCTCAGTACCATTAAAAAAAAAAAAAGATGTTGGGAGTTGGTCTACAGGAAGCTCTGATACCTGCAGGGTCTGCACGTGCTGGTTCACACGGCTGGTCTTCTCCTTCAAGCTGATGATAGAGTCTTTGGCCCGGACCAATCCGCTGTTAACCCCACTCTGGGGAAGAAGGGGAGACGCGTGGTTCAGGGGGTAAGTAGACGTAAACCCCAACCCTAGGAAAATTTTTAGAACTGGGAGGCTGTGGTTACATCTTGATTTGTCTCAGAATGACATGTACTTTGGCCAGGGGTGATGTTATGATTTTTTTTTTTTTGAGACAAGGTCTCACTCAGTCTAGTGTGGTTCTGCACTCACTATGGAGCCCAGGCTGGTCTCAAACACACGGCAATCTTCCTGCTTCAGCTTCCCAAGTGCTGGGATTACAGGTGTGCGCCACCCTGCTTGGCTAGCTTTTGAGTGGTGCTGGGAAAACAACCCCAGGGCCTCACACATGCTAGGTAAGCACTTTAAACACTGAGCTGCACCCCAGCCCACCACCATGATTCTTAGTGTTCCTGTTTGATAGATCCACAGTAGACTAGTTTTCTCCACAGTGTCCTAGGACTAAAATAATTAGGACCCAAGAGGAAGTAAGCAGTGAGGATGGGGCGGGCATTCAGACCTGTGGGGGATAAGGGCTGGGCTCAACCAACCATATAATGCCCTGGACAGAAAGATAAACTAGGGGTGGAGGAATGGCTTAGTGGCTCAAGTGCTTAGTAAGCACTACATCAAGCACTAAGTACCTGACTTCGATTCCCCAGCACCACATAAACTACATAAACTGGACGTGGTGGTGCATGCCTATAATCCCAGCACTCAGGAGGCTGAGGCAGGAGGATTGCTGTGAGTCCAAGGCCAACCTGGGCTCCATAGTGAGCCCAGGACCAGCCTGGTCTACAGACTGAGACCCTGTCTCAAAAAAAAAATGCTACATATAACATATACCAGTTCCTTAACTTGAATGTGACTTTTATATATTGCAAGCACATCTTAATGAAAAAGATAATTTGGGAATAAACAAAGGAGGTAAACTGTTCGGATATCTTCATCAGCCACTGAAGGAATAAGCACTCACTAATGCCAAGCACACGTGGCACACTTTTTTATCTTCTCTCTCTCTCTCTTTTTTTGGAGATAGGATTTTGGTCTGTAGCCCAGGCTGGTTCTGAACTCACTATGGAGGCAAGGCTGGCCTTGGACTCACAGCAATCCTCCTGCCTCAGCCTTCCAAGTGGAGGGATTACAGGCATGCGCCACCACATCCAGTTTATGTGGTGCTGAGGAATCGAACTCGGGTACTTAGCGCTTAACATAGCACTTTCTAATTAAGCACTTTAACTGCTGAGTCATTCCTCCAACCCCACATCTTCTCTTTTATCCTTCACATGCACAATTTTCCCCCATTTTATTGATATGTATAAGTACAATACATAAAGTTTACATTAATCTTGAGCATTTTGTGCATAAACATATCATGGCAAATTTATAAATCCTTGCCCTCTCACTTTTTTTTTTTTGAGACACTATCTTGCTTTGCAGTCCAGACTGCTCTTCAACTCACTATGTAGCCCAGGCTAACCTGTAACTCTCAGTAATTTTCCTGCCTCAGCCTCCTGAGTGATGGGATTTCTGGAGTGCACCAGCATGCCTGGTTTGTGTGGTGCTGTTGTACTGAACCGAGGGCCTTGCTCTTGCTGGGTAAGCACTCTATTATGTCATGCCACCAGAACCCCCTCTTTTTTGAGGTAGGTTCTTGCTTTCTAGTCCAGGCTGGTTCGGGGGTCACTATGTGCCCAAACTGGCCTTGAACTCACAGTAATCCTCCTGCCTCAGCCTCCCGAGTGCTAGAATTACAGGCGTGCACCACCATACCCAGCTTTTGTGGTCCTGGAGAATCATATAGGGTACTTAGCATTTGCTAGGCAAGCACTTTAACAACTGAGCTATTCCTCTAGCCCGAAGCCCACCTAATCTTATGTGGTACTGGGGACTCGAACCCAGGGCCTTGCTCACGGTAGGCAAGTGCTTCGACCACTGAGCTATGTCCCTAACTGCACATTCACAGCTATGGAAGCAATTTTGCCCATTTAATCTCTTTATTGGGATACATTTGGGTTATGTGATAACTATATTCATCTTGGAGAACTGAGACATGCGATATCAAATCTGAGTCTTTTTCCCTACCATCCCATCTCTCCCAGGCGGCCTTCTCATCTGTACAAACTCTACATTTCTAGTAGAAATTATCTTCCGATTATCTTTCCTTTACTTTTTATCTATTTTTTTGCTATGGACTTGAACTCCGAGTTTTCGCACTGAGATACATCCAGTAACTTTTTATTTTTTATGTTGAAACTTTGTTTTTCACTTTTATTTTTGAGAGAGGGTCTCACCCTGTGGTCCAGACTGGTCCTGAACTTACTGTGGAGCCCAGGCTGACCTTGAATTCACAGCAATCCTCCTGCCTCAGCCTCCTGAGTGCTGGGATCACAGGCGTGTGCCACCATGCCATGCTTTCTGTTGAAACTTTGTTTTAATCTATGACCACTGATTATCATTACTTTTTTGTCTTTTTTTGTTGTTATTGTTTTGAGATAAGGTTTCAATATATGGTTCACTGTGGCCTTGAGCTTGTTTTGTAGCCTGGGCTGGCCTGAACTTTCAAGCTTCCTGCCTCAGCCTCCCAAGGGCTGGGATTACAGGTGTGTGCCACCACACTCAACTTTACCATTAGTTTTTTCCCCCATATTTATTGTTTGCTAGTATATGTGTGTAATATACAAGAATTACATTCAGCTTGGTGTTAGAGTGGTTGTCTAACACCAAATCAACTGGGCAAGGTGGCCCTGGCCTGTAATCCCAGCACTGGGCTTAATGGCAAATGCCAGAGACAGGCCATAGCCCTGTGTTCAAGGCCAACCTGGGCGACAGAGTGGCTTCAGAACCAGCCTGGATTACAGAGCAAGATCTTGCCCCAGGGCTGGAGGAAAGGCACAGCTGTTAAAGCATTTGCCTTGCAAGTACAAGGTCCTGAGCTCGAATCCCCAGCACCATATAAAGCTGGGCGCATACCTGTAATCCTAGCATTTGGGAGGCTGAGGCAGGTGAATTGCCGTCAACCGGCCTGGGCTACATCAGTGAGTTCAGGATTAGCCAGGGCTACAGGGCGAGACCCTGTCTCAAAAAATAATAATAATCAAGCAAATAAATAAAAATAAAAGCTGGGGTGTAGTTCTGGATTCATTCTCCCAACAGAAAAGCAAGCAAGCAAACCAAAGAAAAAATAGGGATCCCCTAGAGGTGACCAGGGTACTGCGTGGGGGCGGGAAAAGAAAAGGCGAGCCTGTCTGTTTCACCGACCCCCATTCCTCCCGTCTGGGACCGGGCTGTCTCTCGGCCAGAGCCTCGTGGCTCTCAGTCTGTGTTCTCTCTGTCTCTGGGCTTCTGTTGCCGCCCCTCGGGCTCTTCTGCCGCTCCTCTCTGGTTCCTGTCCCCACATCCCGCTGCCTCGGTCCCCCTCTCTGGGTGTCCGCCCTCCTCCCAGCTGTCTCCCGCTTTCCGGGTGGACCCGGTCCCGGAGCTCGCATCTTCTGCTCTCGTTCCCCCCTCTCCCCCACAGGGCTCTGCTGTGGTCCGCTTCCGGGTCCGGGCAGGGGAACCCCACCGCCCCCAGAGGCTGGCATCCCCCAGCCCACCGCCGGTCTCCCGGCTCGGCCCTGACCGAAGCCCGGGCTGCCTCGGGCCTCAGCAGAGCTGGGGGGCGTGATTCAGAAGAAGCCGGTGGGAGGCGGAGGAAAACTGGCCCCAGCCGGGCAGGGTGCTGGGGCGCCGCAGCCCTCCGCCTCCCGGCCCCCCTCTCCGGATGGCCCAGCCGGGCTCCCTGGGAGTCTGAGAGAAGCGAGGGACTTGCGCTCTAGCGCCACACCCAGAAGCGGCCAGTCCGGTCCTGGCCTCACCAGCCAGCCAGCCTCAGCCTCGCGATCCACCGCAGTCTCTCAGATATCTTAACTATTTACTGATCTTTCCGGTGGTGCTGAACCTGGGACGCAGGGCCTGCGCACGGAGCTGCACCCTAACCCATTTTTATTTTTGATATTTTGGGACAGGGTCTCGCTAAGTCACTGGGTTGCCCACGCTGGCCTCAAACTCATGATGCTCCTGCCGCCGCCCGAGGATTCGAGGTCTGCACCGACCATCCAGCCCCGAGATTAGTTTTGTTTCTGTTTTCTCTCCACCTCTTTCTCTTTCTTTCCTTTTCTACTGAGGAGGGAATCCAGGCCCTTTACACTGAGCTATAACTCCGGCCATTTTATTTTTAAATTTTGAGACAGGATCTCACTAAATTGGCCAGGCATGGGGCCCAAACTTGAGATACACCAGTCTCAGCCTCCTAGAGTACTGGGATGACAGCCTGGGCCACCATACCAGGCTCACATCTGGCACATTTTATAATTATCACTATTTTTCAGTGCTGGTCACGGAACTCAGACCTTTCAGTTAGGTTGCAACCCCAGCCCACTTTTAGTATTTTTTTTTCTTTTTACACAGGGTCTCAATATGTAGTCCAGGCTGGTTCTGAACTCACTATGGAGCCCAGGCAGGCAATCCTCCTGCCTCAGCCTCCTAAGTGGTGGGATAACAGGCATGTGCCAGTTTATGTGGTGCTGGGGAACTGAACTCAGATACTTAGTGCTTGCCTAGCACTAACCGCTGTGCTATTCCTTCAGCCCCATTTTCAGTTTTTCTGGGTCTTGCTAAATTGCTCAGGCTGGGCTCAGACTTGCAATCCTCCTGACTCAGCCTCCCGGAGTGGGACTACAGGCTTGTGTCGTGGGTCCCAGCTGCACCTGAGACATTCAGAAGTAACTGGCGAACTAAAGACTGACCCCAGACTCCAGGCTCACGGTAGACAGAGGTAGCTCCAAGCGGCCTTAATAGTAGAATTTTTTCAATCCGAATCAAGAGCCCCCGCCCTCTCTGAGGATATGCCTGCCCCCGGGGTGTCCCTCACCAACAGCTCCTTGATCTCCGGATCGTCAGGAGCCCAGGGCGAGGTGGGGGTGGCGGGCGGCAGTGCCAGCAGACCGCTGTCTTCGGTGATGGAGTCTGTCCCTGAGGAGTCTGAGGGCTCCAGGGAGGCCAGGTTCAGCACTGACACGTTGGTGCAGCCAGAGGACCTCCTGAGGTTGAGGCACCAGTGCATTGGCTCATGGGGCATCCGGGGCTCCACACTGGGGAGGAGAACGGGCAGACATGGGGGTGTGGCTCCTGGGCCCCCGGCCCGCCTGCCACCGTGGCCCTGCGGCCTCGTGCCCGCGACTACACCTCACCGCCCTCCTTCTTCATTCTCTCCTTCCCCGACGCCTGCCGGCTTCTCTCTCTTTAGCCCCTGCTGCCGGCTGTCCTCCGCCTCTTCAGTCCCAGCCTCCTGCTTCCTTCTGCCTTCACTGGTCTCCCTGTAACCAAGAGGTTAAAATTCATTTTTAACAATGAGGGCGCTGGGCGTGGTGGCGCATGGCGGTGATCCCAGCACTCAGGAGGCTGAGGCAGGAGGATTGCTGTGAGTTCGAGGTCAGCGTGGGCTCCATAGTCAGTTCAGGACCAGCCTGGGCTACAGAGTGAGACCCTGTTTCAAAAAAAAAAAAAGAAAAAGAAAGAAAGAAAGAAAGAAAAGAAAAGAAAGGAGAAAAGAAAAAAAGGCTGGGGATGTAGCTTAGTGTGACAACCCTGGGCTTGATCTCCTCTCCAGTGACTTCTCACCCACCCCACCTCCCCCACTGAAAAAAATTGATATCTTGAGCCAGGTGAGGAGTGCACGCCCATGACATTAGTACTTGGGAAGCTGAGGCAGAAGTATTTCAGGTTTGAGTCCAGCCCGGTCAATTTAGCAATTTAGTGAGACCCTGTCTCAAAAAAGAAACATAAAAAATGGGCTGGGGACGTGGGTCAGTGGTAGACCATCCTGAGTTTGATCTCCAGTACCACAGCTAATAAGTATCTGGAGCTAAAGGAAATAGCACAGCACAAGGCCCTGGGTTTGATTCTGCAACACCACATAAAATGGGGATAATAGTGCCTGCCTGTAATACTAGCACTTCAGTGGCTGAGGCAGGAGGACTTTTGTGTGTTTAAGGCCAGCCTGAGCTCCATAGTGAGTCAGGACCAGCCTGGACTACAGAGAGAGACCTGTCTCAAATAAATAAATAAAATGTATTTATTTATTTATATTTATAGTTTTAGAACTGGGCATAGTAGTACACACACTTAATCCTAGTGCTCAGGAAGCTGAGTCAGGAGGATCGTGAGCTTGAGGCCAGCATGGGCTACATAGTGAATTTAAGGACAACCTGAATTACCTATAGAACCTGTCTTGATATATACACATATACATATATATGTATATAGATAATATTTTATTTTTTGGGTGGTGGGACAAGATCTTGCTCTGTAGTCCAGGCTGGTCCTGAACTCACTATGGAGCCTAGGCTGCCCTTGAACTCATGACAATCCTCCTGTCTCAGCCTCCTGGGTGCTGGGATTACAGGTGTGCACCACCATGCCCAGCTAGTATTGGTGCTGGGAAATCGAACTCAAACTCAGGTCCTCACGCTTCCTAGGCAAGCACTCTAACTGCTGTGCTATTCCTCCAGCTCTATCTTGAAGATTTTTTTTCTTAAAGTTTAAAAAAAATTTAAAGAGATGAATTATTTTCCATAGCTTCTTCATATTGAGATTATCAACAACCACCCCTACTTCTGTCACCAACAATTCCAGCCCTCAGAGTTGAGGTTAATTTTTTTTTTTTTTTTTTTGAGACAGGGTCTCAGTCTGTAGTCCAGGCTAATTCTGAACTCACTAGGTACCCCAGGCTGACCTTGAACTCTGTAGCAATCCTCTTGCCTCAGCCTCCTGGAGTGCTGGGATTTTAAGTGTGCACCAGGACATCTGGTTCATTTTTTCTATTATTCTGGGATTTTCTCATATGGTTGGTGATGGGTTGGTAAATGAACGCAGATAACTGAACTAAGTTAGCTGAGGCTGGGTCCAGACCTGCCCTAAGCCCTGCCTGGGCACCTGTCTCCTGGCTTCCCTCAGTCCCACTAGCCTGCTACCTTCTTCCTCTCTGGGGCCCTCTTTTAAGCCTCCTGTGCTATTACCTTCCCCAACCCCACCGGGCTCCTCTCGCACCTAGATGGGACCCACACTCTGCTGGAGGCAGCACTGAGTGCAGGGACCAACAGGGTGTGGCCAACCCACCCGTGGAATGACACAGCCTTCTTTTTCTTCGTGATCCCCTTGGCTGGGTTGCTCACCCCCCCAGGAACCTCGGGGCCCAGTTGGACTCTCCTCTCGACCCCTGCCGCAGGGGTGTCCCCAGCCTGATGGAACTCCTTGGACTGCCAGATGGTCTTCACGACCACGCTTGCCATGGTGTTGGGGGGCTGCTCCCAGGGGGAGAGTCACCTCCTACTCTCAGCACTGACTCCAAGGGCCCCCTGTCCTCTCCTGCCCACCTCACAATGGACCCAACCCCTGGGCCCCAGTGTGGGGGTTGGGGCAGGGAGAGGTGGCCCAAGCCCCACCCTCAACCCCTGGGTCACAGTAGAGTCTCTTGTCCCAGGATTCCAGTTCTGCATCCCATGAACCCTCGCTTCAGTCCAAATCTTACCATGAGCCACCCACTGGGAGGGTCTCATTAAGCCACTAAATCGCCCAGGCTGGGCTCAAACTTGTGATCATCCTGCCTAAACCGCTCAGAGTTCTGAAGTATAGACCTGCACTACCAGGCCTGGCTAATACTTTCTGTCATGCAACAGCCAGTACTTGGCTCTTGCATAGAATCAGGAAGGCAGTGCTGAATAGGATCAAGGTTGGGTCCCTGTCCTGGAGACCTTGGGCTCCACGGGGGACGACAGATACTAGCAAGAGACAAATACACAAGCAAGAAAAGCCTGACACGCCTGTCATGCCAGAACTTGGGAGGCTGAAGCAGGCAGATTGCTGGAAGTGTAAGGCCTGCTTCAGCTACATAGTGAGTGCAGGACCAGCCTGGACTACAGAGCAAGACCCTGTCCAAAAAAAGGAAAAATAAGAAAATAATCAGAGGTTGGTAAGTGATATGAAGGCAAATTACATCAGGTGATGACATTAGTCAAAACACTTGCATCTTTTACTGTGTGTGAATTTTACCAATTAATAAAATAATCTATCTTGGTATGGTAGTGCAAACCTTTTAACCCCAGCACTTGGGAGGCTGAGGCAGGAGGATTGCTATGAGTTCCATGCTATCCTGGACTACAGAGCCAGACCTTGCCTCAAAAAAATTGTGTGTGTGTGTGTGTGTGTGTGTGTGTGTGTGTGTGTGTGCGTGTGTAGGCTGGAGGAATGGCTCAGCAGTTAAAGTGCTTGCTTTGCCAGTGCTAAGTCAAGCCCTAAGTACCGGGTTCAATTCCCCAGCACCACATAAGCTGAGCGTGGTGGCGCACGCATGTAATCTCAGAACTCAAGAGGCTGAGGCAGAAGGATTGCTGTGAGTCCACGGCCAGCCTGGGCTCCATAATGAGTTCAGGACCAATGTAGGCTACAGAGGGAGACTCTGTCTCACAAAAAAAGAAAGAAAAAAAATATATATATATATTATATATTAAAATATATATATAATAAAATAATCTAGCAGAGTGTGGTGGTACATGCCTATAATCCTAACACATTGAAAATCTGAAGCAGAAGTATCACAAGTTCAAGTCCTCCCTGAGAAATTTAGTAAGATCCTGTTTCAGTTTCAAAATAAAATTTATATGGGCTGGAAGAATAGCATAGCTGTTAGAGTGCTTATCCAGCAAGCACAAGGCCCTGAATTCAATTCCCTGGAACCACATACTTTAGGTAGTACATACCAGTAATTCCTTTGGAGGCTGAGACAGGCGGATTGCCTGAGTTTAAGGCCAGCCTGGGAGACATAGTGGGTTCAGGACCAGCCTGACATATAGAGTGAGACTCCGCCTCAAAAAAAAGGCAGGATTGGCTGGGGACCTAGCTAAGTGAAAGAGCTCATGTGTGTTTGATGCATAATACCACACACACACACACACACACACACACACAGAGAGAGAGAGAGAGAGAGAAACCAGCCAGGGACTAAGGAATGACATAGCAGTTAAAGCGCTTGCTTTGCATATACAAGGCCTAGAGTTCAATTCCCCAGCACCACATAAAGCTGGGCATGGTGGTGCACACATTTAATCCCAGCACTTAGCAGGCTGAGTCACATTGTCCAGAGTTCAAGGCCAGCCTGGGCTACACCAGTGAGTTTGGGACCAGCCTGGGCTACAGACCGAGACCCTGTCTCAAAACAAATAAATAAAAGAATAAGAAGAAAAGAAAGAAAGAAAGACAAAAGAAACTAAACCAATATTGAATTGTTGTTAATGATATGCATGTTAAAGGATTTGGGGGTTCAGTGAATTTACTGGGTCTGCAAGAACAAAGTAGAGGGGCTGGAGGAATGGCACAAGCTGTACACAGTTGTTAAATCACTTGCCTAGCAAACTCATGACCCTGAGTTTGATTCTCCGGCACCACATAAAGCTGGGTGTGTTGACGCATGCCTGTAATCACAGCCCTCAGGAGGCTGAGGCAGGAGGATTACCATGAGTCCAAGGTTGGCCTGAGCTACATATAGTGAGTTCAGGACCAGCCTGGTCTACAGTGCAAGACTATGTCTCAAAGAGACAGAGAGAAGACAGAGAGAGAGAGAGAGAGAGAGAGAGAGAGAGAGAGAGAGAGGAAAGAAATAAAGTAGCAAAGAGTCAGTGCCTTAAACAATTTGTAGTTTGTAATATTACAATTCTGAGACCTGAAGGCCAAGGTTAGGGGAGCAGCAGGCACCCTTTCTTCTGAGGGACACGAGGGAAGGGTTTATCCAGACTGCCGCTTCTCCAGCTTCTGGCGTCTTCAGGGCAGGTTGCCATCGTCTGCCTTTGTCGCATTGCCTTCTCTGCCTGTCCCTGTGTCCAGACCACACCATTCTACCTGAGATTGAGATTAGGCCCTCTGCCATGAGCTACATCCCCAGCCCTATTTATTTATTTATTTACTTATTTATTTAGAGAGACAGCCTTGCCTTATAGTCCTGGCTGGTTCTGAACACAGTATATAGCCCAGGTTGGCCTCAAACTTCCAGCAATCTTCCTGCTTCAGCCTCTTAAGTTCTGGAAAGGTCACTTAATTTTTTTTTTTTAAGGACAGGGTCTTTTTCTGAAGTCCAGGCTGGTCCCAAATTCATTGTGTAGCCCAGGGTGGTCTCGAACACATAGCAATCTTCCTGCCTCATCCTCCCAAGTGTTGGGATTACAGGCATGCGCCATCGTGACCAGTTTATGTGGTGCTGGGGAATCAACTCAAAGCCTTGTGCCTTTGGGCAAGTACTCTAGCTGCTGTGCTAATGCCTTCAGCCCTGTTATTTATTTTGTGGTGCTGAGGATTGCACCCAAGGCCTTCCTTCCTGGGCTATTGGGTTATTAGAAAAGTGTAGTCTATGTTTTTCAAAGGTCATTTATTTATACAGAGAACAAAGGTCAATCACTGCTCTATTACCTGTTTTGTGTCATAACCTTTAGCAGTCTTTCAGAGAGTTTCATTAATCCCTCATTCATAGAGGGATGCATCTCTATGGGCAGACCCGAACAAGATTCACAGCCTCATCTGAGGACACAAGTGGTTTTTGTTTGTTTGGTTTTGCTTTTCTTTTTTGGGACATGGTCTTGCTCTGCATCCACGCTGGTCCTGAACTCAATATGTAGCTGAGGCTGGCCTCAAACACTTAGCAGTCCTCCTGCCTCAGTCTGCTGAATGCTGGGATGACAGGTGTGCGCCACTATGCCTGGTTTATGTATTGCTGGGGAATCAAACCTAGGACCTTGCGCTTGCTAGACAAGCAATCCAACCATTGTGCTATTCCTTCAGCCCCACCAGAAGGTTTTTTTCTTTCTTTTCTTTTTTCAAGACAGGGTCTCACTTTGTAACCCAGGCTGGTCCTGAACTCACTGTGGTAGCCCCGACTGGCCTTGGACCAAAGACAATTCGCCTGCCTCAGCCTCCCGTGTGCTGGGATTACAGGTGTACATCACCACGCCTGGTTTAATACTGCCATTCCTGTAGGGCATTGTCACTGTAAACTCTTTTCAACTTTTCTTTTTTCTTTCTTTCTTTCTTTTTTGAGACAGGGTCTCACTCTGTAGCTCAGACTGGTCCTGCAATCTGCTTGCCTCAGCCTCCTGAATGCTGAGATTACAGGCGCACATCACCACACCCAGCTTTACATGGTGCTGGTGAATCGAACTCAGGGCCTTGCACTTGCAAGTCAAGTGCTTTTAATTGCTGTACCATTCTTCCAAATCTCTATGCAACTTTTCACAAGCTTGACACATGTTATTTTCTGGATGCAAATAAAAGAGCAAAATATTGCAAAAATGCAAAGTTTTGTCCTTCATCTGCAACACTCCAGCAAATCACTCAATAATTTTTCAGAATGAATCTACAGCTGTCAGCTGTCAAATGACACAGCAATCACATAGATGCCAATGACACTAACACTTCCAGAAAATGAACTAGCGCCATCTGTTGCAAAAAAGAGTCCCAGCTTCTCCAATAATCCAATGTATCCCAGCCCTTTAAAAAAAAAATTGAGCCAGAGCTTTACTAAACTGCTTAGGCTAGGCTTGAGTTAAAGATCCTCCTGTTTGCAATTCCAGAGTGCTGGGATTAGATGCATGCATTTCCATCCCTAGCTGCAATATTGGATTGTTTAAGGAATAATGGCCAAAACCAGTCTATCCAAATGAAACTCATTTGCCCATGATTCAGATGAAACTTTTCTGGGGCTAGGGACTTAGCTCAGTGAGCACTTGCCTAGGATGTACAAGGCCCCAGGTTTGATTCCCAGCTGAGCATGGTGGCACATGCCTACAGTCCTAGCACTGAGAGGAAGTTGAGGCAGGAGAATTACTATGAGTTCTAGGGCAGCCTGATCTACATAGTGAAATCAGGACCAGCCTGAACTGCAGGGTGAGACCCCAACTTCAAAAGGGGGAGAGTAGTGTTGGGGGAATAGCTCAGTGGTTAGAGCATTTGCCCAGTGAGTGTAAGGCCCTGGATTTGATTCCCTAGCACCACATAAACCAGGTATGGTAGCACACATCCCAGGACTGGGGAGGCTCAGGTAGGAGGATTTGCTGTGTTTGAGGCCAACCTGGTCTCCATAGTGAGTTCAAGCCAGGACTACAGGGTGAAACCCAATCTCAAAATTAAAAACAAAACAAAACAAAACTTTGTTCAGTCCCTGGCTACACACCTCCTGCTGTACCCATGGACTACGGGGTTGGAGGCCCTGATAATCTATTGAACTGTACACTGTAGGTAAAACTTGTCCTGCCTGAGGCCTTGTAGGTGCATTGGACCCTAGACAGTAACTTGGCTTCAGAGGTCAAAGTCATAAAACTTTTAACATTTCTATATGAATTCTTTTTTTTTTTTTTTTGAGATAGGGTTTTGCTTATAGCCCAGGCTGGTCCTGAACTCACTGGTGTAGCCCAGCCTGGCTTTGGACTCTGGACAATCTGCCTGCCTCAGCCTGCTGAGTGCTGGCATTACAAGTGTGGGTCACCACACCCAGCCTCATGTGGTGCTGGGGAATCAAACTCAGGGCATTGCGCTTGCAAGGCAAGAGCTTTAACTGCTATGCCATTCCTCTAGACCCCCTTTTTCAGGCAGGGTCTCACTCTGTAGTCTCAGTCATGAAATTACTGTGTAGCCAAAGCTGGCCTTAAACACAATGCATCTAGCATTCTGGAGGCTGAGGCAGGAGGATTGCTGTGAATCCAACCATCCATGCTTGGGTTGCATAGTGAGTTGGAGGACCAGCCTAGGCTATAGAGAGAGTCCTAGTCTCAACAAACAAACAAACAAAGCACAAGGCAGTTCTCCTGCTTCAGCTTCCCATTCAGTGCTGGGATTACAGGTGTGTGCCACCAGGCCCAAGTAATATGTGGTGCCGGGGAATGGAACCCAACCCACGACCTTATACTCTTATACTTTCTTAGCAAGTGCTATAATATCTGTGCTATTCCTCCAGCCCTTGTTTGTTTGTTTTTTTAAATGATTTTTTTTTTTCTGAGACAGGGTCTTGCTCTATAGTCCAGGCTGGTCCTGAATTCACTGTGGAGCTCAGGCTGGCCTTGGACTTAGGGTAATCCTCCTATCTCAGCCTCCCAAGTGCTGGGATTACAGGCATGTGCCACCACACCTGGTTTATGTGGTGTTGGGGAATCGAACTTAGCGCTTGATGTAGCTCTCGCTAGGTAAGCTCTTATAACCACTGAGCCATTCCTCCAACCCCATACATGCCATCTTTTAAGTAGGGGTACTTGTAGCATGAAAATCAATTAAATTCACTTGTTTCACCAGGCCTGGCGACACACCCAGCACTCTAGGAGGCTGAGGCAGGAAGATTACAACTTTGAGCCCAACTTGGGCAGTTTAGCAGCTTAGCGAGATCCTGTCTCAAAATATCAGTAAAAAAAAATAATAATAATGGGCTGGGGCTGAAGTTCTTGTGGAGGACTTGGCCTCAGTTCTTCAGCACCTAAAATCAAAACAAAGCAATCAAAAGAAAACTTGAATTTTGGTTCCAAATTTTTTGTTTGCTTTGTAAAAGGCTTGTACTACATTCTTTAGAGGCAGATTCCCCCCCCCTTCACATCAGAAATGGGCTCTCCCTGTCCCTAAAGCAGCTGACCAGTGACTGTCCTCCTAGAATCCAAAATGGACTCTCCCAAACCCCTTCCTGGAAACTCCAGTGGACGTGTCCATGTAATTTGTAAGGTGGGCTCTCCTTCCCATAGCCTCAGGATTCTCAACGGGCCTGTCCAGCGCCCCAGACCCACCTCCCAGGCTCATTCTGGAATACCTGGCATCTGAGATTAGAAAAGGATAGTGGGGTGATATTTATTTCTTGAGGTGACAGAAATGGACTCTTCCAGTTCCCTTTGCCCCAAATTTCTCAATAGCCCTGGGCGTTGGAGTTCTGGCAGCTTAGCCTTCCCAATAGCCAGTCACCAAGGAGCCCCTGAGGGGTTGGCAGTTTCTGTGAGGAGGCGGGTAGGCCTAGCAAATTCACTCAGCACCAAGTTCCGGTTTTATTTATTTATTTATTTATTTATTTATATATATATATATTTTAGAGATAGGGTCTTGCTGTGTAGCCCAGGCTGGTCCTGGACTCATCATAATCCTTATGCTTCAGCCTCCGGAGCTCTGGGATGACAGGCAGGAACCACTACGTACAGCTTTAAGTTGTGCCGGGGAAATACAACCCAGGGCCTTGGTCTCGATCTATACAGTCCAGCCAGACACAGCATTAGCCTCCCCCAGTGCCGGAATTACAGGTTTCTTGCTATTATGTGGTTCCAGGGAGCGCAGGCCCTTCAGTTTGCTAGGCAAGCGCTTTAACCCGGTTTTTGTGGCGTGAGCTGCTAACCACTGAGCGACACTTATAGCCCCCGGGTTCTGTTCTTGTCTGGAAGGGTCCCGAGTCTAATGAATAAAACAATTGTGACTTGATATCCGCTATACTGGAGTAGCTTAAGTATTTACCATATGGTTGAGGGGTTAAAAATAAAAGGCCACATATATAGGAAAGTGGCTAAAAACTAATATATAAATTCCAATTCTTCCACTTTGGAGCGGCCTTCAGTGGACCTCAGTTTTAATCTCTGTTTAATGGAGTGAGCCTGAATTAGTTTTTTTCCCTCTGGGAATAATAGGTCTCCAAATGAGTCTATGCATCAGTTAAAAAGGAAGTCTTCCTAGAAGAGGCTTGTAGGAGTCAAGGGTGAGGCAGGCAGATGAGGCAGAAAGAAAAGAAGCGCTTGCGCAGTAAGCGCTTCACGCTCTTTTGCCCCGCCTAGTATATTTTCTGCAGCAGAGAAATGCAGGCGTCGCTCCACCTATCCCAACCCAGCTGAGTGACATTTCCCTCCCCACCTCCTTTCCCTTCTATGGATCATCGTCTTCCGCCCGCCTTCACAGCTGCCCAATCGAGGGCGGAAGTAGGATAGACTAGAGGAATCCGCGACGCGTGTGGGGGCGGTCTACCCGTCCATAGGTCCCATTAAACCTAAGTCCCGCCTTATCAGGCCTGTCCCCCGCCTTTCTTCACATCCCTCCCTCCGGTCTTGGGACCACACCGAGGGGGTGTCCTACGGTGAGTATCAAACCCCGCCTGTCTGTCAGGCAACGCCCCCTCGCCCCGCTCCCAAACGGAAATAGCAGGGTACTGGGCCAATCATAACGGAGTGCCTTTGCCTTGAGACCAATGAAAGAGTGAGTGAGGCGTTGTGTCCGAGTTTGACTGGCCGTAGAAATAGCCAATGAGTGCTTACGGATCCCGGACGGCGAAGTTGAGGGGAGGGGATAGGGGCGGTACTACGGCCTGCTAGCCCGCCCGCCAGCCAACCTGCCCTCCCCTTAGGCCGGCTCAGCTTGTCCGCGCTGCTTGGGGTCTTTTCTGCCAGGTCCCCGCCTGCCGGCCCCCGCTGTGCTGTGCCCTGTCCGGCCTGGCCTGGAGCAGACACCACCGCCATCATGCCGGCCGTGTCCAAGGGCGATGGGATGCGGGGGCTCGCAGTGTTCATCTCCGACATCCGGAACTGTGAGTTCTGGGCCGGGGGACACGGGAGACGCGGGGGAGGGGGAAGCTTGGGATTGAGGGTTTTGGGGGTTCCAGAAGAACCCAAGGGATAGAAAGCCTTTGCATTCGAAGAGGGAGAGGATGGAGAAGCCCCGAGGGGGAACTTTGGGCCGGGGGAAATCCTGGGGTTTGGGGTGTCATGGAGTGCCTCCTGGGGTGACGACACAGAGTGGCTAGAGGGGTTCAGAGGGTCGGGAAGGAAAGTCGGTTTGTGAGGTCCCGGAATGGGGGCATCGCTATGTTCTCCTGGGGATCATTCAAACGCTGTGGTTCGAAGGATCCCTGATGTAGACAGAAATGGAAGGAAGTGCATGGGGGGGTGGGGGAGGACTCCCTGTGAAGGGATGGAATGCGAGGAGGCCTGGGAAAACTGGAGGAAGTGGAACCCTGGCGGCCTACGGGGCTGGGCTTGAGGGCCTGGGAGAGGAGCTGTCATAGAGAGGAGGGGGCTAGATAGGTCACTGAGGCTTGAGGTTAGTGGCATTGAGAAGGCCTGTGAGTGGTAGGAAGTCCGGGGACTTCGGGAGGAGAGAGGAAGTGGGGGGGCTAGGAAGGACCCTGTGAGGGATAAAGGGGTACTGCTTAGGAAACATCCAGGGCAGTGGGGAAGGACTTCAAGGGGCTAATAAGAGGACGGAAGGGGCCCAAGAGCCCAGAGGAAGGCTGCAGGTATAGGACCCAGAGAACCTGAGACCAGCAACGGGCCTGCAAAGGAGAGGGCTGTGCCAGATGGGGAGAGCTGGGGCTCTGAGCAGCTCACGGTCTGAGGTCTTTGTAGGGAGACATCTGTAAAGCCAGAAGTCAGGGAGGCCTGGTTCTGGAGGAGGCTCAGGGGTCAGGGAGCCCACTAGCACTAGATCTGGGCCCTGGTGTATCTGACCACAGCAATATGGGGACAGCAGTCTCTGCCGGGAAGGGTTGTCGTGATGATGGGAGGCCTGGCAGCAAGTCAGCTCCCAACTTCTGGGAGCGGCTGTGGGTGCTGGGAGCTGCCAAGAGCCTTCCGAGGCGACATCCGCATGGGCTCTGGGGTCAGCCAGACTTGGCTGTGCGTTGGAGTTCTGCCACTCCATAGATAGGTGACCTTGAATGGGGGACTTCGCCTCCCAGTCTCCTCATCTGTTAGGAGGGACTGGACTCGTGGAACCTTCCTGAGGGGCTGCCGTGAGAACGTGTGAGTGCGACTGTTCTCACATTCCACGCTCTGAGTAGATCTTGGAGAATGCCCACTGATTAATTTGTTTCATAGCCCTGAAGCATCTCACGGTGTCGTAGGTGCTCACCAAACAGGAGGGGTGGAAACTGCTGGGTAGCTGCTGGACAGGAGCTGATGTAGTTGTTGTGAGAAGAGCCAGAGCTCTGAGGGGTTGGGAGCTGGGGGTAAGGGCGGGGAAGAAAGTGACGGCCGTGCCTTGCCCCAGTTGCCTGCCTACCAGTCACCTGACCCTTGGTGAGCCCCTTAACCTCTTTAAGGCTCAGCTTTCTTGTCTCTAAACCATTAACAACAGCTGTTTCATCCAGAGGTTCATGTGTTCATGGTCTAGGGGTGTAGCTGCATGGTTAGAGTGCTTGCCTAACAAGTGTGAGGCCCTGAGTTCGATTCCCCAACACTACCTAGGCTGGGTGTGGTGGCACAAGCCTGCTGTAATCCCAGCACTTGGGAGCCTGAGGTAGGAAGACTGCTGTAGTTTCAGGCCAGCCTTGGCTGTATAGTGAATTCAGGGCTAGCCTGACCTTTAGAGCAAGATTCTGTCTCAAAAAAAAAAAAAGTTCATTCATCCATTCACTTGACAAATACATTTTGGTCACCACAGTGTCCCAGGTGGTGTTCTAGGGGCAGGGTTATAACTATGGACAAGGGTCCCAGTTCTTTAGGGCTCCACCTCTCTCTCTCATGTGTGTATGGGGTTTTTTGTTTGTTTTTTGTTTTTTTGGTGGTATCAGGAATTGAACCAAAAGCCTTTGCACAAGTCTCCATCCCAGCACGCCTCCCCCCCCCCTTTTTTTTTTTTTTGGTCTGAAACAGGGTCTTACTAAGATTCCCAGTCTGGGCTTGAACTTGTGATCCTCCTGTCTCAGTTTTTCAGAGTTCTGGGAGTACAGGTCTGTTGCCAGGTCTGGCCTGAGCTCATTTCCTGAGGGAGACAAAAAATAAGCCCAGAGAAGACAATATGTGACATACGGTCAGATGATGTCAGGGTTGTGGAGAAAGTGAGGAGAGAGAGGTGGAGAGGACCCGGGATGGAGAGGCGGGCCCGTGTGGTGGCCGTGGCCGTGGCCGTGGCAGCCGGGTGGAGAGGAAGACAGTGAGATGAAGCGAGGGAGTGAGGTTTGTGGATTTTTTGTTTTTCATGCAGGGTCTTCCTCTATAGTCCAGGCTTGTCCTGGTTTCACTGTGTAGCCTAGGCTAGCCTCGAACTCACAGCAGTCCTCCTGCCTCAGCCTCCCAGGTGCTGAGATTTTAGCCCTGTGCCAGCACACCCAGCTTTTGCAGTGCTGGAACATCAAACACGGGGCCTTACGCATGCTAGGCAAGCGCTTTAACCACTGACCTATACCCTCAGCCCAGGCCTGTGGAATTTGGAGGAAAGGGAATTAGACAGGCAGGAAGATGGTGTATTCAAAGGTCCTGAGGTCACAGTTTGCTTAGTGTGTGTTCAAAGGAGAGGGGAAACCAACAGGGCTGGAGCCAGGAGAGGGAGAGGGAGCAAGAGATTGCAGCAAAGAGAGGGAGCAGGTAGCACTTTGTGGACCATGGGAAACTCTTCGGACTTTCCTGAGTGATCTGAGAGCCGTGAGACTTTAAATAGGGAAAGGATGCGGCTGATTGATGTTTAAAAATAACTTCTTTAGCTTCTGTGAGACTAACAGATT
This sequence comes from Ctenodactylus gundi, assembly GCA_004027205.1. NCBI lineage: Eukaryota > Metazoa > Chordata > Mammalia > Rodentia > Ctenodactylidae > Ctenodactylus > Ctenodactylus gundi. Next base: position 154,060 of record PVKB01001340.1, read on the forward strand.
CTAGAGATTGGGCTGGAAACAGGGGACCAAATTTTGAAGAGTGTTGCGGGCCTGCAGGCGCAGAGCGTTGGCTTGCTGAGGTTAGGAGGGACAGCTGGGGTGCTGGATTTGGGACACGTTTTGAAGGAAGATCTGACTGCATGTGCACAGGGTTTGGGTGTTGTGGCCTGAGGAAAGAAGAGAAGACAGGCCCGTGTCACTGGCTGGGCCATGAGGGGGCCAGAGGACAGGGAGAGCCGGCCGAGGCCCTCCTGCCCGGGCTGGAGGATCAGGGATTGCCCTGTCTTTTTCTGGAAGTGTATCTTGAATGGCTGGTCAGTTTCAAGCCTGAATTTAGTTATTATTTTTATTGTATGTGTTTCTTTATTTTTTGCAGTACTGGGGATGAATACAGGGCCTTTGCACTGAGCTGCATTCCCATCTTTCATTTCTGATTTTGAGGCTGGGTCTCATTAAGTCACTAAGGTGCCCAGGCTAGACTTGAATTTGCAGTCCTCCTGCCTCAGTTTCTCACCGTGGTGGGATTACACGCCTGCACCGCTAGACCCGGATGTCTCAAGCCTAATTTTGATAGTAGGGACATAGTGGCAAGTGGGACAAATGTGCTCATGCTTCCCTAAGACTGCCGGCCCTGAGGGGAACCTGCTGTGTGTAGACGGCCGCCTTCCCGGGAGCGCCGCCTTCCCGGGAGCGCGTGTGCTCGATGCTCACCGCGGGGCTTGGCCTGCCGACGGTCGGAAGCCACCCAGATGGCTGTCAGCGGAGCAGGAAGAGCAGCGCGTCCTTGCTGTGGAATAATATGAAGCTGAAGAAAGGGACAGAGCACGGACATGCGCCGCAGCACGCGGGGCTCTGGCAACATTCAGCCAAGGGAAGGGTGCCAGCCGCAAAAGGCCGCAGCGTATGACCTCATATCCGGGGGTCGTCCAGAATTGGCAAATCCAGAGACTGAAAGTAGCCGGAGTGCGGGTTGCCGGCGGTGAGAGCAGGGGAGTACACGTGCATGCTTATAGGCACAGGGTTTATTTTTGGGGCAAGGAAAATGTTTTGAGATTAGATTAGTGGTGATGGTTGCACAGCAGTGTGGCCTGCTGTCTGGGAGGCTGAGGCAAGAGGGTCACAGGTTGGAGACTAGTCTGGGCAATTTAATGAGACCTTGTCTCAAAATCAAAGTAAAAAATGGGCTGGGGATGTAGCTCAGTGTGAAGGCACTTGGTTTCATCCCCAGAACCGAGAGAGAGAGAGAGAGAGAGAGAGAGAGAGAGAGAGAGAGAGAGAGAGAGAGAGAGAGAGACAGAGAGACAGAGAGACAGAGAGAGAGAGAGAGAGAGAGAGAAGCAGACAGAAGAGCAAGGAAGGGCAAGTTCTCCTGATAAGATGGGGAGAGGCTGCGTGCAGGCCAGCCTGAGGGCGCGGCTCGCTCTTGCCTGGAGGGAATGGGCTGAAGGCTCTTATCTGCGGGGGAGCAGGGGCTGTGACCTGTCTAGGGCCCCAGGTCCCTCTGGGCAGCATCTGGCTCCCAAAGGCCCTCAGGGGAGTTTGCTGAGAAATGTACCGGAGCTGGGGCTATGGCCTCAGCACGCTGAGCTCCTCTCTGAGGGTGCATCCCATTCCACAGTGTGACTCTGCTTTTGTGCCATCTCCCTAGCCCTAAGAACTCAGGCCCTGGGTCTCCTTTCTTACTGGTCCCCAACTCTGCTTACCGAAGGTCCTGGCCAAGGGGAGGACTTGGGGGAATGCTTCCTGAGTGAATGAATGAATCAGCCAGGTTTGGGGGGTGATTTGAGACAGGGTCTCGCTCTGTAGCCCAGGCTGGTCCTGAACTCACTGTGGAGCCCTGGCTGGCCTTGGACTCACAGCAGTCCTCCTACCTCAGGTCTTTTGTGCTGGGGATTTCAGGTGTGCACCACCACGCCTGCTGATATGGTGCTGGAGAATTAAGCTCAGGGCCTTGCACTTGCTAGATGAGTATGCTAACCTAGGGATTGAATCTGGGGCCTACACACTGTGTCCCCAGCCCATTTTTTATTTTTGGTTTTGAGACAAGATCTTGAAGTGTGACATACAGATATATCAATTCCTCAAGTTGATTGTCGTTATTATTATTATTATTTTGAGACAGAATCTCACTCTGTAGTCCAAGCTGGTTCTGAACTAAGTAGCTCAGAATAGCCTCCAATTCAGGGCAATCCTCTTGCCTCAGCCTCCCAATGCTGGGATTACAGGCCTGAGCCACAGCACCTAAAGGTTTACGTAGTCCTTGGGAATCAACTCAGGGACTAGCGCTTGCTGTGTTAATCCTCCAGCCCCAGCTTGATTGTTACTATTGTGTATCACAAATACAGGCTGCCTTAGTTACTCCTCTGTTGCTGTAACGAAATGCCTGGCATCCACAGGCTATGGAAGGAATGATGGATTTAGCTCACCCTTTCTGAAGACCTCCCACAGGCCGTTCATGGGTGGTTGGCAGAAGTGGGGTTGTAGACTAGAAGCCAAGGCTGGGCAGAAGGTAGAAGTAGTGAGACCTCCCAGGTCACGTCCCAGTGATCGCCTGCCCTGGCCTTGCGTTCTGCTCCTTCCAGTTAAGCTCCAGTGACCCACCCTTCCAGGTCACACACCCTGTAATGTGCCGCATACCTGTAATTCACCACGTACCTGTCATCCACACATGCCTGCCCATAATCAGTAACATACAGATACCCGAGGCTTTGGGGGGACATTCCAGATCCGCACCATAACACATGCTAATGATAAAAATTTAATTTAATTTAAAAAAAGAGAGGATCACGCTGAATTGCCCAGTGTGGGCTCCAATTTGTAGTCCTCCTGCCGCGGCCTCTCAGGTTGCTGGAGTTACAGGTTTGGCCGCCAGGTGTGGCTGTGAGCCAGTGTTCTCAGAGCTAGGCACTGTTGGGGGTGATGGGCTACAGCAACTAACAGAAGCACCCACTCTGTGGGGGTGAAGGACAGGTACACAAGTAAATAAAGCAGGTGGTGGACAAGTAGCTGGGGATAGTGGGAGGGCACTGGGGAAAGAGGGGGGCTACTTCAATGGAGGCCTCCTCTCTGGCCAGAGTTTCTTATCAAAAAAGCAATGTTGGAGCTGAGCAGGGTGACACACACCTGTAATCCCAGCAGCTGGGGGGCTGAGGCAGGAGAATTGCCATGAATTGAAGGCCAGTCTGGGCTACATAGTAAGTTCTGCACTAGCCTGGAGTACAGCGTTAGACCCTGTCTTTTAAAAAGAAAGAAAAAAAGGAAAAAAAAGAAAAAGAAAAAAGAAAAAGGCAGTGTTGGATAAGGAATCATACGTAGTAAGTGAATTGGGCATGAGTAAATCTAGAAGAACATAGCCTGTGCAAAGGCCCTTAGGCTGGGGTGTGCTTAGAGTACAGGAGAAAGACAAACCAATGGCTACTACTGGTATTGGGTATGAAGACCAGGCCAGAGACAGATTAGGGCAGATGTGCAGGCCCTTGGAGGCCGTGTTGAGGACTTCACCGTGAACCAGCTGGGAACTCCGAAGGTTTGGCGTCATCTCAAAATGAAAGTGTCTCAGTGGGTTAGTAGGAGTGTTGTGGAATGACTTTATTATTTAAAAACATGTTTCTATCACTCAGGGATGGTGATCATTTTTTCTTTTTCTTTCTTTTTTTTTTTTTTTTTTTTGAGACAGGGTCTCATTGTTAAGTCTAGGCTGGTCCTGAATTCACTACATGGCATAGGCTGGCCTCGAGCTCACAGCAGTCGTCCTGCCTCAGCTGCCCACGTGCTGGAATTACAGGCCACACTGCCACGCTTGGTGTATGTGGTGCTGGGGAATCAAACTCCAGGCCTTGCATGTGTTCTAACTGCCGTACCATTCCTCCAGCCCAATTATTTTGATAATGATTTTTTTTTTTTGAGACAGGGTCTCACTCTGTAGTCCAGGCTGGTCCTGAACTCACCATGGAGACCAGCCTGGCCTGGAACTCACAGCAGTCCTCCTGCCTCAGCCTCCCAAGTACTGGGATTACAGGCGTGCACCACCACGCCTGGCTGCTGGGTTCTATTAGCACTTGACTTAGTGATTTAGTGCTGCTTGGCAAGCACTATAACTGCTGAGCCATTCCTCCAGCCCAGTTTTGATAATGTGAATGATGTATAACTCAGTGCTGTAACACTGTGATACATAAATATATAAATGCATAGGATTAAATTTTGGGGGTCGAGGAGACAGGACTGGGGATTGAATCCCAGGCTTTGTGTAACACAGAGCTACAGAGCTATGGTAACCCTAGCCCCTTGTAACTTGTGATGCCAGGGGTCCAACCCAGGGCCTTAGCACTGAGCTATGTCTCTAGCCCGTTTTATTTTTTCCTAGCCCATTTTTAGTTTTTATTTTGAGACAGGGCCTTGATAAATTGTGAAGTTGCCTGGGTTAAGCTTGAGCCTGCGATCCTCCTGTCTCAGCGTCCTGCAGTGGTGGATTTACAGACCTGTGCTACCAGGCCCAGAGTTACTCACTCATTCATTTTTGCGACAGGGTCTTACTAAGTTGCCCAGGCTGAGCCTCTGCTGTCAGTCTGCCTGCCTCAGCCTCCAGAGTTGCTGGGATTGCAGGTGTACATCACAATGCCTGGAAAACTTAATTTTTCTTGACACATTTGAAAAATAGAAATGCAGTGACATTAATTTTAATATTTTATTCACCCCAGTAAAATTCCAACATATAATTTTTATTTCCAGTTTATGGACGGAGTCTGGAGTTTCAGGCATCTTATAGTAAGTGCTTTACCACTGAACTACCCACCCCTAAAATCTATATATATATTTTTTTAATTTTTCTTTTTTTTTTTAAAGACAGAGTCTTGCTCTGTATTGGAGGCTGACCTTGAACTCACTCTAATCCACCTGCCTCAGCCTCCTGAGTGCTGGGATTGCAGGTGTGCACCATCATGCCCAGCTATTTTGTGGTGCTGGGGAATCAAACCTGGGATCTTGGGCTTCCTGGGCAAGCATTTTAATCATTGAGCTTTGCCCAGCTCCCCTAAGATCTGTTGATGATGGTTTCCATTCCTTTCTTCTACTAAGTCTTTGGAATTCATTGTGTAGTTTATACATCTTGGTGTAGAGGCTAGAGTTTCATGAGAGGCAGGAAGATCCCAAGTTTGAGCCCAACTTGGGCAACTTAGTGGCTTAGCAAGACCCGGTCTAAAACATAATAAGAAAAGAGGCTATGAGGGCGATTGGCCACAGCATTGGTCCCCCCATTGATTTTCAGGGTTGATTTGGCTGATCTGGCTGACTAGGCGGGTGTCCCCTTCCTCCCTCACCACTCCTTGTGTCTCTCCCAAAGCTGTGTGCTTGGTTGAAGAGGACCACCTGCCCCGCTAGAGGAGGACCATTCTGGTCAAGGGCATATGAGTAGCTGCGCTCCCCTTCTAGGACCTCCAGACACACTCTCACACTCTAAGAAAAAAGGGGCTGGAGGAAGGGCACAGTGGTTAAAGCACTTGCCTTGCAAGCGCAAGGCCCTCAGTTCTATTCCCCAGCACCACATAAAGCTGGCGTGATGCCTGTAATCCCAGCACTCGGGATGCTGAGACAGGAGGATTGTCCTGAGTCCAAGGCCAACTGGGGCTACAGCAGTGAGTTCAGGACCTGCCAGGACTACTGAGGGAGACCCTATCTCAAAAAAACAAAACAAAACAAAACAAAACAGAAACAAAAAACCCTGCAACCCTGGCCATGGTAGTACATGCTTATAATTCCAGGACTTGGGAGGCTGAGGTAAGATAGGGAGTTCAAGGCCAGCTTGCTTGAACCTGTCTGAAACATAAATAAAATAAATAAAATAAAATAAAAATGAGAAAGGCTGTCCTTGGGCCACACTAGCCACTGTTCAGGGACCGTAGCTCCATGATTGTAGCTCCCTTTTTGGACACAGATCAACTCTGTCATGATCCAGGGCCCCTCCATCGAGAATCAGGAAGCACCAGGAGTCAGACCCAGCAGGGATAGCCCTGGATCTGGAAGGCTGAGGGCTGGGCTGCAAATGCCAGACGGAGCCTGTGTCTCCTGTGTACATCCATGGGTGTGTCCGCGGCCTTTCTTGGTGGGGACATGACCCCCCCCCTTCCCCCCCCCCCGCCTTTGCTCCCAGCTTGCTGAAGGTCTTTTAGCCCTAAGCACAAGCCTCAAGCTAGAGCAAAGTTTTGCTGCTCTCAGCAGTGCCTTGGGCTTGCCGAGCTGCCCTGGGGCCTGTGGTGCCCCTCTTCCTCCTGGCTGTCCATCATGGCAGCAGTCACAGGCAGAAGAGGGTCCTGCTCCTCTCACAGCTACACAGCAGCCCCGAGGCCCGGAGAGGCTCGCGATCGGCCCTGCTGCTCCTGCTCCCCAGGCCCCACGCTGTGGCCTCCCTACCGCCTTCCTCCTGATGTCTCTAGCCACATAGGTCTATCTGGGTGGCCACACCTCCATTTTTGCTTTGGTTTTTTTTTTTCATTCTCCCTTGCCCCAGGGTATGAGATTAAGAATTTTTATAAAATATATACTCTTTAAGTTTAAAGAATCTTAGGCGAGGCCTTAAGGAATAGCACAATGGTTAGAGTACTTGCCTAGCAAGGTCAAGGCCCTGAGTTCAGTTCCCCCGCGTCACATAAGCAAAGTGTAGTGGCACACACCTATAATTCCAGCACTCCACAAGGCTGAGGCAGGAGGATTACAGAGAGTTCTAGGCCAGCTAGGGCTACACAGTGGGTTTAGGATGAGCCTGGACCACAAAACAAGACCCTGTTTCAAAAAATAAATAAGGCTGGAGGAATGGCACAGTGGTTAAAGTGCTTGCCTTGCAAGCGCAAGGCCCTGTGTTCAGTTCCCCAGCACCACATAAAGCTGGGCATGGTGGCACATTTGTAATCCTAGTATGCCAGTACAGTGGCACAGGCCTGTAATCCAAGCACTCTGGGAAGCTGAGGCAGGAGGATTACAGAGTCCAAGGCTAGCCTGGGCTACATAGTGAGTTCAGGACCAGCCTGAGGTATAGAGCAAGACCCTGTCTCAAAAAGTAAAGAAAGAAATATTCAACACTTGGAAGGCTGAGACAGGAAAACTGCTGTGAGCCCAAGGCCCTTGTGGGCTACATAGAACTCTGGGTGGCAAATGCAAGGGTAGTCGTAATTTTGAACCCCATCTGGACAACTTAGTGATTTAAGTCCCTGTCTCAAAACCAAAAATCAAAATCGGCCAGGCATGTAGCTCAGTGGGAAGGCCCTGGGCTCATCCTCAGAACCTTAAAGACTATTGAAAGAGGGTTGGAAGAATAGCTCAGTGGTTAAAGCACTTGCTAGCACTTGCTATGTACCTGAGTTTCATTCCCCAGCACCACATAAGCTGGGCATGGTGGCACAGGCCTGTGATCCCAGCACTCAGGAGGCTGAGGCAGGAGGATTGCTGTGAGTCCAAGGCCAGTCTGGGCTATATAGTGAGTTCAGATACAGGATGGACTAGAAAACAAACTCTGTCTCAAAAAATAATAATAATATTGAAAGAATACATACATATATTTGTATATTTAAATTTAAATTAAGTATGACTCTTTTTTTGAGACTGGGTCTCGCTCTTTAGTCCAGGCTAGTCCTGAAGTCACTAGGTAGTCCAGGTCTGCCTCAAACTCGTGGAGATCCTTCTGCTTCAGCCTCCTGAGTGCTGGGGTTACAGGCATTTGCTACCATGCCCAGCTTATGTGGTTCTAGGGAATGTAACCCAGGACCTAGCACATGCTAGGCAAGTGCCTTATCCCCTGAGCTACATCCCTAGCCCCCATTATTATATGTTTTGAGAGGTTCTTACTATGTAGACCAGGCTGGCCTTAAACTCCCAATCCTCCTGCCTCATCCTTCTGAGTGCTGGGATACAAGTCACAACCCCCAGAAGAATATTTAAACTTTCTTTTCCCAGCACTGGGAATTGAACCAGGCCTTTGTGCTGAGCAACATCTCTCCCTCTTATTTTTATATTGAGGGAAGTTCTTACTGAGTCACTACATTGCCCAGGCTTGGGCTCAAATTTGCCATCCTCCTGCCTTGGCCTCCTGACAGTTTAGTAGAAGTTTCAGCAAAAGCTAGAGAGGGCCTTGGCTGGGGACTGGTCTGCTCTTCAGTTGCCCATCTGTGTGTGGAAGAGCCCTGCCAGCTCCTGGACAACGCACAGGCCGCCCTCCCCAACTCTTCTCAGAGCCTCAGGGCCTGCGCCTGGCTGGTGAACTGTGTAGAACTCTCCTCGTCTTTCAAGGTCCTCCTCACATGTCTCCTCTGGCTGCCTCCCCTGCAGCCCCCGGGCACACCTGGCAGCTTGTGTCCTAAGCTTGCTTAGGTGTCGCTGATGTCCCCCATATATCCCCTAACAAACAAGGCATTTCCCGGGCAGATCCAGAGGACAAGCTTGCCTAGGCCAGGGCTTCCAGTGCCTACTTCTGGGGCCTGGCATGGGAAACATCAGGAAACGTATCATTAATAAATTACAAGGAACAGGTGGCCTTTGAGGCGACACTGAAGTAGGCGCTTCATCAGCAGGGCCCCAGAGACCTCCCACTTGGCCCTGCCCACTGAGGGGGGCAGCTGGCCCCGCCCTGTCCCTGGGCGCCGGGCGCTACCCACACAGGAGCTGCAGCCTGTGTGATTTATCCAGGAGCCACAGGTGTTTAGAAAAGAGGACAAAAATCTTTTTTTTTTTTTTTTTTGAGGTAGGGTCTCTTTGCATTCCAGGGGGATCTCACTGTGGAGCTCACCCAGGCTAGTCTCAAATTCAATGCATTTCTCCTGCCTCAGCCTCCTTCCCAAGTGCTGGGATTATAGGGTTGTGCCACCATACCTGCTTTATGTGGCACTCAAATTTTACTGCTTTTAACAGCTGAGCTAATCCTCCAGCCCTGCAAAATAATTTTAACTCTGTTTATATATCAGTACACCCCAATTATTATCATTGTAACACATGATCAGTATTGTAACATTTTTCCTGCAGTGCTGGGGATCAAACCCAAGGCCTTACACACATCAGGCTAGCCCTCTGCCACTGAGTCTACATCCTCAATTTTGTCATGATACGGGATCTAACTAGTCTGTTCAGGCTGGCCTTGAAGTTGCTATTCTTCCGCCTCTGCTTTCTGAGTAGCTGGGATTATAAGCATGTACCCCCACGTCTAGTGACTTTTGTGAGGGTGTGAATGTGTGTATATACGTACTGGGGATCAATCCTAGGGTCTTCACACTGAGCTACATCCCCAGTTTTTTTACTTTGACTTTGAGAGAGGATCTCACTAAATTGTTAATTTACCCAAGCCAAGGGTGATGGATGGTACATGCCTGTAATCCCATCCAGTAATCCCGTGCTTGAGAGGCTGAGGCCGGAGGATCTAAGTTTGGCCCAGCCTGGGCAGTTCAACCATTTAGCCAGACCCTGGCTCAAAAACATAATTTTAAAAAGTTAAAATAAGATTTTCCCAGCCTGATGGTAAAGGCATGTAGTCATAGAACCTTGGCAGGCATAAGTAGAAAGATAGCAAGTTTGAGCCCAACCTGTGCAATTTAGTTAGATTCTGTCTCTGCGAAAAGAAAAAAGGAAAAGGGCAGGAGGGAGCTGGCAGATATATCAGCGGTTCGAGCACTTGCCTAGCAAGTACCAAGCACTGGGTTTGATTCCCAGTTCCACATTTAAAAAAAAATAATAATTAGCCAGGCCCAGTGATACACACTTGTAATCCCAGCACTCAGGAGTCTGAGGCAAGATTACTGTGAGTTTAAAGCCATTCTGGGGTATAGTTCAGGGGCAACCTGGGCTACAGAGCAAGACCCTGTCTCAAAAAATAAAAAAGCAGAAAAATATAATTTAAAAAAGGCCACAGAATAGAGATCACAGGAGACCTGGCCTCAGGCACCAGAGAGCCCCATTATATGGGGACAAGGGAGCATGCCGCCTGGACACAATTATGACAGGAACATACTCTGGGAGTGGAGCCAGAAGGCTAAGTTAGTGGCTTATGGATCTGAGTGAAGGCAGAATCGGTGGTGCAAACCTTTAATCCTAGTCTTCCAGGAGGCTGAGGCAGGAGGATCGAAAGTTTGAGCCCTACCTGGGAAGTTTAGCAATTTAAGGAGACCCTGACTCAAAATCAAAAATAAAAATGGCCTGGGGGTGGGGGTGTGCTGGAGGAATGGCTCGGCAGTTAAGCACTTGCCTAGCAAATGCTAAGTACCTATGTGCTAAGTACCTGAGTTCGATTCCCTAGCACCACATAAGCTGGGTGTGGTGGGGCACACCTATAATCCTAGCACTCAGGAGGCTGAGACAGGAGGATTGCCATGAGTTCCAGGCCAGCCTGGGCTCCATAATCCGCTAATAATGAGTTCAGGACCAGCCTGGGCTACCGAACGAGACCCTGTCTCAACAATTAAAAACAAAAACAAAAAAACTGGCCTGGGGATGTAGCTCAGTGTGAAGGCCCTGGGCTCTATCCCTAGTCCCACAAAAATAAATAACAGTAAGCACCCAGGCCTCACAGCCCACCTGCCCTCTTTTCGCCCCAGGTAAAAGCAAGGAGGCCGAGATTAAGAGGATCAATAAGGAACTGGCCAACATCCGCTCCAAGTTCAAAGGTGAGTGGAGCCCAGGCCACTGGGGAAGGCAGAGAAGGCTGGGAGCTGGGGCGCTGGGGACTTGGCTGGCATCCTTCCTCACTGCTACCTCTTCTCTCCTCTGCCATAGGGGACAAGGCCTTGGATGGCTACAGTAAGAAGAAATATGTCTGTAAATTGCTGTTCATCTTCCTGCTTGGCCATGACATTGACTTTGGACATATGGAGGCTGTGAACCTACTTAGTTCCAATAAATACACAGAAAAGCAGATAGTGAGTCTAGGAAGAGGGCGGGCCTGGAGCCCTGGGTCTGAGGGAGGAGGGCGGGGCCTGGATTCCCGGGTCTGAGGGAGGAGGACCAGAGCCTAGATTCGTGGGTCTGAAGGAGGAGGGCTGTGGGGCTGAGGGTTGGTCTAGGGTGCCTGGCCACAGGCTCCTGCCCTCCATCTTCTGCCCACCCAGGGTTACCTGTTCATCTCTGTACTGGTGAACTCGAACTCAGAGCTGATCCGGCTCATCAACAATGCCATCAAGAATGACCTGGCCAGCCGCAACCCCACCTTCATGTGCCTGGCCCTGCACTGTATTGCCAACGTGGGCAGCCGAGAGATGGGCGAGGCCTTTGCTGCAGACATCCCTCGCATCCTGGTGGCCGGGTGAGACCCTGGAGGTGGGAGAAGGAGCTTGGGGGCAATGAAATCTGCTACATTTGAGGCCCTGAGAGGTGTGTCACCTGTTCGAAACCTCCCAGCCAGCCTGTAGAGCTAACCTGAGCTTGGGACTCCAGTGGTTCTGGTTGTTACTGTCTTCTCATGTCACCAAGCAGTCTGGGAGTGTAAGGTGGCCCCCTCACAAAACCTGCGAGCTGTCCAACACACAGACCTGTAGTGTCTAGAATAAGAGGCAAGGGTTGGAGGAATAGCTCAGCTGTTAAAGTGCTTGCCTAGCAAGGCACTATGCACCCAAGCTCAATTCCCCAGCACTTGGGGAGGCTGAGGCAGGAGGACTGCTGTGAGTCCACGGCCAGCCTGGACTCCATAATGAGTTCCGGACCAGCCTGAGCTACAGACCAAGATCCTGTCTCAAAAAAATAAAAAATAGAGTAAGAGGCAAGAGCCAGGTGTGTGGTGCACATCTGTCATCCTATCACTAGAGCTCAGGCAGGAAGATCATAGGTATCGAGCCCAGCCTGGACAACTAGCAATAAAAAGAAGAAAAGGAAGGAAGGGAGGAAAGAGTGAAGGAAAGATACGGAAAAGGAAAGCCAGTTGCTGCCTGTGGTGGGCAAAAGAAGGATTTCTTTTTCCAGTAATGTGGTGGACTATGAAGTGCCCACCTGATGATATCCCTGACAGCCAGCTGTTACCAGTGGACAAGGGGGGAAGGACGGACTGGCCTCCAGCTGAGGTGCTCCCAGACCACCAGCAGGGAGCAGCCCAGACCCTGGGAAGCTGGTGTGCCCGAGCCAGATGACACACACAGGCACTCGCTGGTCTTGGGGAGCCAAGGGCTGGTTTGGGACCCTGTGGCCTCCAGGAGCAGAGGCAGAGCTTGTTTGAGAAGAACCTCTGGAAACTAGACTTCAAAGCGACAGTGACCTAGAAATAAACCCCCTTGAGGACTATTCCCAAAGTCACCTGTCTCAAACTATCACACCAAGGAGCCTTTAAACTGGCCTAGCCCAGTCTTCTCCAGCTGGGATGTGCACAGATCCCGTAAAGTGATACAGGCCGGGCATTGTGGTGCACACCTGCAGGCCTGTCTCATGGGAGGCTGAGGCAGGAGGAGTTCTAGGCCATCCTGGGTAATGCAGTGAGATTCTCAAATGAATAAAAGATGAAGCAATGTAAAGTGGGATACCTCGTTGTCAAACATGACAGAAGTCTTCTTGACAAACCCACGCTCGCCTCCAGCCTCAGTAATTTCCACACATGGAGCTCAAGTTACATGAGTGGCTCACAGTCAAAAACCAGTAACTTCTGAGGCCAGTGGCACAGGCCTGTAATCCCGACACTCTGTGAGGCTGAGGCAAGAAGATCACAGGTTCGAGCTCAGCCTGGGCAACTTAGTGTCTTATCAAGACCCTGTCTCAAAATCAAAAGTAAAAATGGGGTGGAGATGTAGCTCAGTGCAAATGCCCTGGGGTCAATCCCCAGTACCATAGATAGAATCAGTAACCACAAGTTACAAGACACCAGGAGGGAGAACCAACAGAAATAATACTGAAATAGGAGCCAGAGTGTTGGTGCAGCTTGTAGTCGCAGTATGTGCTAAGCTGAGGCAGGAGAATCTCAAGTGCAAAGTCAGCTTGAGTTACATAATGCGATGATCTCAAAAAAAAAAAAAAATAGCTGGGCCTGGTGGCAGAGGACCATACTGCCAACACTTTGGGATACTGAGGCAGATGGATGGCGAGTTTGACCCCAGCCTGGGCAGCTTAGCAACTTCCCTCAGGTGAGATACCCTGTTCAAATTAACAATAAAAAGGGATTGAGGATGCAGCTCAGAGCAAAGGCCCTGGGTTCAGTCTCCAGTACTACAGACAAAACAAGACAAATTCTAGAAACAACATCAGAATTAGAGTGAGCCTGCAGAATGTAAAATATAATTATGTTTGATGTGTTTAGCACATGCCTGTAATATCACTGCTTGGGAGGCCGAGGAAGGAGGATCATGAGTTGAGGCCTCGCCAGACTACCAGACTACAGAGCGGGGTGAGACCTTGTCTAGGAAAGTCAAGGGTGGGCTAGGCTGGCTGGGCTGGGGGTGTGGCTGCAGGCACTTGCTTGGCCCATTCAAGGCCCTCACGTGACCTCCAACGCTGCCAAAAAAATAGAATAAAGTAAAATAAAATCATGTTAAGAGACACACAAGACAACAGCAAGTTTAACATACTGTTACTTTGTTGTTTAGTTTTTTGACTCAAAAGTCCAAACTAGTCTAGGCGGGTCCTGAACTTACTATGTAACCCAGGCTGACCTTGAACTCACCACAATCCTGCCTTAGCCTCCCAAGTGCTGGGATTATAGGCATACGCCACCACACCCAGTTTATGTGGTGCTGGGCATTTGAACTCAGGGCCTTGTGCTTGCAAGACAAGCATTGTGCCATTCCTCCAGTCCCCTAGCCACATTTTTAAAGAATTTTTTAAAATTTTGAGACAGGGTATTACAAAGTCACTAGATTTCCCAGGCTGGACTCTGCCTGGGGACCATTGTGCCTCGTCCCCAGAATGCTGGGATTACTGGGTCTGGCTGCCAGCAGTTTTTTAAGTCAAGGACAAACAGTCCACATCGGCCTGGGGGAGACATGTCCCTAGCCACCCTAAGGAGGCAGGAACTGAGGCCTGACCGGGTCAGTTTGGAAATGAGCAGGTACCAGAGACAGGAGGGGCTAAGTGCCCTGTCAGGCTCGTGAGTGGAATTCTTTGTCCCTAGCCTGGGCTCTCAGCACTGGAAACAGACTTCGTGTGACTTCAGGTGCCGCAGGGAACATTTCTTTTAATTTTTTCCTCTTTTTTTTTTTTTTTTTTGAGACAGGGTCTTAGTCTTTAGTGCCAGCTAGTCCTGAACTGACTGTGTCACTCTGGAGCCCAAGCTGGCCTTGAACTCCCAAAAATTCTTCTGCCTCAGCCTCTGGAGTACTATACCACCACACCCATCTTAGGTGGGTTGGGCGGCGCACCCACTTAAGCTGGGGAATCCAAATCAGGGCCTTGAGTTTGCTAAATAGGCACTTCAGTTGCTGATCTGTTCCTCCAGTCCAGGAACATTTCTTGTAGGTAGACTTTATTTCAAAAAAATATTTTTTTGAGATAAAACTTATTTTTTTTTGAGACAGGGTCTCTCTCTGTAGTTGTTCAAGGTGGTCTTGAGCTAGCCCAGGCTGGCTGTGAGCTCACAGCAGTCCTCTTGCCTCAGCCTCCCAAGTGCTAGAATCAGAGGCGTGTACCACTGCTCCCAGTTTATATTTTTGTTCTGATTGGGAATGGGAATGGAAACCCTGGCATAAGAAAGGAATTAGTCAGTATGTGGCTTGAGCCAGACTGTTGCTCAGAGTCAGGGTTCTGGCTTCTTCTGGGCTGTCACAGGTATCATAACTTCATTCCTGTTCTTGGCCAAAAAATATTCCACTGTGTGGGTGGAGGGGCGTATTTTATTTATCCGTTCATCAGGAAGGTGGGCTGTAGTAAGAGATGTACTCATCCTCGTGACTTCTTTTTCATCTCTTGTCTTGGTACCTAGGAACAGATCTGCTTGGTCATTATCCTCCTGTCTCAACCTCCCAGAGGGCTAGGATTACAGGCCTACACCACTGGGCTAGGCTTTTTTTTCCTTTGTTGTGCTGGCTGTTAGCTCTAGGGCCTCACATGTGCTAGCAGGTGCTTCGTGGCTGAGCTACAGTCCTAGCCTGAAATCTGAGTTCTGTGCCATTTTTGCCCTTTCTCCCTTCTCCCTGGCTGTGGTCACTACTGTGGGGTTTGGACCCTCCCTCAGCAGCACCCTGGTCTCATCCCAGAGCCCCCTCCTGCAGAGCTTTTACTCTTCTGTGCTCAGCTGCTCGCTGCCGGCCTGGAAATGGGAAGGAGGCTGTAGGGACCTTCCTAGCATTTGTGCTTGGAAGTTCTTTGACCAGAATGCCACTACGCAAGGAATCTGGGTTGGGAGCCCTGACAGTGATGGCCACAGTACTGTCACAAGCTGTGTGTGTCTGTGCACAAACTTCCAGCACATTTCATGCATTAGAGCCTGATGACCCCATGTGAGCGGGGCGGGGGGGTGGGAAGCTGCTGGTGAAGCTCTGCCTCATACCCCGGAGACTTCCCCAAGCAGAGGGCTCGCCCCTGGCTGCAGTCACGTTCTGGGTGGGGGGGTGCAGGGGGGGCCACTGTCTCCTCTGGGTGTCTGGCAGGCTATTATCTGCTGCTGGCAGGAAATTGCCTCTAGGTGGGTGGTGGCTCTGCTACAATCCAGGGTGCCTCTGCCTGTCTCCCTCCGAGCGCTGCGGCTCCTCTCCCACCCTGGGGAGAGCAGATTCCTCACACAGCCTGCCAGCCCTGAAGACCCAGCCCTGCTCTACTGCTACTGCGAATTGAACCCAGGACCTTCACACTGAGCTAAAGTCAGCCCTTCTTTGTTTCCAGGGGGTCTTATTAAGGAAAGTTGCCCCAGCTGGACTCGAACTTGAGATCCTCCTATCCTGTCTCAGCCTCCCAGAGTGCCGGAATTGCAGGCCTCAGCCACATGGCATAGTTGTGACTCAATTTTAAGAGACCAGTTTTCTGTCCACTCACCATTTTGACAATGAGCCCTTCTTCCAAGGGCATCTCCACACTGCTCCCCCTTGTCTCAGTTTGCTACTCACACCTGAACCCCCAGCAATCTTTCCTGGGTATGGATGGAGGCCATTGCCCACCCAGCCAGAAGGCCAGCTCAGTAAGAACACTAACTTGTACCCAGGTGGGCCCCTGGAAATGCCTGGTGAATGAGCAAAGGCACAGGGCCAGCCTGACACGTTGTCAGTTCTGCACAAGGGAGATGCAGCTACTTTGCAGATGGAGAAACTGAGTTCAGGGGGCAGTGAGGGCATCACCAGCTTGGATCTTGGTCTTCTGGTTTCCAGGCCCTGCCACCCATGTGGCAGCCTTTATGAGACAAGAAAGAGGAGATGGGAAGGGGCGGTACTTGATCCAGGTCCCACTGACCTCCCCCTCCCCCACCTCTTGTCACGTCCCCACAGGGACAGCATGGACAGCGTGAAACAGAGTGCTGCCCTCTGCCTGCTGCGGCTCTACAAAGCCTCGCCAGACCTGGTGCCCATGGGCGAGTGGACGGCACGTGTGGTACACCTGCTCAATGACCAGCACATGGTGAGGCCTGGCCCAGCCACCAGGAAACTCCTCTGTCCTGACCCCCAGGATGCCCTAGACCCCCACATCTGGCATTCATCTAGCTAATCTGAGATGCTGAGCCAGCACGCTGTCTACTTGGCTGCCCAGAAACTGCCCCACATCTGTCCCTGACGTGCATCTGCTGGCAGGGATCCTGTCTGGTCACCCCAGTGCTGACCCCAATCTAGCCCCTCACAAAATTCCATCGTGTTTCAGACACCCAGAGATTTTTCCATCACCTGTGTGACCAGAGACTCTGACCCCTGTGTCACCATAAAATACCTGGTCCCTCTGTGGCCACCTTGTCCACATTCCAGGGACCTTCCCTGGGACACCCCAGATCTCTAAGTCCATATTAGTCATGGCCCCTTGGAGCCTTCTTTTTTGGGGGGGGTTGGGGGTACTGGATTTTGAGCCCAGAGCTTTTACCCTGAGCTGTATCCCCACCCCATTTTTATTTCTGATTTGGAAACAAACAGGGTCTCCTTGAATTGCTAAGTTGCCCGGACTGGGCTCAGACCCACCATACTTCTGCCTCAGCCTCCCAGAGTGCTGAGATTACAGGCCTGCACTGCTGGGCCTGGCTCCTGTAGCCTCCTTACCCTACCCAAACACACGGCGCGCCTGCTTCAGCAGCATATGTGCTAAACTTGGAACAGAGCAGCCAGGATTAGCATGGCACTGCACGAGGATGACAGGCACATTCATGGAGTGTTCCACATTTAGCACATACACAGTGACACATGCACGCCCCTCCCTTGCCCTCCCCATCCTCCTGATGCTCACATGCTGCCCTGCCTGCCCCCAGCCTCTGTCCTGGTCTTTCCTCAGCCCCATCCCGGCCCAGCCTGACATTTTCTGGCCCTGAACTGTTCCCCCGCTCCCCTGCAGGGTGTCGTCACAGCTGCTGTCAGCCTAATCACCTGTCTCTGCAAGAAAAACCCTGATGACTTTAAGACCTGCATCTCCTTGGCTGTGTCCCGCCTGAGCCGGGTATGTGTGATCTCCACTGTGTATACAGAAGGTGGTCCTGGTGTTCCTGAGTCCTCTGACATCTGTCAAGCCCCCGCTTTCCCCCAGAGGGGCAGTTCATTTTGGTGGTTACAGGCAGGCACTGAGCTAGGTCTGTCTAGCTTGAATATCACCAGGCTGTATAGTCCTAGGCAAGTGGCTCTGCCCCTCTGGGCCTCAGTTGTTCTATTTGTTCAGTGGGGATGATATCAGTGCCACCTCACAGCACAGTTGCTGTGGGTAAAGTGTCTGGATTGGGGCCTGGAGCCCAGCCGAGCCAGGAGGCCTCCTTGGGCCCCTGGAGGGGACTTGGACCCCAAGGCAGCGCCTTCATCTCGCTGTCATTCGCCACACTTCTGAGTGTACCCAGGTGCCCACCCTGCGTGGGAGACACACAGCGGTGGGGTGGGGGGGGGGGCACGTGCCGTCATGGGGGCGGGGCAGTGTTGACAGAAAGCTTCCTGAAGGAATTTTGGGGGCTGAGTAGGAGTCTTTAATAAGGAAAAACAGTCCTGTGACCTCTTGGGCTTTCAGCAATTCCTTCTCTCTTCCCGTACCCTGCCTCCTTCTGATGCATAGCGTACCCAGGGACCCAGGAAAGGGGCGTGCATGCTCCTGTCCTGGTGTCGGAGCACTGCAGAAGTCTGCATGGGCGGTGTGACATGGGCTGCACTGAAGGAGGCCTGGGGCTGGGTGAGGGGCAGGCTTGGGACTGAGGCACCGGCCTGGCCTAGGGGTTGCCCCACAGAGAGGACTCACCAGAGACTTCTGCCTTGTTGGCACCAGAGTTACGTGGAAAGATTGGTCGGCACCCCCATCCGAGGCCATGTGCCCACGCTTCTCCCACCAGGTCTCTGTAGTTTCCGTACTCATAAAACCTCTACACCGAGGGCACCCCTGCAGGGCAGGCCCCCCTTCCTGCCTGGTGCCCCCCTCACCCTTACATGCTAACTTTCCCCAGATCGTCTCTTCGGCCTCCACTGACCTCCAGGACTACACGTACTACTTTGTCCCAGCACCATGGCTGTCTGTAAAACTCCTGAGGCTGCTGCAGTGTTACCCACCACCAGGTATGGCTGGCCTGGGCTGCTGGGTGCACCTGTGTGTTTACATGTCTGCATGCATGACGGGAGGTGTGTCTGTCAGCATCTGTGCGTACACCGTTTGTGTGGGTCTGTATACATGCTTGTTACTGTGCATGTGTGTGTCTCCGTAACTGATGATGTAGGTGACACCAAAGGCCTAGCCCTGCTTGGGGAGCAGTGACAAACTTTGTCACGTGGCCCTAAGGGAGCCTCTCACGTTCTGTGTCCCTCTGCATTGTAGGAACTGTACCCTGGACCATGCTGTGGGCCAGGGCCAGGAGAACCCCAGTCCTGTGTCATTCCTTTTTGTTTGTTTTTGAGACAGGGTCTTGCTCTGTAGTGCAGGCTGGTCCAGTTTCTGTGGTGCTAGGGAATTGAACCAGGGCCTTTTCCTCGCTAGGCAGGCACTTTAACCACTGAGCTACACCTCCAGCTCCTGTGTGTCATCTGTCATGAACTTCAGATGCTAATGGGCCACCTCCAGTTTGTTCCCTTTTGTGTGTTTGCATGTATGTGTGTGCTTGTGTGGCACTAGGAGCAGGCCCAGGACCTTAACACTAAGCTACATCCCTCGTCCATATTTGTCCGTATTTTAGTTTTAATTTTGAAACAGGGCCCACTAAGTTGCTGAGTTGCCCACACTGGGCTTGAACTGGCGCTCTTCCTGCCTCAGGCTCCTGGTACTGGGATTACAGGCCTTTGCCCCAGGCCCAGCTTTCCAGTTTTTTGTTTTATCTTTTTTGTTTTTGAGGCAGGGTCTCACTCTAGTTCAGGCTGGTCCTGAACTCACTGTGTAGCCCAGGCTGGCCTCAAACTCATGACAATCCTCCTGCGTCAGGCCACAAGTGCTGGGAATATAGACATGTGCTACCACACCCACCTTTATGTGGTACTGGAAAATTGAACCCAGGACCTTGTGCTTGTTAGGCAAGTGCTGTAACCACTGTGCTATTCCTCCAGCTCCTCCAGTTTGTTTTTGAGTAATGTATTATGAAAAGGTTCCCACCACACAAGGAGAGATCCCTTATTTCCCTTCATATATATATTCTGGGGTTTCTTCTTGATTGACTGATTGATGTCCCTGAGGGTGAACTCTGGGCCTGCTCACTGAGCTAAGGCCACAGTCCATTTGAGTTTTGATTTTTAAGACAGGGTCTCTCTTTGCAGCCCAGGTGGGTCCTGAACTCACTATGGAGCCCAGGCTGGCCCTGAACTCATGGCAATCCTCCCGTCTCAGCCTCCTGAGTTCTGGGATTACAAGTGTGCACCACCATGCTCAGCTTATATGATGCTGGAGAATCGAACTCCAGTACTTAGAGCTCGACTTAGTGCTTGCTAGGCAAGCGCTTTAATCATTGAGCCATTCCTCCAGCCGCTGTAGTATTGATTTTGAGCAAAGATCTCAGTGAGTTGCTAAATTTCCCAGGTGGGGCTCAAACAAACTGGGATCTTGCCTCAGCCTTCCAGGGTACTTGGATTAGTCTTGCGCCACTGGGTCCAGCTAATAGTGCCATTATTTTATGTATATATCTACATATATATCACAGTACAATCCCAGATCACAAAATAAATTAAACTGTGTTCTTCACATTTATTTTACTTCTTTCTTTCTTCTTTTACTTTTTTTGGGACAAGGTCCAGGGTGGTCCTTAGCTCGCTGTGTGGCTCAGGCTGGCCTGGAATGCACAGCAGTACTGCTTCAGCCTCCTCAGTGCTGGGATGTAGATGTGCGTCACCACACCTGGCTCTTTATTTTCAAAGTGCTGGGGATTGAACCAAGAGTAGATGCACACCCAGAAAATGTGCTACTGATATTTTTTCACTGTCAAAAGATCCCCCCGCAATACACACACTCCTACACGCAGGGCTGGTTTTAGAGAAACCTGGTGACTTTCCCTGTGTGTTGGTCCTCTGTTCTAGATGTGCTGAGTGCTGCATGCCATATCCTTTGGCTTGTTCCTCTGGCTTATGAATTCCCTGGAACACGTGACAGCTGCTCTGTGTACTTGGTAGCATGTCACATTGCAGGGAATGTCAGTGGGTAGTTTCCCTATCAGCTTCTGGCTGGTGTCCATTTGTGCTGATGGGGGCTTCTGGGGATAGTGGTCGAGCTTTTTCACTGTTCATCTCCCAGCCCTGGGCATGGAGCCTCGCACTGAGTGAGCAGCCTGTGGGCTCCTGGGTAGGTAGCTGAGGGTCACTTCCTTCTTAGCATGCAGACGGCTGCTTGGGAAGGCCAGAGGTCATCCCCAGAAAAGTTGTCCCCAGAGAAAGTTCCTGGGCCTTCCTTAGCTCCATGAGAACCCTAACAAGCATTAGTGCTGCTGAAGCGGAAACTGAGGCTCACAGGGTCAGAGCTATGGATGGAGCCTTTGTCTCTAAGGGTTTTCTTCTCTTCCCTCTGGACGGCCTGAGGACCGAGGAAGGGGTGAGGAAACAGACCCCATGGCTGGAAGATTCTCCACGAACAATAAGAGCAATGGCAGAGACAAGGCAGGGAGCTCAACCTGGGTGTCCCTGTTTCCCCAGAGGATGCGGCTGTGAAGGGACGGCTGGTAGAATGTCTGGAGACCGTGCTCAACAAAGCCCAGGAGCCACCCAAGTCCAAGAAGGTTCAACACTCCAATGCCAAGAACGCAATCCTCTTCGAGACCATCAGCCTCATCATCCACTACGACAGGTGCCCACCAGCCCACCGGTGGTCATGACAGCCTTGTAGGGGGTGTGAGGCTAGGGCTGGGAGAGGAGGGATGGGGCCTGGACTCCCTGGCCACAAGAGCATGGAGGTGTGTATGATACCCCATGGCCAAGCCCTGTGGCACAGGTCTGGAATTCAGCATTCTGGGAAGTCGAGACAGAAGGATTGCAAAGTTTGAACCCAGTCTGGGCAACTCAGCAAGTCCTTGTCTCAAAACCAGAACTGAAAAAATAGGCTGGAGCTGTAGTTTAATGTGAAGGCCCTGGAGCCCAATCTCCAATACTACCAAAAAAAAAAAAAAAAAAGAGGAAGAAAAAAAAAAGGTTGGAGGAATGGCACAGCAATTAAAGCACTTGCCTTGCAAGCACAAGGCTCTGAATTTGATTCCCCAGCACCACATAAAGCTGGGCATGATGACACATGCCTATAATCCCAGTACTCCACTTGGGAGGCTGAGGCATGTGGATTGTCCCCAGTCCAAGGCCAGCCTGGGCCACAGAGCAAGACCTTATCTCAAAAAAAGAAAGAAGAAAAAGAAAAAAAAGAGAAAATACCCCATAGCTGAGAATGGCGATGTGCACCTGTAACCCCAGCAACCTAGGAGGTTGACTTGGAAGAGCCTTTATCAAAAAAGGAAAAAAGAAGGAAGGCTGGAGGAATGGCATAGTGGTTTAAGTGCTATAAGCACAAGGCCCTGAGTTCAATTCCCCAGCACTACATAAGGCCAGGTGTGGTGGCACATATGTGTAATCCCAGCAATCGGGAGCCTGAGACAGGAGGATTAGCATGAGTCCAAGGCCAGCCTGGGCTACATAGTGAGTTCAGGACCAGCTTGGGCTGTAGAGTGAGGCCCTGTCTCAAAACAAAAAATAAATAGCCAGATAGATATGGGAGTGCCTTCCTTTAATCACCGTACTGGGGAAGCTGAGTCAAAGAAAGAAAGAAAAGAAAGAAAAAAAGAAAGAAAGCTCAGTCTGGTGTAAGGGGTTGATGTAGCTCAGTGTGAAGTCACTGAATTCAATCCCCTGTTGTGCCAAAATAAATAAACTTGGAGCTGGGGGCTAGCTTAGCAGTTAGAGCCCTTGCCTAGTAAGTTTGATTCCTCAGCACCACATAAACTGGTTGTGGTGGTGCAAACCTTTAGTCCCAGCACTCAGAAGGCTGAGACAGGAAGATTGCCTTGAATTTGAGGCCAGCCTATAAAGTTCAGCACCAGCCTATAAATCCAGCCTGGATTACATAGAGTTCAGGACCAGCCTGGATCAGCAAAACTCTGTCTCAAATAAATAAAAATAAAATGACCCCTTTGGCTAGAGCTAGAATTGCTACATATCTTTATTGGTCCCACATGCTGAAGTCCCCAGCCTGGGACACCCGTGGTGGACAGACCTGGATCCTTACAGATCCGTGGGAAGGATCGATTGGGACCCAAGTCATCTACTATTTCTGTCTCCTGTCTCCATTTCTTCCCCACCTCACTCTTGTGTGCCCCTGTGCTGGCAGTGAACCCAACCTCCTGGTGCGGGCCTGCAACCAGCTGGGCCAGTTCCTGCAACACCGTGAGACCAACCTGCGCTACCTGGCGCTGGAGAGCATGTGCACGCTGGCCAGCTCTGAGTTCTCCCACGAGGCAGTCAAGACACACATCGACACAGTTATCAACGCCCTCAAGGTGTGCCCCCATGCCCAAGCCTGCCTGGCCCCTTGCAGCCAGGAGCTCAAGGGCTGTCGGGAGCAGCCCTGTGCCCCCCCAGGGACCCTAGACCCCAGCCTGGCCCTGCTCTCCTCTGTCAGACTGAGCGGGACGTCAGTGTGCGACAGCGGGCAGCTGACCTCCTTTATGCCATGTGTGACCGGAGCAACGCCAAGCAGATTGTGTCAGAGATGCTGCGGTACTTAGAGACAGCTGATTACGCCATCCGCGAGGAGATCGTGAGTCTTGTGGGGAAAGGGGCCTGGACCTTTGGGTCTGAGGGAGGAGGGCGGGGCCTGGAGAGCCCTGGGTCTGGGGCAGGGGTCGGGCCTGGAGCCCTGCATCTGAGGGAGGAGGGCAGGGCCTGGACCTCTGGGTCTGAGGGAACTGGAGCTGGGCTCCAGGATATGCACCAGTGAGCCCAGAGCTGCTGAATGGCCATGCTGACAGACCCTCTCGGATGCAGGTACTGAAGGTGGCCATCCTTGCTGAGAAGTACGCAGTAGATTACAGTTGGTATGTGGACACCATCCTCAACCTCATCCGCATCGCAGGCGACTATGTGAGTGAGGAGGTGTGGTACCGCGTGCTGCAGATCGTCACCAACCGTGATGATGTCCAAGGTTATGCTGCTAAGACAGTTTTTGAGGTCAGCACCCTTCACTCTGACCCTTGTGGTGGGACATAGATATCAAGCAAGGACTGCTGGGCTGTGGGCCTGCTAGTCACAGCCACTGTCCTTCTTCCTGTTCTGCACCAGTGTGGCCTCTCTGTTCCATGCTGTTGCCCATCTTACCCACCCAATGGACAAGGGCTGGGGCCTCATGGAAGTGCTGCAAGGAGTCCACAGAGCACAGGCATGGGTGCCTGTGCATAGCAGCCCATCCCTGGGTCTTGGTAGTTCCCCATTCCCTGTACTCTAGAAACAGGGGCCCATTGCTGGCCCATGTTAATAATACCTGGGTAAGTTGGGGTCATGTGATCTCTCTGTGCCTCAGTCACCCACCTGCAGTCTCACTCATATCCCAGAATTGGGAGAGTTCCACCAGTAAATGTGATGCGGGACCTGTCCCCCTGCCTGGCACATGGAAGCACCAGGGAGCCTCTGCTTCATCCACACCTTGCCCACCCTTCTGCCGCAGGCCCTGCAGGCCCCAGCCTGTCATGAGAACATGGTGAAGGTCGGTGGCTACATCCTTGGAGAATTTGGGAACCTGATTGCTGGGGATCCACGCTCCAGGTGAGGGGGCCTTGTGCTGGGTTGGACTTAGGAACTGGGACCTGGGGAACCCACAGGGGTCTGGCTCCTAGAAATGACCTGGCTCCTAGAAATCCTCTCAGCTTCTTGCCCAACCACCTGTATGGGGTAAAGAACCTACCTCATTGGGCCTGGTAGTACAGGTCTATAATCCCAGCACCTTGGGAAGCTGAGGGAGGAGGATCGTAAGTTTGAGCCCAACCCAGCCAGTTAGCAGCTTGGAGAGATCCTGTCTCAATATCAAAGACGGGCTGGAGGAATGGCTCAGCGGTTAAAGCGCTTGAGCAAGCACTAAGCCCAGTGCTAAGTACCCGAGTTCGATTCCCCAGCACCACATGAGCTGGGCGTGGTGGCGCATGCCTGTAATTCTAGCGCTTGGGAGGCTGAGACAGGAGGATTGCCTTGAGTCCAAGGCCAGCCTGGGCTCTGAAGTGATTTCAGGACCAGCCTGGACCAACAGAGCGAGACCCTGTCTCGAAAAAAAAAAATTTTTTTTAAATTTTAAAATCAAAGCCAAAAAGTGGGCTAAGGATATAGCTCAGTATGAAGGCTGTGGAATTGATCCACAGTATGGAGAAAACAAAACAAAGACAGATCCCTTCCCAGGAATGTAGGGCAGTCATACAGCAGCCACTGCCCTGGGCCCAGGGGCATGTGATCCTCTTCAGGTTGCCTGTGGTCCTGGGAAGGGACATTCCAGGGAGGTGGCTTCTCCCAATGGGTAGCATATCCCAACCCTACTTATGCCTGTCTTCCTGCAGTCCTCCAGTGCAGTTCTCCTTGCTGCATTCCAAGTTCCACCTTTGCAGTGTGGCAACACGGGCCCTGCTGCTGTCCACATATATCAAGTTCATCAACCTCTTCCCCGAGACCAAGGCCACCATCCAGGGCGTGCTGCGGGCTGGCTCCCAGCTGCGCAATGCCGACGTGGAGCTGCAGCAGCGTGCCGTGGAGTACCTCACCCTTAGCTCCGTGGCCAGCACAGATGTCCTGGTCAGAGCCCTGCGCCCCTAGCCCTCCTGGGGACTTGGGAGGATGGAAGGAGGCCCCTGACCACCCTACTCTGTACTGCAGGCCACTGTGTTGGAAGAAATGCCACCCTTCCCTGAGCGTGAGTCCTCCATCCTGGCCAAGCTGAAACGCAAGAAGGGCCCTGGGGCTGGCACTGCCCTGGATGATGGCCGGAGGGACCCCAGCAGCAACGATATCAATGGGGGTGTGGAGCCCACTCCCAGCACTGTGGTAAGCCCATCTAGTGGGCCAACTCCTGGGCGAGGGCTGGCTCCTGCAGCCATTCCATCTCACCTTGGCCTGCCCTTTCTGCAGTCCACGCCATCACCGTCCGCCGACCTCTTGGGGCTGCGGGCAGCCCCTCCCCCAGCAGCACCCCCGGCTCCTGCAGGTGCAGGGAACCTCCTGGTGGACGTCTTCTCTGATGGGCCAGCTGCCCAGCCCAGCTTGGGGCCCACCCCTGAGGAGGCCTTCCTCAGGTACCTGGGGCCCCCTCTTCTCTGCCCTTTCCCCCTTTCCACTGAGCCCTCCCCACCTCTCCATTCCCTCCTCTTCCCGTCCCTGTCGTCTTTGCTGGCCCTCGCTGCATTTGCTGGCTTCTGGCCACTCTGGACTCTTGTGATGCCTTGGCCACCCTGTTTCATCCTCTTCCATCACTGTTTCTCAGCCTGCTCTTCCTTCTCTCCTTCCCTCCACATTCTCTGTCTTCGGCCCTCTTGCTGCCTCTCTGGGATTGGTTGCCTGCCACGCCTGTCTTCTCTGTCTGCTCTGGGATTGGATGGCCCAGTGAGCTGGAGCCGCCTGCCCCTGAGAGCCCCATGGCTTTGCTGGCTGACCCAGCTCCAGCTGCTGAGTAAGGGGCAACCTTAGGGGGTGGAGGGAAGACTCATATCCCCAGGGTGGGCATGGATTGGGATACTTGTCAGGGTGTTCCTGATGATCAGTTATGGCAGAGATTGGAGCAAAATGGAGCTTGGGGGTCCACGGGTGGGGAAGGCAGCACTGTCAGGGTTCCGTTCCAATGGCCTGACTAGAGTGCTCTGAAGTGGGAGAATCTGGGTATATGGAGTCTAAGATTTTATTCTTCTAAGGATTGTGGCCCCCACCCACTGCCTGTAGCCCCCATCCCATGCCTTCCGGCTTTACTCCTTTCCCTGCCCCCAGCCCAGGTCCTGAGGACATCGGCCCTCCCATTCCAGAAGCTGATGAACTGCTGAATAAGTGAGTCCCACGAGAGGTGGGCAGGGAACAAGGTTGGGGGAGGGTGGAGCTCAAACTTCTGACTTCTTGTCACCTCCCTCCAGGTTCGTTTGCAAGAACAACGGGGTCCTGTTTGAGAACCAGCTGCTGCAGATTGGAGTGAAGTCAGAGTTTCGGCAGAACCTGGGTGTGTCATAGGGTGCTGTGGGGACAGGATTGCTGGGAGACCTTGGCTTAGCTGGTGGCTGGCATCTGGGGGAAAAGTCAGGGAACTTAGATGGAGCCCTCTTTCCCCACCCACCACAGGCCGTATGTATCTCTTCTATGGCAACAAGACCTCCGTTCAGTTCCAGAACTTCTCGCCCACTGTTGTCCACCCGGGAGACCTTCAGACTCATATCCTCTCAGGCCAGCCCTGGCTCCAGCCACACCCTGTCACTTGGGGCGGCCATGCTGGCCATCAGCTCCAGGCCACTTCAGTCCATCCTCACTTTGGCATGTGGTTACATGTTTGAGACTTAGTGTCTTCATCCATAAGTTGGAGGTTGAGCCTATATACCCTAGGAGCTAAAGTGACAGTGAAATGATGGGAGCGGACACTGTTTCCAGACAGTCTGTTCTGCCAGGCATGTTCCATGTCCTGACCTGGTCCCTCACTGGCTCCATGCCAGATTCCAGAGCCCCCTTTACTGGGAAGCACTGCAAGGTCCACTTCTGAAGTGAGCTGCTCCATGGGACCCCTGGCCTCAGCAAGCCTTCCTCTTCCATCTCGTAGCTATGCTGAAGATCAGCACACCCGGAACCCTGGAAAGGCGGCTGGCAGTGTCAGCCCCTGTGGCCTCTCTGTGGGCCTCCATCTCCCCAAAACTCTTGACAACTGTTCCTTTATTCATCTGTCATTTCTGGACATCCCAGAGGCAGCTGTGTGGCAGGCACGAGGCAGGGCTTCGTGGATGCAGGTGGTGGCACTAATTGCCACCATCTGTGTCTACCTACCGTGTGCTAAACACAGGGAAGTGCTTCCAGGGGATCAGTTCATTGAGGACACTGTACATGCCCATTCTGTAGGTGAGGTTATGGTATGGTAACAGAAGGTGGTAAGTTACTTGCCCAGAGTCGCCCAGGTAGTAAGGCTGGGGTCAGCATCCAGAGCCAAAAGTGGAGGCCCTACTGAGATAACAATGGGACACCAGAAGAAGCACCTGAAATGGCCCTGAGGTTTTGCACAGCAGGGACTTTGGGGCTGGGTCTTGTGGGATCCATATGGGATTGCCACTCAAAGGCTCCCTGGCTGGGCTGCCTAGAAACCGAGGGTTCATGGTCAAGACCTCCTGGAGCACCCCGCCTGCCCGTGGCTTCCTTGACCAGAGTGCACAGCTGGCTGTTCAGACGAAGCGTGTGGCTGCACAGGTAGAGGGGGGTGCACAGGTGCAGCAGGTGCTCAACATCGAGTGTCTGCGGGACTTCCTGACGCCTCCACTGCTGTCTGTCCGCTTCCGGTGAGTGGGTAGGGCATGTGGGTGGGCCTGGCTTTCCACGAAGAAGGTGGGGCCTAACATCACTCCTTTCTTGCCAGGTATGGTGGGGCCCCCCAGTCCCTCACTTTGAAGCTCCCAGTGACCATCAACAAGTTCTTCCAGCCCACAGAGATGGCAGCCCAGGACTTCTTCCAGCGCTGGAAGCAGCTGAGCCTGTGAGGAGGCGGGGACAGGCTGGCCAAGTCCAGAGCTGAGCCAGGTGGGCAGGGCCAGGGGCTTCCAGGGTCCTGACCTGTACTTGCCTACCCCCAGCCCTTTGCAGGAGGCACAAAAAATCTTCAAAGCCAACCACCCCATGGATGCAGAAGTTACAAAGGCCAAGGTGAGACTCGGATTCCATATGTTTGTGGGACAGTGGCCACTTCTCTGAGTCTCTGTTCTGCCATCTGAAAGTGGGACCATTTCCCATAACAAGGGTTTTGGGGCATTGGGCTGCCAGGGTAAAAGCGCTCACACAGCTCAGGTACTGTGACATCTCCTCCCTGTTCCTGCTGCCTAGCTCCTGGGGTTCGGCTCTGCCCTCCTGGACAATGTGGACCCCAATCCTGAGAACTTTGTGGGAGCTGGGATCATCCAGACTAAAGCCCTGCAGGTGGGCTGTCTGCTGCGGCTGGAGCCTAACGCCCAGGCTCAGGTGAGTGCTGCTGTGGGGGACCCTGAGTGAGGCACACTTGAACTCAGCTGTCACCTCCATTTGGGGCACATTCTGTATATCTCATCCCTTCTCCTGCTCTGTTAATGCCTTCCTCCAGTGATACTATCTCACTACCCTTGTCCCCACATCCTCCTTATTTGATCTGTGCCTGTCCAATCTGTGGCTGGCCCTTGCACGTGCCTCGTCCTCACATCTTCCACCCTTTACCTCCAACCTCTTTCATCACTTTTCTGACTCCTTCATCCTTCTTCCCCAATCTCCTCCTTTCCGGGGTTCTCCCCTTTCTCATTTCCTCTGAGTCCTCCCCCATGCCCCTGCCCAGATGTACCGGCTGACCCTGCGCACCAGCAAGGAGCCTGTGTCCCGTCACCTGTGTGAGCTGCTGGCCCAGCAGTTCTGAGTCCTGGACCCTGCCCTGGGGATGTGGCCGGTGCCAGGCAAGGCAGCTTTGGTGGAGGGGGCATCGAGGGAACCTCCACTGGTGACAAGGAAGACCCCAGGGGTGGGGGGATGCCTGGGACCTTCCTCCGGCCTTTGGTATTTTTATTTTTGTTCATCTGCTGCTGTTTACATTCTGGGGGGTAGGGGGAGCCCCCTCCCTCCCTTTCCCCCCAAGCACAGAGGGGAGAGGGGCCGGGAAAGTGGGTGCCTCCTCCCCTCCCACCCCACCCCGTCGTACCCCTCCTGCCCCGTCCCTGTCCAGGGGCAGTGTATTATTGTGAGCGAATAAACAGAGACACTACTAGTGCGATGTCAGTATCAGGTGCCTGCTCCAGGGTAGTCAAAGGAGTGGGGTGAGGGCGTGCAGAGTGTGAGTGGCCAAGCTGCGAAGCCCATGGGTGGGGCTCTGAGGAGACAGCAGCAGCAGCAGCTGCCGCAGCCCCAGCTGCAGAGCCACCAGTTGCCACCCCATGCCTGGCCCCAACACAAGGTAGCAAGCTCTCGGCAGTTGGATCCTGTGGCCTGCATCTTCTGTCTTCTCCGATGACCCTGGCTCTAGGGAAAGGATAGGGAGGGCTGAGGGACCAGCAGAGGCTAGCCCTTGGAAGCCACAACCCACCCAGGTCTCCATTTGGAATCCATGGGCTCTGGAGCCACCCACTTGGCCATCAGTAACCTCAGACGGCCACAGGCTTTCTCACTAGTCTCCCTCTTCCTACCCAGCTTGGGCCTCGCTTCCTTGGGAATCCTGCATAGGGCCTCAGCTCATCCTATTAACCACCCAGATGGCAACGTGAAGCTGACACCATGTGCCAGACACCAGGCTATAATAGGCTGGAGAAATCCTCCTGAGGACCCAACCCCAGTTGCTGTGAGTCAGGTGGGCAGGGAGAGGTGGGGCCTCACAAATGGGGTCTGGGTCCCAATGTGGAACAGCACCAGATTATGGGGTTCAGTAGGCTGTGCTGCCATCTTTGTCCCTTCTGTTGTCCCTCTGAGGGTGCCTCAGACAACTCTTCCTACCCTGGAGCCTGTGGACTCTTCATCCCCTGAGCCCACCATCCCCAGGGGCTGGGCAGAGCCGTATTTTGGGCAGGGTGCAGAGCAGTTGCAGTGTATAGAAAAGGAGTTGGGCTCCCAGGGATTGAGTCGTGGTTCTTTTTGTTTTGTGTTTTGGTTTATTTTTTCAGACAGAGTTTTGCTGTATCACCTAGGCTGGTCCTGAACTCACTATATAGCCCAGGCTGGCCTTGGACTCACAGTAGCCTCCTGCCTCAAGAGCTGGGATTACTGGCATGCACTACCATGCTCAGTTTACTTGGTGCTGTGGGAAACTGACCTCAGGGTCTTGTACACCGCTTTGCCATTCCTCCAGCCTTAAGTTGTGGTTCTACATCCCACTAGCTGAGCCTCAGCCTCCTGCTCTGAGACCTGGGGCTGATAGGAGCAGGCTAGTCCTCACCCAGAGGACAAGTAAAAACACTAACTTGCTGTCACTAGCTGAGGATTACCTAGGGTGTCTGAAGCTGGGCCAGGACCTTAGGTTCTCTCCTACCCAAACCCTGCCCTGACCTGTGACAATCATCAGTGCTCATGATGTTGCTGGGTCTCCTACCAGTTCTGCAACCTGACTTAATTTATTTTTGTAATATTGAAGATTGAGCCCAGGGACCTTTGCACTGACTGAGCTGCATCCCCAGGATCTCACTTAAGTGAGAACTTGCAATCCTGCTGCCTCCCATTCCCAGAGAGCTGCAACCTACCACTTACTCCCATCTTGTGCAACACAGGACTCAAGTGTCCCTGCCACTCACCTGGTGGGAAGTGCGTGGTGCTGACCAGACTGTAGAAGTTGCGTAGTAGGCGTTGGCGCTGTTGTAGGGAAGGCTCTGGCGGGAGAAGAGATAGGGTAATGGTGGGCGTCACCTTCCCTCACAGGGCCCATGCCCCATCCGCGTCTCCAGTCACCTTTATCCCTCAAGGGCTCCACGGTGAAAAGGCACCGTTTCAGTTCCAGGTTGAGGAGCAGCAGCCTGTGGGAAAGAGGGCTAGTGAGGCAGGCCTGTAATCCTAATACTCTAGGAGGCTGAGGCAGGAGTGACTTAGGGAGACCCTGTCTCAAAAAAAAAATCGAAAAATAAAGATGAGCTGGGGATGTAGCTCAGTGTGAAGGCCCTGGGCTCTATCCCCAGTATCCCATCTCCCCGACACTCACACAAAACAAGGTGTAAACAGGGTGGTGTGCCCAGGCAAGAGAGGGATGCCGACCCCTCCACCCGGTCCCGAGCCCTACCCTAGGATGTCTGTGTGCAGAGGGAAGCCATTGGGTAGTGCTCCTGGGCCTACAGACAGGCAGGCCCGCAGCGGTTCCAGCAGGGGCTGCCACCAACGCTCCAGAAGCTGGGGGGTAGATAGGACTTGTCAATGGGGCAGGGTCATTGAGAGGCGGAGGCTGAGGTATCAATTGGAGGGGCGGGGCCTACGGATAGAGGTGGCCCAAGGGCCAGGAGTGGCGAGCTAGGGAGAAGGTGATTGGGGCCCCCTCCAAAGGGGTGGGGCTGGCGAGAAGACTCACTCCCAGGACTGGTTGGTGATTTTGCCTAGCACGGAGGGGTTTAATGGAAAGCGGAAGACAGCTGGCTTCACCTGTGGATCAAGCTGGCTGAGGGCAGGGCGCGGCCCGCAGAGCAGGCACAGTTCCAGGCCTGGCAGCAGCATCAGAGTCAAGAGTCGGTGTGGGACCTGAAGCAGAGCACAACAGAATGGGGCCGGCCGCGGCACTTGCCGAACGTCTCACCCGCTCCGCCCCGCCCACTTACCGTGGGGCTCCCATGAGGTAGGTACACTGGGTAGTCCCGAGCGGCCTGCGGTGGCAGAGACCCCACCAGCCACGGGAGCAGCACAGCCTCTGGCATCCCCAACCGCCACCAGCTCTCGGTTGCTGCTGCTACTCGGCCAGATACCACCAGACTGACGAAGGCCGTCCCAGTGGCCTCTGCGAACCCACAGAGGGCTTCCTGGATAAGGCAGGTGGGCCGGCAGGCAGAAGACACGAAAAAGGGGAAAGGGGAGACTGGTGGCAAGTGGCAGTGACTTGCCAGTGGGCAGAGAGGGGAAGGAGAACTTGCTGAGCACGAAGCTCATGTCGCACCCTGTGTGAGCTCGAGTTCCTTCACCACGTGTGCAGTCACAGTGCCCACCTCACTGTGAGGCTTGAGTACACAACCCAGCCCGACGCGTGAACGCTGAACACTGTGACAGCAGCGGCTCTGTTTATTCACAGGTTCCCATGCCTAGGAGCGCAGTCAATGCCCTACTGAGGTGCAGAGAGGTCAAGTCACTGGTGGATAGTCACACAGCTAAGAACAGTCCACCAGATGAAGGGACAAGGCACTGGTAGTGTAGCTCAGTGGTTTAAGCACATGCCTAGTAAGCACAAAACCCTGGGTTTGATTTCCCAGCACCACATAAACCAATATGGTAATGCATATCTTTAATCCCAGCACTTGGGAGGCAGGATCAGGAAGATGGCTGTGAGTTTGAGGCCAGCCTGGGCTCCATTGTGAGTGTGGGACCAGCCTGAACTAAAAATCAAGACCCTGTCTCAAAAAATAAAATAAGGACTGGAGGAAGGGCATAGCATCTAAAGTGACTGAAAGAAAACAAACAATGAACGAACAGGAGCAGTAATGTAGGAAAGGTAACTAAAATCTCTAGGCAGACCAAGAGCATGCCCCAAGGTCGGGGAAGCTGTTGGGTCTTGTGGGGCCTGTGAAGCAGGTGGGAAGGTCTTTGTGGATTTAGCAATAGCTTGGCAGGTATGAGATTCTATAGATCCTAAGAAATGGGACTGAGGGACTAGAAGTTTGTCCTGAGGGGAGTGGGAGCCAGGAAGGCTGTCAGTAGGGAAGGAGCAGGCCTAGCTCTTGGTATAGAATTTTTTTGGGGGGCTGGAGGAATGGCTCAGTGGTTAAAGCGCTTGCTTAGCAAGCACTAAGTCAAGTGCTAAGTACCTGAGTTTGATTCCCCAGCACCACATAAGCTGGGTGTGGTGGTGCATGCCTGTAATCCCAGCACTTGGGAGGCTGAGGCAGGAGGACTGCCCTGAATCCAAGGCCAGCCTGGACTCCATAGTGAGTTCAGGACCAGCATGGACCACAGAGTAAGACCCTGTCTCAAAAAAAAAAAAAAATTCTTTGGGGCCAAGTTGGAGCCAGACTGGAAGTCCAGAGGCTAGGGCGCTGGGACAAGTGATCAAGGGAAAGGGATGAAGACTAAGACAAAGCCATGGGGACAAACTGAAGAGTTTCCAGAGCCAGGCTTGGTGGCACATGCTTGTAACCCCAGCACTCTGAGAGGATGAGACAGGACTGCAAGTTTGAGGATTGCATGGGCTACACAGCGGGATCCTGATTCAACTAAAGTGTCTGGGGCTGCAAGCATGCCTCAGTGGTTAAAGCACTTGCATCGTGTGCCCAAGGCTCTTAGTTTTGATCACCCAACACCACATAAAAATCAGCTGGTGTGGTGGCTCACACCTGTAATCCCAACACTCAGGAGTGTGCCGTGGGAGAATTGGCAGCCTGGACTATAGAACAAGACTCTCAAACAGAAAAAACTAACATTTCTATAACATTCCAGTACCTGCAGAAGGGACCCCTCTGGAGGAATCACACAGTCCACACACTGAGTCAGGTCCCCAATGAGTTCGGAGTCCCCCAGGAAGCTGTCGATGAGGCGATAACTAGCCTAGGAGAGGGAAAATGGAGGAGCCTAGGATGCAGGAAGACTCCACATCCGTCACTGCATCCAGAGAAAAGTGGAGGTGGAGGGCCTCATCCCAGGGGCAGACAAGTGGTTTGCCAAGAACCTACAGAGCTCTGGGAGCTGTAGTTCCCAAATGACAGTAGTCCCGGAGTATCCCAAGTTCCCAGGCCCCATGACCTGTAGCCTCACCCTCAACTCCTTCTTCAGTCTCTCTACATTGCGGATATTGGTCAATTCTTCTAGTCCCACAAGAAGAACCTAGAAGAACACAAGGAAAGCAGGGCCTTTGACAAGTGGTCCAAATAGAGGAGGGAACAGTAGCTAAATTTCTAGGTCTTAGGGAGGAGATGCACAGTCACTAAAAAGCAGGATTCTTGAGTTCTGAGGGAGGAGGATACTGACAGCTCAAGTTTGGGAGAAAGAACTGGGGGTTCTCACCATGGCCCCAAATACCATCTGGAGCAGTCTCTCCAGTTTCAGCTCCGAGGCATTCTCCTCTGATGACAGAACTATCAAGGTGATGCTGCGGGAAGGGAATATGAGAAGGAAAAATGCATCCAGATCTGGGAAACAATAGTGGGCAAAGCAGCTTGCTGGCCCCAGAATGTTACTGCGTCTTTTCTCAGCCCAACTTGCCTCCTCTACAGAGAAAAGCAGGGATCAGAGGGTAACTCTCTGTTAAAGATCTCACTGGTAAGCCGGGCGCAGTGTTGCAGGCCTGTAATCCCAATATTGGGAGCCTGAGGCAAGAGGTTTCAAAATTCAAGCCCAGTCTTAAAAGACTTAGCCAAGACCTCATCTCAAATACCGAAAGTACAAATGAGCTGGGATGTAGCTCAGTGTGAAGGTCCTGGGCTCACTTCCCAGTACCACAAGTAATAATAATCCTACATGTGGAAGGTCTCAGGGTCATCTTCAGTGGAAGTTATCACCCAGGCCCCATCCCTGCCCCAAGGGATGCCCAGGAACCTGTCATGGAAGCTTTTCCACACCACAGTTGTGTCCTCAGTCCTCGCAGAGCTCAGCTGCACCTGCAGATTCTGCCCAAACATGTGGACTCCATTGAGGGAACCGATGACAGAGAACGGGAGCTAGGGAGGAATAAGGGGCATTAGACAGGAGCAACTCATGCTTTCCTCTCGACACCCAAAAGTCTAAGCGTCCATCTCCCTCCTTTTCCATACTCCTTGGTAGTTTCCTTCAGAAAACGAGCCGGCACAGCCAATGGGTTACTCCTTCGGACTTGTAAACTCACCATGGAACCCCACCCCCTCAACTCCTTCCTCTAAAGACTGGGAGTCCGAGCGCCCTAACTGCCTTTAGAAACCAGACGTCCAAAGCCCTACCTGCTGACGCGCTGGGGCGCCGCCGCGGCTGCTCCTGCAGAACAGGGGGACACCGCTGGAAGCCGCGAGGCACAGCAGATGCACGGCTCCCCCAGTCCCCTCCTCTCCCATTTGGAACACCCCCCAACCGCTCAGTCTCCCACTGCAGATTGTCAATGCAGGTCTGGGTGCATGCCGGTAATCACAGTAAATCGGCGTGTAACCCCAAGGCGTCTGGGGGAGACCTAAGAACGTGACTGGTAGAAGACTAAGTTGCTGCTGCCTTCACCCAACTCAAAACAGACCCTCGAACCGTGGTTAGGTTCTCTTCCGCCCCAACCGGAAAACACTATGCCCCTAACAAAGATGGCGGGTAGGCGTAGTTGCGAAACTGAAGATTCTGACATGCTTTGACTTCATTTGTCTAAAGAGGAGGATAGTATGAAGACTGCCTTGGAAATTGTAACAGTGACAAGATGTTGCCTGATAGCCATCCTGTGTGATACAATAATTTACATCTTACGTTTAAAAAACCAAAACAATAACCATACTGCGCCCAGATCAAAGATGGTGACGTACCACAATAGTTGCCTAGCAACCACAATATGGGGCTTTCCTATTTGTAGGGGAAAACACGCTGTCCCACTCAAAGATGGCGACAGTGCAAAAGATAGCCTAGCAAAATGCGACTATTTGTACAGATTAAAGAAAATCTTTTAAAAAGAGGCAGCTTAGAAATCACCATTGAAATTCACTTCCTTTCTATACGTATAAACTAATGCTCTGCTCAGAGATGACATGTCCGCGTGTCCTCCTCCGGGGGAAAGGGGAAAATACCACCCACCCCTCTCTTATGACAGTGGTTTATTCCTGAAAACGTTGCTTAGTAACCACCAAGAGTATTGGTTTATTTGTTGGAAAAATTTTTTTCAATCTATTTTCCAGAATCACAAAAAATCCATTGTTTTTTTAAAAGAAATTTATACATGATTGTGTCTCATGTAAAATGTGAAAAAAAAAAAAACAGTTTCCATGGGCTGGAGGAATGACTCAGCGGTTAAAGCACTTGCCTAGAATACGTTAAGTCAAGCCCTAAGTACCTGTGTGCTAAGCACCTGAGTTCAATTCCCCAGCACCACATACGCAGGGCGTGGTGGCACATGCCTGCAATATTTGCACTCCGAGGCCGGGGCAGGAGGATTTCTGTGAATCCAAGGCCAGACTGGGCTCCATAGTGAGTTCAGGACCAGCCTGGGCCGCAGAGTGAGATCCTATCTCAAAAAAAATCGTTTCCAAATTCACCTAAAACGTTTTATACTTTTTTCTCACCAAAAAGTGTAAGTCTATTTTGCTTTTTTTAATACGATTCTTTACAAACAATTTTATGGATGCAACAAATAGAACTGTCTTGCATTGCCAGATATTAGATTCTTCTGTGTGTAAATGACAGATTCAATTTTAATTGAGTTGTCATTGAAGTACTTATATATTTTCTTTTGTTTATTTACTGTTTTTGTTTTTCAATACTGTGTTTTGCTCTGAAGTCCAGACTGGCTTCAAACACACAACAAACTCCTGCTTTAGCCTCCCAAATGCTGGGATTACAGGCTTGCACCACCATGCTCATTTTATGTGGTGCTCGAGCATTGAGCGCAGGGCCTTGTGCATGCTAGGCAAGTGCTTTAACCACTGGCTATGCTCACAGCCCCAGGATATTTTCTTTTCCTATGGAAAGTTACCTTCCTTTATTCAAGCATTAAAAAGCAAAACTGTGTCTTGATAATAGCAATTGAGTCCCAGAAAATACTTTGCTACTTTCCCAGCTTTTAAAATTTCTTTTTTTGGGGGGGTGGGGGGTACAGGTGTCACTCTATAGCCCAGGCTGCTCTTGAACTCACTGTCTAGCCCAGGCTATTACTATACTCACAGTAATCCTCCTGCCTCAGCCTCCTGAGTGCTGGGATTACAGGCCTAGGCCACCACACCGGGTTTTTGTGGTGCTGAGGAATCAAACTCAGGGTCTTAGTACTTGCAAGGAAAGTGTCTTAACCTCTGTGCCACTCCTCCAGCCCTAAAAACATTTGTTTTAAAATGTTTGTTTTCACTGGGGCTGCTGTATACACAAACAGATCAGAAACTTTACATAGAGTCTGGCTTCATCATCTTGAGCAGGAAATCTGATAGTGCAGACCTATGACCTGAGAGCTTTGGGAGGCTGAGACAGAGGACTTGCAAGTTCAAGCCCATCGGAGCAATTTAGCAGTTTATTGAGACGCTATCTCCAAATTAAAAAAAAAAATGCCGGGAAACTGGGCATGGTGGTGCATGCCTGTAATCCCAGCATTTGGGAGACTGAGGCAGGAGGATTTCTGTGAATTCAAGGTCAGTCTGGGCTACATGGTGAGTACAGGACCAGCCTGGAGTGCAAGAGTGAGACTCTGCCCTTCTCTGCCATCCAACAAACAAACAAAAAAGGGTGTGGAATATAAGTCAGTGCAAGGGTCCTGGGATTGATCCCCTGTAAAAAGAAGAAGAAGAAGAAGAGGAAGAACAAGAGGAAGAAGAAGACGACAAAGTAGTTTTACTCTTATTCTCAATTTGATTTCTAATAGCTGCTACGAAATAAACTGGTGTTTACTCTGCACAATGAATTGCACTACAGGGGCCAGAGAAATAGCACAGTGGTCAGAGTGCTTACTTAGCAAGGACGAGGCACTGATTTTAATTCCTCAGTGATAGATAGAATAGGATGTGACTGATCAAAAAGCCAGAGCAGAATGTTCCAGTGGTCATGGGAATAGATACAAGTTACAGATCCTCCCAGTGCTCCTATAAAAATACAGCCAAGGACACAGGATCACAAGAGTAGAAACACCTCATTCCTTTCCTTATCTTCAACAGAGTAAATTTAACAATAGGTCAAGTGTATTTTTGCAGCTTCAGCTGGCTCACTATGGAAAGCCCAACTGCCTTCTATACAAACAGATAAAAACTTTACAAAGAGACTGGCTTCATCATCTTGAGACCCCCTCCCCCCTGCTCAAGCTCCTCTTGAGAGCTTTCTCTCTCCTCTCTTTCTCTCAGTCTACAATAAAGTTTCACTTGCTTTGAGTCTTCCATTAGAATCCAAGATGTCTTACTTATAATTGATTTGAGAGTCTGTGAGCTCGGACAACTGAAACTGTAGCACCACAACTGAAAAACTGTGACACCACATTTGGGGGGCTCATCCAGGATTTGAAAAACTGCAGACGAGATTGCTGGATCCACCATCTGGAACCTTGTTGTTTACAGTTGAACCTCTTGGGCACCCCACATTTGGGTGATAGGGGAGGAAGGGGCCACTAATATTTGGGTGTTGGCTTTGCATTTGGCTAAATGGCAGAACTGGGGCCAGGCTCCTGGCCACAGGTTTATAGTGTCCTGCCTGTTGCCAAGAGACACCCTGAGAACCCAGCATAAGTGGGAGAGGATTTTTTCCCCAAGACAAAAACAGCAGACTTTTTCCACTGAACTCCAGGTTGAGCTTTTCTCCGATCACCTTTGTCCCCAGACTATGCTGCTCTTACTGTCTCCCCCTGTGGAATCTCTTTGCTTCCTTACTACCTCCTTGTGCAAGAGCAAGAAGAAGGAGGAGGAGGTGGAGGAGGAGGAGGATGAGGAAGAAGAAGAAGAAGAAGAAGAAGAAGAAGAAGAAGAAGAAAATGAAGAAGATGACAACAACTAACTCAATCCTCAGTGGAAAAAGTTCTTGCTCAATATCAAAAAAACAACTGAGGACTTCTGGTCAAGATGGCAGCCGAGTAACAGAGCTGCACAATATCTCCTCATCAACTCACTTAAAAAGTTGAAACTTGAGAACATCATGCTTAGTGAAGTGGGTCAGAAGCAGAAAGTGAAACATGGAATGGTCTCTCTGATATGAGAAACCCAGATCACAACTATCTCATGGAACTTAAAATGAAAAACAAAATGAACCAGGGCGGTAGGGTGGAGAGAGAGGGAGGGTAGGTTAGGGGGAGGGACAAAAGGAGAGTGGGAAAGTCCTTGTTACCTTGACAAGATATGTATGTGCACAAAATGCTCAACTTCATTATAAACCTTAAATTTTGCGCTTATACATATCAATAAAATGGGGGGAAAACTTGAGAATTTAGTCATAAAATGTATGTTCAATGTAGCTAGGAAAAAGAGGAGCACCCCAACAACTGAAAGGAGGTCAGGGGAAGTCAGAAATTCCAAAGGAACATCAAAAGCAAAGGAAAAAATATCCCAGCAGTCCAGGAAGCTGCCACAGCACAGCTGCAAATGGCTGGAGCTGCAGGCAGCTGCAGACAGAGTAAAGCTCATGTGGGCATGGAACATCTGACAGAGCTGAGAGAGTAAGGATCACCCCAACAACGGACATAAATCTGCAGGAAGGTCAGAAATCCTGAAGTCATATCAGAAGTGGAGGAAAACAGCAGCCGACTCAGTGCGGTCCTGAGCTGCCAGCACCCACAGATCACAGTCAGAGGAAATCCTGGAGCCCGAACCTTGGTCTGAGGTCAGCGCGGATCCAGGAGAAGCGGGAATTGTCAGCAGCTGGCATCCCCAGCCTTGGAAAAATGAATCCGTGGGTAGTGAATACTACAAATGCAATGTGCGCTCCCCCTAGAAAAGGCCCCCGGGAGCCCAGATTAGATGCAGTGCTCCGCAGCCATCACAGGCAACGATGAATGTTATGCCCAGATTTCTGGGAGCCCCAGATAACCAGAGAACCAGTCACACATGCAAGAACAAGGAGGTTTTATTCAAGCTTGAGCTCGGTCTCTCAGATATCACCAATGCTATGGATCTGTCCGGAGAGCCCAGAACAAAGGCTGAGCAGAGTTTTCATGAGGTAAGGGAAAGGGTGTTTACAGGAAATCTGATACAGGTACATCATCATTTTACATAGAACCAATTGTAAGTACACAGTTTTTATGATGGCGATGCTGACCACTCAGACAAGGCAGAGTGGCCATAACTTTTGTCACAACCCAATCATGACCTTTAGGAGCCTTCTGAATGTGACCAACTGCGTGTGGTGTTTTAATGGCCTGGATAGGGTCTAAGGGGGCCTCGAGTGACTGGTTAATTATAACTGGGCAACTATTTATAATTTTTTGGCTTTTTCCCAGGCCCAGGAATGCCAGATTAGTGTTAACTCTTTCTGATTGGCTGTAACTAGGTAACCAAGTGGCCCAAGGCTATTCTGACCTTGGGCATTGTGTGGTCTTTACTACAATTGTTTTACTATTCCAGGAAGCCAAAACTTAGTAACTTTTAGGGTAAGTTTGAAGTATGTCATGGAGTCTGTTCAGCCTGGGCTCTCCAATGTAAGCAGGAGCCATTTAAAAAAGAAGAAAAATAAAAGCCCAAACTGAACCTTTTAGAGTTAAAAAAAAAAGCTCAGAACAGCACATCAGGACTTTTGGGTTCACCCTTAAACAGTGCCTAGGAAGAAACTAGCACAAGAGACAGAGAGAGGAGAAAAGAGGAAAAAAAGGTTGCTGATCCCCTGAATGGCTCAGGGTAGTGGGCACACCTCTAAGGGTGGAGAGCCTGCCCTGGGGGAGGGAAGCCAGGACAGGTGGAAGAGCTTTGCTGGGGGTGAACAAGATAGCTTAAAAGGGGGACCATCTCCCCGTCCCTCCCTCACGTGTCGGTGGCTTCTAGGTCGCCACTGCCCTGCATGTTAGAGGCATCTAGGACCAGGAATTCCATTGCCCTGTCCATCCCACGCACCAGAGGCTTCCAGAGGCTTCCCGAGAATTCCATCGCCCCATCAATCCTGTGTCCCAGAGGTTTCCAGAGGCATCTAGGACCGGGAATTCCATCACCGTGTCTGTTCCTTGGGCCAGTGGCTTACAGAGACATCTAGGTCTGGGCCTTTGTTGGACCCTTCTTTCCTGCGCACCGGAGACAGCCAGAGACAGCAGAGCCATGAGATAATGTGGTAATATATCTCCTACAAAAATTCCTGACACCCCAGAAAATGATACCAGGGATCCTGAAATAGCAGAATCCAAAGATGAAAAAGACAAAAAAGATAACTTCTAGGCCCAGAAATACTTTTAATTGAAACAGATAATGCAAGAGATATGCCAGGACACAGCTAAGCTAACAGCAAACATTGAAAAGAATTAGAGGAGAACAAAGAAGATATAAACCAGAAGAGAATGAAGGCAATACTAGAAATTAGAGAAGAACACAACAGAGATATAAAAAAATTGAATGCAGATATTCAGGAAGTGAAAAATACACAGGAAATAATAAGCAACCACTTCGAACATTTTCAGAATAGAATGTCAGATCTAGAAGATAAAATGATTGAGCTGCAACATACAGGCCATAAAGAACA
Organism: Ctenodactylus gundi; assembly: GCA_004027205.1. NCBI lineage: Eukaryota > Metazoa > Chordata > Mammalia > Rodentia > Ctenodactylidae > Ctenodactylus > Ctenodactylus gundi. The sequence continues at coordinate 195,630 of PVKB01001340.1, forward strand.
CAAAGTAAATAAAGAAAGCGAGTCATTGATGATTCGAAGAGAAACCACCTCAGAATTATGGGAGTCCAGGAGAAGACTGAGGACAAAACAAAAGGCTTAAAGGACATGTTTAATGAAATTATGGAAGAAAATTTCCCAAATCTAAGCAAAGAAATGAACATGGAACTATTGCAGGCATATAGAACACCAAACAACTTTGATCAGAAGAGATCCTCATCACGGCACATCATAATTAAAATTCTAGAAACCCAACACAAAGAGAAAATACTAAAAGCAGTAAGAAAAAAACAGAAGGTGACCTACAAAGATAACCCCATCAGGATAACTGCAGCTTCTCAACCCAGACTCTAAAAGCCAGGAGATCATGGAGCAATGTCATCCAAGCACTAAAAGAACATAAATGTCAACTAAGACTGCTATATCCAGCAAAATTATCTTTTAATTTAAAGGGAGAAATTAAAACTTTCCATGATATATAAAGCTTAAAGGAATTGGCAGCCACTGAGCCAGTATTGCAGAGAATACTTAAAGGAAACTTAGAAAGCGAAATGGAGGCCAACGACACCAATGACTCCAGAGAAAAAGAGAAAACAGCTAGAGGAGAATGAGCTGAGAAAAAACTAAGGGTATGCATGAAATTAGGGATGAATAGATAGGTAAGAGGATAAACCAAATCAGGGAAAATGTTAATAATTAGTGAAATATGAGTAAACAATATATGAAAATTAAAAAAATCTGAAATAACCAAGCATACCTATCTATTGCTTTAACTGTAGTATACTTATGTGGTATAGATTTAAGTCCATTTAATGTAGCAAACTGATAAAGTCTTAAGCTTGTTTAATGTAGCAATTCACTTTTCTGATGTTGAGTGTGAATTTACCATCTTTGAGAGAGGTAGAAAGATTAGCAGCACCAAAATAATTTGGAGGAAAAGTAACTTCTAAAGAGAAAATGTAATAAAGATAGATTGGTATTTAAATCATTTGATTGATATGCTTCTAAACGGTACCAGCTGTTCTATAAAATCTGTGAAATCTCCCCACATCATTATTATGAGTATAGTAGTGTGCAAAACAGAATAATTAAACGCAACATGGGGAAGCGACATAAAATCTTTTAAAAACATGTATGCATGATTATATGGATGGATAGGCAGATAAAATTATAAACCAAATGTAGCATATTGTTAGTAATCAGTGAAATGTGAGTAAATAAGTTCTGAAAGTTAAGAAATTCTGAAATAAATTTACCTTCATATCTGTTACTTTAAGTATACTTACGTGATATAGATTTAAGTTATTTAAAGTAGCAATGTGATATAGTTTTGTTTATTGTAGCAATTCACTTATTAGATAGCCTGAGCCCAGCCTGGGCAATTTAGCAAAAACCTGTTTCAAATTAACAATAAAAAGGTCTAGGGATGTAGCTCAGAGGAAAGGCCCTGTTTTCCATCCACAAAATAAATAAACGAAATTTGCGTTTTTGTGGTCTTTGGTGGGCAAATTAATCAAGATTTTAAGGCTTTGCTGCAGTGCTGAGAGTTTTCTAGTTTGGATTATACACTGTACTTCTGTTTCCTAAGAGACTTTTAGAGTTCCACTTGCTACATTAACATTTTTAATCCACCTGGAATGTATTTATGCTCTGGATCAGTTTCTGGCTTCCTTCCCAGAAAACAAGGATTAAGTGTTGCCAAGCAACCTCCACTTTGATTGGAGTAACGCTTCTGCTCCAGAAAAACAGCTGCCATCTCTTCCAATTTGACCGTGAACTAAAAGCGTTGCGTAGTAACCTCCTTCGGGGAGATCTGATTGTGTTCTTCCCGGAACCCTACCCATACTCCGTGTCAATCTCTCCCTTGGAAAACAAGGGCAGCGTATGCGTTGCATAGCAACCAAACCTCCAGCCCCACCCTTTTGGGGAAGCGAGGTCAGGCGCCCCGCACAAAGATGGCTGCTGGCCGGGCCTCTTTAATTTCATTTCGTCAAGACAGTCCTTGTAATAACTCAGATATCACATGAAGACTTCTATGGCTCGCGATATTCTGCCTCAGTCCTCCTCACTGGGGGTGTGGAAAAGGATGGAGAGAGAGAACAAAGTCGTCTGCCCTGCCCCGCACAAACATGGACGACCGCGTGCCCGCTGCGACCCCACGCTTCCGGCGCGGGTGCGCGCAAGGCGCCGCCGCTCTTCCGCTCGTCCCTCAGTGACTGCGGCGGTGGCGGCAGCTGCGCGGGGAATGGTGCCCGGGTCCGAGGGCCCGGCCCGGGCCGGGGGCCTGGTCGCTGATGTGGTGTTTGTGATCGAGGGCACCGCCAACCTGGGGCCCTACTTCGAGGGCCTGTGTAAGCACTACCTGCTCCCGGCTATCGAGTGAGTGCGGGGTCCGCCACTCCTGCCCGTCCTCCAGTTTAGTCTTCCGAAGCCTCTTGCTTGACCTCAACCTTTTACCCTGGGTCCTCGCAGGTATTTTAATGGTGGTCCTCCTGCTGAGACAGACTTCGGGGGAGACGTAAGTCTTGGGTCTCCTGGGTCTGAGGGAGGAGGGCGGGGCCTGAACCCCGGGTCTGAGGGAGGAGGGGGACCTGGACCCCGGTTCTGAGGGAGGAGAGCGGGGCCCGGACCCCGGGTCTGAGGGAGGAGGGGGGACCTGGACCCCCGGGTCTGAGGGAGGAGGGCGGGGCCTGAATCCCGTGTCTGATGGAGGAGGGGTGACCTGGACCCCAGGGTCTGAGGGAGGAGAGCGGGGCCCGGACCCCTGGTCTGAGGTCGGGGGCGGGGCTTGGATCTTGGGTCTGAGGGAGGGCGGGGCCCGCCTCCCGGGTCTTAGGGAAGGCGGGGCCAGGAGTCCCGGTTTCTGAGGGAGGAGGGCGGGGCCTGGTCTTACGGGTCGGCGGGAGGAGGGCGGGGTCTGGACTTACGGGTCTGAGGGAGGATGGCGGGCCCTGGACTCCAGGGTCTGAGGGAGGAGAGCTGAGGGTCTGGATCCCTGGGTCTCTGACCATTGAATCTGAGCAAGGTGTGCTGGGCACAGGGAGCCCTGGGTGTGAGGGAAGAGGGCTGGGGTTTGGATCCCTGGATTGAGGTAGATCTGGGCCCGGTCTTCTGGTTCTGCTAGAGGAAGGGATAAAGAGTTCCTGGTTCTTGACAGGAAGCCAGAGCCCCAGTTTCTTCACCAGAGGAAACAGCTCATGAGTCCCAGATTAAATCTTTCTCTGTCTTTCCTTCCCAGTATGGTGGGACCCAGTACAGCCTTGTGGTGTTCAACACAGTGGACTGTGCCCCGGAGTCCTACGTACAATGTCACGCTCCTACCAGCAGTGCCTATGAGTTTGTCACCTGGCTTGATGGCATTAAGTAAGCCCCCCCCCCCTTGGGTGGCTTGGGGGATCCTTGATGGTGGCTTGAGCTTGAACTGTGGGACCCATTTCCTCAGGGGTACTGAATGGACTGTGAGGGTGATTGTGTTTTTGTCCACAAGTCACTTGTGACATGTTCTGCGTCCTCAATATTGCTCACTGATTTTGGAGTAGAGGAAACTTGCCAGTGGAGAGGCTTGTTTGAGCTCACAGCCACGTTGTATGTGATTCTCCCGTATCCTCTCCCTGTTTTATCCTCATGCTGTTTTGTTCTTATTTATTTATTTTGGACTGGGAATTGAACTACATCCACAGCTTTCCACCATTTAAATATTATTTTCCCCACTTGAGACACTGTTTGCTGAGCTGCTCATGGTGGATCCAAATGCAGGATCCTCATGACTTAGCACCCCCAGAGAGTTTGGATTACAGGTGTGTGCAACCATGCCTGGCTTCCTGTCCTCTCTCAGCTGGTTTTTTTTTTCTAATTTTAAATTTTATTTATTTATTTATTTTTAGAGGCAGGGTCTCATGTGGTAATTCAGGCTGGTCCTGAACTTGCTAGGTAACCCAGACTGGCCTTGAACTCAAGACAATCCTACTGCCTCAGCTTCCTGAGTGCTGGAATTATAGGTGTATACCACCACACGCAGCTTATGTGGTGCTGGGGAATCAAACCCAGGGCCTTGTGCTTGCTTGGCAAGTGCTTTAACCTCTGTGTTATTTCTCCAGCCCCTCAGCTGGGTGTTTGAAGCCTGAGTGCAGAGAACTGGGGCTCAGCTAAGAGAGAGCATTTTGGGGTTTGAATCAGATTTTTTCTTTTATCTTTCTGATTTATGTATTTATTTATTTATGAGATAAGGTCTCACTTTATAGTCCAGACAGGACCTGAACTCACTATATAGCATAGGCTAGCCTCAAACTCACGGCAATCTTCCTGTCTCTGTCTCCTAAATTCTAGGATTAGGGGTATGCACCACCACTTACGGTTTATGTGGTGCTGGGGAATCAAACTCGGCACCTTGCACTTGGTAAGCAATTGCTATAACTGCTGTACTGTTCCTCTAGCTTCTTGAGTTGAATTTTGATCATTGACATTGCAGACTCTGGAGTCAGGTACCCTGGGGTCAAGTCATAGCTACTCCCTAGTGGGACTTTCAGATCCGGGATTTCCTAGCTTCTTTAGTTCATTTCTGAACTGTGAATGTTAGAAGTCCTTGAATTAGTTATCCACTGCTGCATAGCGGATCCCCTCCACCCCCACCAAGCTTAGTGAATTAAAGCCACAGGTGGATATCTTGAGTACAGGGTTGGTCAGGAATTCAGATGTGGCTGAGCTGGAAAGTTCAGCTCAGGATCTGTCATGTGGTTGTAGTCACCAAGGGCTAGACTGCACTGAAAGAGCCACTTTAAAGGGGGGCTCACTTTATGGCTGTTGGCTGAGGGTCACAGTTTTGTGCTGGTTGTTGGCCACATGCCTGTTCCATGTGGCCACTTGACTGGCCCAACATGGCAGGGAGGCAGTCCTCAAAGGGAGTCTTCTGATACAGAGAGCAAGAAGGAAGCTACCAGGCTCCTTCATGACTGAGCCTTGGAGTCGTGCTGCGATTTCTGCCATATTCTGTTGAGTGTCTGGGTCTGCCCTATTTTGCGTGGGAGGAGACCATCCACAGGTATGAATACCAGGAAGTGGGATCCTTGGGGGCCATCATGGTGTCAGGCTTTTGAATCTCATGAGATTGCTTTTTTTTTTTTTTTTTTTTTCAGTGCTGGGAATAGAATCCAGGACTGTCTGTCTAGACCACATCCCCAGTCGGTTTTTTGTTTTGTTTTGATTGGATTTTGATACAGGGTTTCCGTAAGTCATTGAGTTGCCCACGTGGGTCTTGAATTTGAGATTCTCATGCCTCAGCCTCCCAGAGTGCTGAGATACCAGGCCTCCAAAATTAGGCTCAGCTTGTGGGATGTTTTGACAATGAAGTAAGTTGATGACTATATCAGTCTGTGCCTGCAACATAGGAAGTCCTGTATAATATTTTAGGTTATTTTATGCCTCAGTTTCATGGCCTGCAAATGGATAATTGAGGCTGTAGATACCATGTTGGCAGGATTACAGGAGGTGATGTTTGTACTGTGTTGTACTCAGTCTGGCTCTGGTCAGGGTTCATTAAATAGCAGTGATCCAGCCCCTTAATTTTATACATTTGTACAGCGGGTGTGTGTTGAATTCCTTTGTCTAGATATTGTGCACGAGTGCAGAGTCTGCAATGGAGAGCCGACACAAGTTTCCCTTTTGTGCTCCCTGTTCTGGGTATTGTGTAATTGATTTGGGGGAGGGAGGGGTTGAGCTGAAATCTTGCTGTGTTACCCATTCTGATTCCAGGTGTCAGCGTGCCCAGCTTGCTGCAGAGTTTTTGTTTTTAGTGGCGGTTGAATTCAGAGCTCTTGCTTGCTGAATGAGTTCTTTAACGCTAGGTTACATCTCTAGACCCTTGTTTTTATTTTTATTTATGTATTTGAGGCAGGGTTTTGCTCTGCAGTCCGGGCTGATCCTGAGCTCACTATGAAACCCAGGCTGGCCTTGCCTAATAGCATAACACCCAAATTTGTGATAAGCAAAAATGTCTGAAAGCATTGTCAAAGCCAGAGCTTCAACCATTGATCTATGCCCCTACCACCTCCTTTTAGGATTTTTCTTTTTTAGCCAGGCCAAGTGACCCTATAATCCCAGCATTCTACAAGCCTGATGTAGGAGGATTATAAATTCACCTCCAGCTTAGGCAACTTAGCAACTTAGCGGGACCCTGCCTCAAAATAAAAACTGAAAAGTGGGCTAGAGATATAGCTCAGTGTGGAGGCCCTGCACTTGATCCCTAGTGTTAGAAGAAGGCACTTGGAGGAATAGCACAGTGGTTAGAGCACTTAGTGGCCCAGAGTTCAATCTCCCAGCATCACATACACTGGATGTGGCAGCATATACCTGCAATCCCAGCACTCAGGCTGAGGCAGGAGGGTTGCTGTGAGTTCAAAGTTAGCCTTGGCTACCGTGGCTCAGTAAATAGGAGCTCCTTGAGGCCTTATCTCAGTCTAATTCATCCCAATTCCCTAACACACCCAGTATCAGTTCAGGTCTATGTACAAATGAGTCAAGGAAACATCGTTGAGTGTGTGAGTAAATGAATGAAATACTTAGTTTACACTTCATATTGATAATTCCGGTAAACTCCTACATCGCCTTTAAGATCCCAGCTCACATGTCTTCCTTTATGAGAGAGATTCCTGAATTTTACAGGTAGCCAGTTGTTCCCACCTCTGCTCCCGTGACCTTTCTGTGTTCTCCTGTCCCAGCCCCACACTTGTAGATTGTGTATGTCCAGGTCCTGGATATTACTCCTGCTGTTTCCTTCCAACCAGGACAGGGACCCAAAATCTATAGGAGACTTTGGCCAAGTGGATGAATAAATCAAAGCCCCAGGGTAAATAATTCCCCAGGAACTAAACCGCCAGTATATGTTGAATGTGTTAGAAAATTCTTCCGGCGCTGGGTAGGGTAGTGCAGCCCTGTCATCCACACAGCATGGGGTGCTGAGGTATGAGTTTGAGAATCCTTGTACAATTGAGTGGCCTCGTGAGATTTTTTTCTCAAAGTAAAAATTAGAAAAGGACTGCAGTTAAAGTGCTTGCCTAACAAGCCCAAGGCCCTGGGTTCGATTCCCTGGCACCACATGAAGCTGTATGTGGTGACGCACACCTGTAATCCCAGCTCTTGGGGGAGTCTGAGGCAGGTGGATGGTCCAGAGTCCAAGGCCAGCATGGGCTACAGCAGTGAATTCAGGACCAGCCTGGGTTACAGAGCGAGAACCTGTGTGAATATATATGGGCCGGAGGAATTGATTGTTGGTTAAAGCGCTTGCCTAGCAAGTGGAGCGTCAAGTGCTAAGTACCTGAGTTCAATCCCCAGCACCACGTAAAACGGGTGTGGTGGCACAAGCCTATAATCCCAGCACTGGGGAGGCTGAGACAGGCAGATTGCCTTGAGTCTAAGGACAGCCTGGGCTCCATAGTGAGTTCAAGACCAGCCTGGGCTGGAGAGGGAGCGAGACATTGTCTCAAAAACAAAAACAAATTGGAAAAGGACCGGAAGTCAGGCATAGTGGTGGAAGTCTGAAATTCTGGTACTTGGGGAAACTGAGGCAGGAGAATCGCAAGTTCAGCCCCACCAGAGCAGCTTAGTGACTTAGCAAGACCTTGTCTTGATTAAACCATAACAAGGGCTGGGGATGTAGCTCCAGTACTAGGGGGAGGAAAAAGTGACTGGGGATAATAGTTGAGTGTGCCATAACATAGAGTCTGCGACTGACAGTGCTTTGCCTTTCATGCCAGTTACTTGGGAGGCTGAGGCAAAGGATCAAAGAAAGGTTAGGGTTAGCCTGGGCAGATTTAGCGAGACCTTGTCTGAAAACAAAAAATATGCTATGCCTGGTGATGCAGGCCCATAATGCTAGCACTTTGGGAGGCTGAAGGAAGAGGATTGCAAGTTCAAGCCCAGCCTAGGCAATTTAGTAACTTAAGTAAGCGCCTGCCTCAAAATCAAAGAGAGAGAGTGAGAGAGAGATGTAACATAGGGTGGATGAGTGCCTTTGAATTTGCAAAGCAAGCAAGCAGCCTGGTTTTGCGCACCTGTAATTCCAGCCCTGTGGGAGACTAAGGCAGGAAGGTCGCAAGTTTTGGTCCAGCCTGGGAAAGTCAGCAAGATCCTGTCGCTCGGAATCTGGCTCAGTCTAAAGGGTCTGGATAGATCCCCACTACTGCAGAAAGAAAGAAAAGGAAGGAAGGAAGATCTAAGAGCAGTGGGAATAGAGAGCTTTTGTCTGAACACCTTAATCCTGCATCCACCCCAACGCTTAGAGTGTACTGTATCTAGACCCAAACAGAGAGGAACATGTTCTCACTATGAAATCCTCCAGATCAGCTGATCCACATTTTCAGCTTTTTTTAAAGGTTTCCAGGGGTCATCTTTCTGATTGGATCCTGTACAACCATCCGAATTCAGTATGTGACATTCTAGGCAGGTTTCTAACAAGGATTCTGAAAGTCACCAAGTTGGGTCACACTTGGAGAAATCTGAGTTGTACTCCCGAGTTGTTCCCTACTTAAGGAACAAGGCATATAGTGATTATTCTGTGATTATTTTTAAAAACTTTATTTATTATTCATCTTGAGACATGGTCTGACTGTGTAGTCCAGTCTGGTCCTGAAGTCACTGTGTAATCCAGGCTGACCTCAAACTCATGGTGATCCTCCTGCCTCGGCTTCTTGGGTGCTGGCATTACAGGTGTGCACTACCATGCCTAGTTATGTGGTATTGAGGAATTGAACCCAGGGCCTTGAGCTTGTGAGGCAAGCACTTTAACCACTGAGCTATGCCTGCACCCAATTTTTAAAGAAGTCCTTGCTTTGGAAAGATTTATTTCTGCATTTCCTTTTTTACAAGCTAGTGATCTAGTATCAGAAAGAATAGAGGAGGAGACTGGGATTGGTGACACATAGTTCCAGCTCTTCAGAAGGCAAAGGCAGGAGTATTGCACTTTGGGTTCAGAGTATATTTTGACTTAGTGAGACCTTGTCTCAAAATATCAAGGGCTAGGGATATAACTCAGTGCAAAAGCTCTGAGTTCAAACCCCAGTACAAAAAAAAAAAAAATAAAAAAGGACTGGAGGAATGGCTCAGCAGTACCCGAGTTCAATTCCCCAGCACCATATAAACTGGGCGAGGTGGCACACTCCTGTAATCACAACACTTGGGAGGCTGAGGTAGGAGGATTGCAGTGAGTCCAAGTCTACCCTGATCTCCATAGTGAATTCAGGAGCCTGGACTACAGAGCAAAACCCTGTCTCAAATAAATAAATAAATAAAATAATAGAGCTGTAAGAAAAGACCCAAGTATCTTCTTCATGGTGTTGTGGTAATTTTCTTGTTCATTTCGTTCGTTTAGCATCCATTTGTGGCACAGATGACACCAGAGAGTTACCAGTAGGGAGGAGGCTGGCAAAAGGCTGGGCCTCATGGAGGTGATGTTTGTATAGGTGGAGGGCTAGCATACAGAAAGCCCTTAGTTTGGATAGGCAGCTGTTAGCTGTCCTGGGGCATCCAGAAAAAGTGGGGCTTGGTTAGAGCAGTGTTCCCCATTTTTGACAGCAGATACTGGTTTAGTTGACCATTCTCCCAAGGATGGGGGTGAGAGTGTATACTCATTATGATTTGGTTTGGGATTGTGCCCCTAAAAGCCTCATGGATTTGGATGTAATGGAACATACACCCAGCTATGGAACTGTGTGCTATTTGGGCATGGGGAAATGGCTGGAAGGGGTGGATACTTGGAGCTTGACCTGGAGGAATCTTGCCAACTTGTTGATATTGGGGAGTACCAAGAGCAGAGCTTTCAGGTGTGTGTTACTGATTTGTGGGCCAGGAAGTGAGGGAAGGATGCCCACTCTGGGGATGGGTGGCCTAACTGGCAGCTTGAACTAAGTAAAGGGAGGAAAAAGAAACACTGTTTTAGCTTCTTCCTGGGAAGGCTGTAGCCTTGCCTTAGTCTGCAGAGATAACTTTTCTCTTCTTGGCTTGGTTTTCTGTCTGCAATGCCAAGAGAAGCTTTTGTCTTGCTAGACCTTTGCATGTGCTTCCACTGTTAGCAGCTGCCTAGGAGTGGACTGTGTGGGTCCTGGAAATGTGAGATAAAATAAATCCTCCCTTAGGTCGTGGATATTGGATATTCTGTCCTAGAAACAATAGAATAACTAAGCCACTTGACATGCTATAGGTTGTTCAAGGATGGCTGTGATATGGTGAGCAGCCCCAGGAGGGGACAGGGGAGTGGAGAACGTCCTGTCAGATTGGGTGAAGTATTAAAACCTAATAGGCGCCTGTTGACAGAGGCAGAGTCACTTGTGTCCCACGTTCAGCTCACTGCTCATTTGTCCCTGTGGCTCGTGCTCCTAAGGCCACTGACCAATACTGGTCTATGGCCTAGAGTTTGCGGACCCCCTGACTAGAGGACACATCAGGAAATAAGTGCCTCCTCATAACCAGCATGTTTGATTGGTTGGTTTTGGTCCTGAGGATTGAACCCAGGGCCTCACATTTGCTGGATACATCCTTTGGCGCTTAGTCTGAAGCCCACATGAAGTATGGAGGCTGGGAGCATAGCTCAGTAGGTAGAGTGCTTGCATAGCAAGAGCAAGCCCCTGGGTTTGATGCCCCAGCCAGACACGGGAGGCTGAGACAGAAGGATTGCCATGAGTTCAAGGCCAGACTGGGCTCCATCATGAGTTCAGGACCAACCTGAGCTATGGAGTGAGAACTTGTCTCAAAAAAAAAAAAATAGCCAGACATGGTTGCACATGCCTGTAATCCTAACACTGTAGAGGCTGAGGTAGGAGGATTGCCTTGAGTATGAGTCCAGCCTAGTCTGTAGCAATTTCAGAATCTGCCTGGGCTAGAGTGAGACCCTGTTTCAAAAAAAAAAAAAAAGAAAGAAAAAGGATAGCTGGAGACACAGCTTGTACAGCTTTTGCCTAACATACCTAAGCCCTGCCCAGGTTTGACCCCTGATACTGCAGACACCCTGCACCCAAAGAGCAACAAAAAGATTTATCGTGAGTTTGATGATATTTAAGCCATATTTTGCCAGTGAACAATTTTTTTTTAATTATCCGAGTACAGTAACATCTGATAAGATTGGGACAGAATTGGGATTGAAAGTGAATGAATATTCAGAATCTGACAGTTTGGAAGAAGCCACCACATATTCTTTTCACAAACATATTTCCATGGAGCCGATACAATGCCAACCGTCAGTCCAGTGCACCAGGTGCCCAGGAGTAGAGAGCTTGAGACCAGGATGTAGGCTGCTCACAAGACCAACGCTTTAGGACGAGTAAGACACTTTCGGTTTCTCCCTTGAGCCCCTGGAACAACACCTCAGAGCCTGGGTCTACCTCTTCAGCTCAATATCAGCTTCTAAAATATTTGTCAGGAGTGAAAAGTAAAATGACACTTGTCAGTGCAGCCTTCGGATATTTCAGATATTTAGGAGGGGAGGGGAAGAAAGTCTGTTCTCAGAACAGATTAGTCAGCTTTGTTTCCAGCAGGGTCTTTGAATTCTTTGTTCTTCCTCACTTCTTCAGTGTGTGTTTATCCTTTTCTTGCAAACTGTGCAGTTTGGCAGCCATTTGTGCCTTTTGGTTCCTGTTTTATCTTTTCTTTTCTTTTCTTTTTTTTTTTTGAGACAGGGTCTTGCTCTGTAGTCCAGGCTGGTCCTGAACTCACTGTGTGGCCCAAGCTGGCCTCAAAGTTACAGCAGCCCTCCTGCCTCAGCCTTCTGAGTGCTGAGATTACAGGTATATGCGCCCATGCCTGGCTTATATAGTGCTGGAGAATTAAATTCAGGGCTTTGCACTAACACTTGTGTTGTTCCTTCAACCCTGTAAACAGACTTGGACAAGTTTTAGTTCTCCCAATTTGAAGTTTTTCTTACTATTCGACAGTACTTGTTACAATTCTGTCTTGGAGCTGGTAACATAACTATTTATTTTTTTGAGACAGAGTTTTGATCTTTAGTTGAGGTTGGTGCTAAACTCATTGTGTAGCCCAGGTTGCCCTTAGACTCTCAGCAATCCTCCTGCCTCAGCCTCCTGAGTACTGGGATTATAGGCGTGCACCACCATGCCTGGTTTATGTGATGTTAGGGAATGGAACTCAGGGCCTTGCATTTACTAGGCAAATTCTACCACCAGCCCTGGTAGTATAATTTATATTTAGTGCTAAATGATAAAACTCTTGGAGTCTTTAGAGTTTCATGTTAGGGTGGCCTACTCCTAACCCTTTTTATCTTTTTTACTTTTTTTTGAGACAGGATCTCGCTCTATAGCCCTGGCTGGTCCTAAACTCACTATGGAGCCCCAGCTGGCCTTGTACTCACTGCAATTCTCCTGTCTCAACCTCTCAAGTGCTGATATTACAGGCATGCGCCACTATACCTGGCTTATGTGGTGCTGGGGAATCAAACTCAGGTACTTAGCGTTTGACCTAGCCCTTGCGCTTTAACCCCTGAGGCATTCCTCCAGCCCCTTCTTACTTCTTTTTGATGCAGGGTCTTGCTTTGTAGTCTAGGCTGGTACTGGACACGTGTAGCCTAGGCTGCCCCTGAACTCAGAACAGTTGCCTCCTCCTCTCAAGTGCTGGGATTGCAAGTGTATCCCATCACGTGTGGCTGATTTTTTAAATATAATGCTGGGGAATTGAACCCCAGGTCTTATGTGTACCAGGCAAGAACTGTAACCACTGAGCATACCTTTCAGCCTAATTTTTTACTTTGCTTTTAAGTTTTATTTTATTTTATTTTATTTTTAAGACGGTCTCATTATGTAGTCAAATTAGTCTTAAGCTCGCAGCAGTCTTCCTGTTTCAGTCTCCTGAGTGTTGGGATCACAGGAGTGGACCACTAGGCCCAGCTTCTATGGTGCTTTTTTTAGTGAGCTCAGGACTAGCCTGGACTGCAGAGTGAGCTCAAAAAAAAAGGTACAATTCATTTGCCTTTACTGTATTAACAGTGTTGTATAAGCACTACCTCTGTGTGATTCCAAAATATTTTTATCACCCTGAAAGGAAATAGAAACAAAGCAGGTACCTCTCGCCCCTTCTTACCCCTCAGCTCCAGGGAGGGCATTTGTCTCGAGGCCCAGAATGGCTGGTGATGACTAAGTGGTGCAGGCCTGACATTCCAGCTCTCAGGAAGGCTTAGGTCACAATACCGAATTGCAGCTCAGCCAGGGCAGCTTAACACCTTAGTAAGGCCGTGTCTCAAACTTTTTAAAATATAAAACAAGAACTGTGGATGTAGCTCAGTATGAATACCCTGGGTTCACTTCTCAGTGCCACAGGGAAAATGAAAAAAAAAAAAAAAAAAGAAGGCCTGAGAAAATTAGAGGTTTGATTTCTTCCATAGCAGGGTGATGGGCAGTGGTTTGGAGTGATTTATTCAGTGGGGTCCGCCCACCTCTGTGTCCTTAAAATTCCTGTACGGAGCAGCCTTGCGGTGAGGAAGAGGAGGGCCAGGGAGTAGAGGTGGATAGGAGCAGCCATGTAGGCCCAGTGCTCTGAGGGAGGAAAGTCCCATGTGGCCAGGCTCCAGCACTGCGGGACCTGAGGGAAATCAGCGCAAGGACCTGGGGAGGAGTGGAGGCCTTGTGTGACCTGTGCATTGTAGAAATGGCTCCGGCGACGCGGGCTCCCTTATGGAGGTCTGCGCTGCCTGGATGGTGGCTCTGGAGGGAGGTAGGCTTTCTGGAGGACAGTATGCCATGCTGGGCTGGTGACACAGGATTGCTGAGTTGGGTTTCTTTCTAGTCCAGTACAGGGCTGTGGTCAGGGGAACATGTGCAGAGGCCTGGGACAGGCAGCACACAGAGCTAGGCTGTGGGCTTGGGCTGGCTGCAGCCGTCTTGAGCATGTTTGGCTTTGTAACCATTTGTTCATTCAATATATATTTTCCTGAAGTCTGCCATGTGCCAGGCTGGTGGACGGGGCTGTGACAGGGGAGAACACAGATCCTGTCCCTGCTAGGAAAGCCATAGTAAGCCATAGACATGGATACTGAGACCACAAGTCAAGGTGCTGGGGTCCTCCTGTCTCCTTGCCACATCCTCTGTGGGAAAGTGAGCTTGAAGGATAGTGGTGGCAGCAGCTGCACTGGATTGGAGGCCTGTAATGCATTGCTGGCAGCAGGACCACGCGCCCGCTGAAACCTGGAAGCAAAGGATCCTCCCTGCCTTGTCCAGCTGCTTGTGGCCCCAGACAATCCCTGACTTTTGTCTTTTTTCTGGGGGGGAGGGGACAGTTTTTGGGTACAGATTTTCTCTGTGTAGTTCAGACTGGTCCTGAACTCATGATATACCCCAAACTGGCCTCAAGCTCATGGCAATCTTCCTCCCTCAGCCTTCTGAGTGGTGGGGTTACAGGTGTGCACCACCACCCCCGGCTTATGTGGTGCTAGGGAGTGATACTCAGGATCCTGAGCTTTCTAGGCAAGCACTTGAACCTCTGAGCTGTTCCTCTAGCCCCTGACATTCCCTGTCTTACAGCAGTGTGACCCTGTCATTACACAGCTGCTGTCTTGTGTCTACATGTCAACTTCCCTCTATCTGTCTAATTTCCTCTTTTTTTCCTTTTTTTTCTTTTTGAGACAGGATCTGGCTCTGTAGCCCAGACTGGTCCTAAACTCACTGTGGAGCCAAGGCTGGCCTTGGACTCACTGCAGTCCTCCTGTCTCAGTCTCCCAAGTGCTGGGATTACAGGCGTGCACCTCCATGCCTGTCTTATGTGGTGCTGGGGAATCAAACTCAGGTACTTAGCGCTTGACTTAGCACTTGCCAGGCAAGTGCTTTAATCTCTGAGCCATTCCTCCAGCCCACTTCCTCCTTTTCATAGAGACACTAATGACGTTGGATTGGGGTCCCTGAGTAACCTCAGCTCAACTCTTACTACCTGTGTATTGATTTTATTTCCAGTAAGGTCACATTTTGAGGTACTGGACCTCAACCTGTCATTGGGGAGACACATTTAAATCACAGCTTGGAGACAGGCAGAGAAGGTGCTGTGTTGTTGGCTGGGAAGGGGAAGTGAGTCAGGGCTGCTTCAAGGTTTGATGTGGCAAGCCAAGCATGGTGTTGGCTGCCAGTAATCCCAGTATTCTGGGAGGCTGAGACAGGAGGATTGCAAGTTTGGGTTCAGGCTGGATAAGGTAGGGAATTGGTGAGACCCTCTCTCAGAATACATACAAACAGAGCGGTATAGCTCAGCACAAAGGCCCTGGGTTCAATGTGCAGTATCATACACACATGAAAGGCAAACTGTCCAGAGAGGAAGGGACAGTGAGAGTGGACAGGTAGCAGTCTTGGGACACGCACAAAGGCCTGAGCTTGACATCTCTTGCCTTTGCTCTCAGAATAGAGCAGGGAACTCTTCAGTGCCTTATTCCAATGTGTACAATCCAGTGTGGATGGAGGACAGTAAGGAGTCACATTCTTTGTGTGTGCCCCTGGGCTGGCACCGTGTCGGCTGGGGGGTTGACTGCTTGGCCTTCTGCAGGTTCATGGGTGGAGGTGGCGAGAGCTGCAGCCTCATTGCAGAAGGCCTCAGCACTGCCCTGCAGCTGTTTGATGACTTCAAGAAGATGCGCGAGCAGATGTGAGTACCTTCTGCAGGCCACTGCCCCTTCCTGCCTGCCAGGACCTTCCTGGCCTGTCATGAGACTCTACCTCTTGCCTCACCCTGCAGAGGCAGAGGCAGAGGCAGGAGATGTGTCCCCAGGCAGGCTGGGTAGATGTCCCCTCATTGGGAATGGTTGCCAGCTTTGTCCTGCCTCCCCTGCCTACTGGGTGACTTAAAGTATGTCCCCAAGCCCCTTAGAGCCTCAGCATTAAAGTGAAGGCATTGCTCCTGATTTTATGTGGGTGGAGAGTGTGAACCTCAGCTGGTGTTAGGTCTGGATCCTTGGGACCCTGCTGGCGCCTCTTCCTTCCATGTTATGTCTTGTTCCCGGCAGTGGCCAGACACACCGAGTCTGCCTCCTTATCTGTAACTCACCTCCGTACCTGCTGCCTGCTGTCGAGAGCACCACATACTCAGGGTACACAACCGAGAGTCTTGTGCAGGAAATTGGGGAGGTGAGGATACTGGGTCTGAGGGAGGAAGGTTGGGGACTGAACCCTGGGTTGTGGCTTCTGTGGTTAGCTCTGCTGTTCATCCTTGTTGAAAGAGCTGTTACCCAGAGTCCTCTGGGCAGCTAATTCAAGTGTGGTAGCACTCTGGGAGGCAGCTACAGCAGCCCAGTGGAGGGGCCTTGTCCTGATCCCTTGTTCCCTCCTTAGCGCGGGATCCACTTCTCCATTGTGTCCCCACGGAAGCTGCCTGCCCTGCGGCTTCTGTTCGAGAAGGCTGCTCCCCCAGCCATGCTGGAGCCACTGCAACCACCAGCTGATGTGAGCCAAGACCCGAGGCACATGGTGCTGGTGCGGGGGCTCGTGCTGCCTGGTGAGACCTGGTACAGTGAACGGGGGCTCAGACATCTCACCACCTCCCTCTGACTTGGATTTTGGGTTTCTCTCTCCTCTCTCCATCTCCTCCCCTTCCTGTGTTGCATGACCATCCGTCCTGCTTTCAGTTGGGGGTGGCCAGGCTCCTGGACCTCTTCAGCCCAAGCAGCAAGTCCCCCTGCCTCCTGCTCCATCCTCGGGTGCCACTCTCTCAGCTGCGCCCCAGCAGTCTCTGCCCCCCGTCCCGCCACAATACCAGGTATGACAATCCAGGAAGGGACCTCGGCTTCATGACAAAGATCAGATTGAGGATTGAGGGAGTCGGGAAAAGGAGCGTCCTGGAGACTGGGTCTGGAAGCTAAGATGCAGCTGTGTGGGCCGAGATAGCAGAGCTCTGGACACATACCAACCCTGCCCCGTTCCAGGTTCCTGGGAACCTGAGTGCAGCTCAGGTGGCCGCTCAGAACGCAGTGGAGGCTGCCAAGAACCAGAAGGCTGGGCTGGGCCCACGCTGTGAGTCTCAGGGTGAAGGCTCTGGTGGGTGGGGAGGCGTGGCCTCTGCATGGATCCTTTTCCCACTTGCTCTCTCCGCCTCCTGCAGTCTCGCCCATCAACCCTCTCCAGCAAGCTGCTCCAGGAGTAGGGCCTCCCTTCAGCCAGGCCACAGCCCCTACATTGCCCCCAGGAGCCCCTGGTGCCCCTAAGCCACCTCCTGCCTCCCAGCCCAGCCTGGTATCCACTGTGGCCTCTGGCCCAGGTCTTGCTCCTACTGCACAACCTGGAGCCCCACCTATGGTAGGTACACGTGCACCCTCACCCTCTCCCTCCTGTCTGCTTGTGGCAAAGACACTGAGAAGTACCTTTTGCCGTGTACTGGGAGTCTCCCTGTGGTGCTAGGGCCTCTGGAGTTCCTAGGGCCTGTGTTGTGCAGCTCTGAGGCGAGTCGGGGCCAGGACTGGGAGTCCACATGTCAGCTGTCTGAGGAATTCAGGGAACCCTGGGACCTGCATGTCTCTGTGCGCAGGCATCAAGGCCTTGAGAATCTTCATGTCCTGCAGGTTTGGGGCATTGATTTACCCAGGCCTGTCTAAGTGTTTCTGGGGGTATACCATTGTCCCACTATCTTTGCCTGTTCTGTCTCCACACCAGGCGGTCTGACCCCGCTACTCTTGCACTCTTTCTCCTTTGCAGGCGGGCACTGTGGCCCCAGGTGGGGTTAGTGGCCCTTCCCCGGCTCAGCTGGGAGCACCAGCCCTTGGTGGGCAGCAGTCAGTTTCCAATAAGCTTCTGGCATGGAGTGGGGTCCTGGAGTGGCAAGAGGTAAGTGAGCTGAGAGTCCATTGGACACGTGGCACTCAGGGCCGGGCCAGGAGCCCAGTAGGGTGGTAGGATTTTGTGGTTTGTAGGAGAGGCCCAAGGAACCGTGGGATTTGTGCCCCAGAGTTCATGACTGGGGAGGAGTTAAAAAAGTGTTCAGCCAAACACGGCAGCATGTGAGAACACTTAGCTATGTTTTAAGTTCAAGGTAAGGATCGACAACAGACTGAGACTTTTTAATAAAAACAACAAACTAGACCATGTGTATCTGTAATGCCAGTATTCTAGGAGGCTGAGACAGAAGAATTACAAGTTTGAGTCCAGCCTGGGCAATTTGGTGACTTTGTGTGATAGTCTCTCAAAGTAAAAAAAAAAAAAAAGAGGGGCTGGAGGAAAAGCTCTGTGGTTAAAGTGCTTGCCTAGCAAGCACTAAGTATCCAAGTTGATTCCCCAGTACTCAGGAGGCTGACGCAGGAAGATTGCCATGAGTTCAAGGCCAGCCTGGACTATAGAGTGAGACCCTGTTGTCTCCCACGCCCCCCCAAAAAAATTTTTTTTAAAAAAGTACT
The DNA here is from genome assembly GCA_004027205.1 of Ctenodactylus gundi. Lineage (NCBI taxonomy): Eukaryota > Metazoa > Chordata > Mammalia > Rodentia > Ctenodactylidae > Ctenodactylus > Ctenodactylus gundi. Next base: position 213,976 of record PVKB01001340.1, read on the forward strand.
TGGGGTGTAACTCACTGCAAAGGTCCTGGGTTCAGTCCTCAGTACCAGAAAAAACAAAACCAAAGACGTTGTGTTTAGGTGAAGCATTCAGAAGCTAACCATGGTGGCTCAGGCCTGTAATCCCAACACTCAGGAGGCTGAGGCAGGAGGATTGCTGTGAGTTTGAGGCCAGCCTGCACTACGTAGTGAGTTCAGTACCAGCCTGGACTATAGAGTGAGACCCTGTCTAAAAAACAAGGTGAACTCAGGAAAATGTAGGATTTAGGGCCCAAGAAGTTGTGGCCTCTGGGGATAGTGGATTGTGAGGCTTAGGGCCAAGGGAGGAGGTAGAGGAGTACAGGATTGTTGATGGAGGCCCCAGAGCTCCTGGGCTTAATCTAGGGGGTGAATTTAGGGCCTGCCAGGGAGAGCAGAAGGTGTCAGGCCTGAGGCTCGAAGCTCTTCTTGTAGTGATTGGCCCTTCTTGCCCCTCAGAAACCCAAACCTGCCTCCGTGGATGCTAATACCAAGCTTACTCGGTCACTGCCCTGCCAGGTCTACGTGAATCATGGAGAGAACCTGTAGGTGGCTCTTGGGCCTGGGGTGGGCTGGGCTTCACATGCTTTTGACACCTATCCTTATGTTGCCCTCAGGAAGACGGAGCAGTGGCCTCAGAAGCTGATCATGCAGCTCATCCCCCAGCAGCTGCTGGTGAGTAGTTGCGCTGGCCTCTCCCCACCACCTCCCACCTCTGTCACTCCTCACTCCCAGCATGTGACTGCTGTGTCTCCTCAGACCACGCTGGGCCCTCTCTTCCGGAATTCAAGGATGGTCCAGTTCCACTTCACCAACAAGGACCTGGAGTCGCTCAAAGGCCTCTACCGCATCATGGGCAATGGCTTTGTGAGTCCTGGGCGGGTGGCAGCCTCTCCTGTCGCCTGAGCGCTTCCCACCAGAGCCTGGAGTACCTGGCTGGCATCCTTGCCTGGGGATGGTGGGCTGGGGTTAGAGACCAGGGCTTCCGCCCCTGAGCCGCACCCCAGCCTGGAGCTACCCTCAGGTGTGTGGGCTTTCTGAGCCTGGGCTTCTACCTCTATCCGAGAGCCTTAAATTTTTTTTTTTTTGAACCCAGGGCCTTTGCGTTGAACACACCCAGATCATTTTTTTAAAATATCGAGATAAGATCTCTGCAAGTACTGCCTTAGTTAGGCTGAACTTGAACTTGTGAACCTCCTGCCTCTGCCTCCCAGAGTGCTGGGATTACAGGGGTCTTTGCCACTAGGCCTAGCACCAGAGCCTTAGCTTTGATCACTGTAGTATGTATCAGGTCTGATACACGCCACAGGAGCAGTTAGGGGAAGCTGTGCATTCTATCAGGGCTTCCTAGCTATTGTTCTTTCGGGCTGCTGGAGCACACTTCCCCAAAGTGAGGGGCTTGAAGCAATACAAGCCTACTCTGTCACAGTTGTGGAATGCAGAAAGCTGAGCAGGACAGGGCTGTGCCCTCTCTGAAGGCTCTAGGGGAAAACTCTTCACTGCCTGCTGGATCCAGGGCTTCAGGCAGTGTCCTTCGTCTTTGCTTCCAGCCTCTTAAGTCATATTTGTTCTGGGCATCTTCACATAGCTGTGAAATGACCGTTTCCATTTCTCATGGATTACCTTGTGGAGTCCTTTCAGACATCGTGAGCAGGACAGTCCTGGGTTAGGAATGCAAACAAACCACTGAAATTGGCTCGTAAGCTGTTAGTTGCCTCTCACAATTCTTAGGCCAAGCCTGGGGACTCTCACGGGACTACTGTCCCATGGCAGCTATGGCCCTGGTTATTGGGAAGTTCTTCTAAGCTGGATATTTAATTAAAATGGCCACAAGGCTGGATGGTGTGGTACATATCTATAATCCTAGCACAGTCTGAGATAGGATTGTCTTGTGTTCAAGGTCAGCCTGGTTTACACAGTGATTTCCAGACCAGCCCGGACTACAGAGCAAGACCCTCTCTAAAAACAAATAAGGGCTGGAGGAATGGCATAGCAGTTAAAGCACTTGCCTTATAAGGCCCTAAGCCATCCATAAGGCCCCAGCACCACATAAAGCTGGGTCTGGTGGCACATACCAAAAATCCCAGCACTTGGGAGGCTGTAGCATGCTGATTATTCTGAGTTCAAGGCCAGCCTGGGCTGACCAGTGAATTCAGGACTAGCCCGGGCTACAGAGTGAGACCCTGTCTCAAAAAAAGAAAACAAACAAACAAAATGGGCCACTTACTGGGCCCAGTTGCCCGGACTGAAATCCCAGCACTGTGGGAGGCTGAGGCAGTAGGTTTATAAATTCCAGGCACGGGCTGGAAGAATGGCTCAGCAGTTAAAGCACTTGCCTAGCAAGTGCTATGTCAAGTATTAAGTATCCGAGTTCGATTCCCCAGCACCACATATGCTGAGCATGGTGGCACACGTGCCTGTAATCCCAGCACTCGGGAGGCTGAGGCAGGAGGATTGCCGTGAGTCCAAGACCAGCCTGGGCTCCATAGTGAGTTCAGGACCAGTCTGGGCTACAGAGCGAGACCCTGTCTCAAAAAAAAAAAAAAAAAAAAAAGTTCCAGGCATGCCTGGACAGCTTAGTAACTCTTTTTTTTTTTTTTTTTTTTTTTTAAGGACTATGTCTTTGAAGCATGCCCAGCTAGTATGTGGTACTGGGGGATAGAACCTGAGGCCTCATGCTATGCATGTGCTCTAATCACTGAGCTGTGCTGCCAGTCCATAGCTTATTAACTTATAAGACACTATCTGAAAAAAAAAATAGACTGGGGATGTAGCTCAGTGCGCATGTCCAGTTTTTAATCCCTAGTATCACTGTTTGTTTCTTTCTTTTGTTTGTTTTCAGATAAAATCTCACTCTAGGGGCTGGAGGAGTAGCTCAGCATTTAAGCACTTGCCTTGCAAGCAGAAAGCCCTGGGTTGATTCCCTAGCAGCACTTAAGCTGGGTGTGGTGGCTTATGTCTATAATCCCAACACTTTAGAGGCTGAGGCAGAGGATTACTGAGTCCAAGACCAGCCTGGGCTATGCAGTTCAGGACTAGCCTAAGCTATAAAGTAAGACCTAGCCTCAAAAAAAAAAAAAAAAAAAAATTTCCACTGTCTTCCCAGTTGGTCCTGAACTCACTGTGTAGCCTAGTTTACCCTTGAACTCACGGCAGTCCTATCTCAGCCTGGTGAGTGCTGGTGTGCTGGCATGTACCACATGCATGGCTCCCAGTACCATACTTTAAAAAATAAAAAGAACATTCATTTGATCTGGATTAGCTGGTCCTCACTGGGCCATCAGTCAGAAAGGGCACCTGGGCCACTTGAGCTGCCCCAGTCTGGGAGCTGGGTTCTAAGAGATTGTGTCCCTGAGTGAATCAGAAAGGGCAGGAGTTTACGGCTTACATACGATTTCCTTATGGTCACAAGATGTGGGCACCGTGTGCACTGTGCCACAGGCACCGAGAAGGAGCTGTGAAATTGGTTTGTCAGGAAACAACCTTTCCTAGGCAGCATCCAGGCCTGGGCAACTCGTCCACTCAGAGTCATACTAGGGGTGAGGAGACCATGCGTTCACGGGGTCTAGAGCCTCTGCACATCAGTTTTCTGAGTAGCTTGGACTCTGCAGGGCAAGGACACTTGGGTGCTGGGTTAGCAGCTAGCAATTCTGTCTCACAGAGAGGAAGTGAGGCTCAGACAGTAGACTCGGGTCAGCTCTTTACAAGAGCTCATGTTGTGACTCGGGGCTGAGCCTCGGGCAGGACAATTTAATGTGTCTAATGTGTCCTATAGTCACAGTAACCTGGCAGTGTTGGTGTCACTTCTTAGTTTACACAGCAGATACTGGGGTAGAGAGGGGTGTGACTACCCTTGGGTGCTCGTGTCACTGCAACTGTTTGTCACATTCACAGTAGCCTTTGGAAAGAAGGCAACCCTGGCTTAGCATTGTGTGGCTAAGGAAATGAGACCCATGAGGTGGAGACACTGGGACAACAAAGTCAAAGACCTGCCCTATGTCCGGCCATTTATTCCCTCCCTCAGCTATGTTGGCAGGAGCTAAGATTGCCGTGCCCTTGGGGTAGCCAGTTTACCTCCCAGCCCGCAGTTTCTGTCTCTGGAGCCAATCCCAAAGCAGGCCACTATCTTTTTCTGGTGGATGACTTTCCGTTTTTGTGTTCAGAGTTCCTGAAATCTTGTAGGATGGGGTTTCTCCTGCCCAGGATGGACATGTTCTAGAAAGATCCCTTCTCCTCCTACCCAGGCAGGCTGTGTGCACTTCCCCCACACGGCCCCCTGTGAGGTGCGTGTGCTCATGCTCCTGTACTCATCCAAGAAGAAGATCTTCATGGGCCTCATACCCTACGACCAGAGTGGCTTCGTCAATGGCATCCGCCAGGTCATCACCAACCACAAGCAGGTTCAGCAGCAGAAACTGGAGCAACAGCGTGGGGTAAGTTGCAATCCCAGCCCTGTGCCTGCCCCTTCCTCCCTTAGCCCCAGAGTATCGCCGCCCATTGTCTGCAGTCCTCATGGTCTCTTCTATCAGATGTCTGCTTGTCTCCCAAGACCTGCTCGCACTCCAATCCCCTCACACCCCTCTATTTCCCAGCAACCCTTCTTGGTGTTCCCATCATGTCCCTGATTCACTGCTTTCCTGGGGACCTGGGAGTATATGCCATGCTTCCCAGACTGCACCCCCAGAGAAAACATTTCCAGTTCTTTAGTTGCCCTGAATCTCTCATCTTGGGGTCAGGCCACTCTCCTGTCCCTGTTACTGACTTGCCCCCTCTGTCAAGCAGATGGGAGGACAGCAGGCACCTCCAGGCCTAGGACCCATTCTGGAGGACCAAACAAGGCCCTCACAGAATCTGGTGAGGACATGGCTGATAGAGGCATGGGGTGGGGTGGGCTGGCCCCAGAGGACAGCCATGCTTTCCCTAATCTCAGAGGCTGAGGGGTAAGGTTGGTTGGCCTTTTCCCCTCACCCCTCCATCTCTCTCTCAGCAGCTCCAGCTTCGCCCAGCACAGCCCCAGGCTCAGGGCACTGTGGGGGCCTCTGGGACTGCAGGGCAACCCCAGCCCCAAGGTACTACCCAGGCCCCCCCAGGTGCCCCCCAAGGCCCTCCTGGAGCTGCCCCTGGCCCACCCCCTCCTGGACCCATCCTCCGGCCCCAGAACCCTGGGGCCAACCCACAGCTGCGGAGCCTTCTCCTCAACCCGCCACCGGTGAGATTTGGGAGTAGGGGCAGCTGGAGCTAGGGGACCTGGCTCCAGCAGTTCTGGTCCTTTTGTCTGGGAGGAGCGGGTTAGCCTTTGGTCAGTGGGTGTGAACAAAGACTGAGGCCTCCCAGGCCTCGTGTTCTCTCTGGCTTATGGTGGCTTCTGCTGAGATTCCTTTGAAGGAAAACTTCCCCCAACTGCAGATTGAGACCCTCTATGCTACTCTGGCAGCGGTAGGAGGGTGGGATGGGGTGGCAGTTCTCCAGTGGGGCCTCTGAACTGATCTGTGTGTTTCCCTAGCCCCAGACTGGGGTACCTCCACCCCAGGCCTCCCTCCACCATCTCCAGCCACCAGGGGCTGCTACATTGCTGGCCCCACCACATCAGAGCCTGGGGCAGCCCCAGTTGGGGCCACCACTCCTGCACCCACCTGCCCAGTCCTGGCCTGCCCAGCTTCCCCCACGGGCTTCACTGCCAGGTAAGGGAGCTCCAGGGGAGGGCTGGAGTTGGGACTAAGTGTCCCTAAAGCCCCTGGACTAGAGTGACAAAAACCACGGAGTCTGCCTATAGCCCTGGGAGGCTCTGTGAGCTACTGGAAAATATTTCCCATGGGACCAAGGACCTGCAGGGTGAGAACTTTTCCCATGATCCTCTGCCATGTGTCCTGTGGGTGCTAGAGAACATGGTCTGTGGCCAAAGAAGTAGCAAAGAGAAGGGCTTCTAAAAGCTCCTGGGGAACAGTACATTCACACCCAAATGGGGTCAGAACGTGCCTCTGATGGGTCCCTTAGGGCTTCCTAAGAAACTGAGTGCCTTGGGCTCCCAGAGGACCGAAGAAGCAGGCCCAGGGCCCTTCATGTCCCCAGGGACCACTGGGAGATGAGGTCCTTCCCCACTGCCCCCCAGGTCAGATGCTGCTGAGCGGGGGTCCCCGGGGCCCGGTCCCCCAGCCGGGCCTGCAGCCCAGCGTCATGGAGGACGACATCCTCATGGATCTCATCTGAACCCCCAATACCCAATAAAGTTCCTTTTAACACACATGCCCCGGCTCCCGTCACTGACGTCCCCCAGGACTGGGCAGCAGGAGACCTGAGAGTCATCTCTGTCCTTGTCCTCGCTTCAGCAGACTTCCCCGAAGCCCTGGGCTGGTGACGCCAGGCCTCAGCAGGGAGTCGGAGTCTGTCTGGTGCAGCCTGGTTCTCAGGGAGGTGTGGAGGCAGTCAGGTAGTGGTCAGCAGCACACACTCACGGAAGCTGCCCAGGGATTGTGGGAACCAGGGGAGCATCTGGCCCTGCTGGAGCTCTGTGGAGTCTGGTCAGTGAAGCATCAGATAGTGAGACTAAGAGGGACCGAGATGCAGACTTAACAGACAGGGACTTGTGTGCCACGCTAGGAGAGGGCAGGGGATGGAGTGAGGAGGGAATGTAGAGTGGGTTGCATGAGAGAGCTGGGCAGGTTCCACATTCCAAGGTTGAGACTTATTTTGGGGACACAGGGCCACGGGAGGCTGCAAGTTGGGGGCAGGTCTAGGCTGGCTGTGTTGGCAGAAAGACCTCAACTGTGGTGTGTTAGGCAGAAGAGGTCGGGAAGGGTGAGCTGAGGAAGCGGGGTTGGGGGGGCAGTCAGCTTCCAGGACTAGGCCTGTGATAGTAGATCTTGAGTGCCGGTGATCCAAGCAGTGTTCACGTGACAGGCCCGTTGGGAGCTCAGGCCCTGCCCTTAGGAGATAGTGTGTGCTTGATGGCTGAAGCTACAGGAGTGAGGTCACTCACAAAGAGAGGGCAAGGCCCAGATCCTAGGTGGAAAAACATGCTGTGGGTTGTAGGCAGGGCAGACGGCAGGGCTGTCCCTGAGTGGAAGACTTAGGAGGGGACAGGTTTGAGACACAGTGAGGTGAGGGCCCTGGAGGATGTCTTAGAGATGTCCAGGACAGCAGGATAGCTCTGGGTGCAAGAGGAATGTAAAGTGTCCTTTGTCAGGCTAGGGAAGTGTTACTCAGAGTGTGGTCCGTGCTTGGACCACCACCATCCAGGTTGGGGTTGCTGGTTAACATGCAGGCCTGTCCCAGGAGAGGTTGCAGTCTGGTGGCCCATGGGCCACTGTGCAGGTGAGTTTTGTTTGGCCTTCCCTGTGTTAGCATATGTGGCACTCTTTAAGTGTTAGTTGTAAAAATCGGGTTAATTTGCACACACAGACAGAGACACAATCTGTAGTCTTGGTTCCTCTTGACAAGTTGGAAGATCTGGCACCCCTGGGCCTGCCCTTCTGCCTGGCACCAGCAGGCTAGAGCTGCCCCTTTCTGTGGGGCGTGTGCTCTCCGGTTTGCCACAGTCCCCACCACTCCCTCTTGCTCCCCCACCATGAGGCAGAGGGGCACTGCCTTTATCACTGGGCTTTCACTGTGTTTGTTCTGTGGTAGTGTTCAGAGAAAAGTGAAATCTTTCTTGTACCCATGTCTCTATCAAAAGCGGCAAAACGAAAGAGAGAAGGAGAGGGTCGCGTGTTTCGAGAGAAATGGGAGCGAGACTATTTCTTTGTGGAAGTGAAGAGCATGCCTACGTGTTTAATATGCAAAAAAATCGTGTCTGTGTTGAAAGAGTACAACCTGAAGCGTCATTATGAGTCAAGGCACAGTAAGAGCTACAACCAATACACAGAACAGACCCGAGATGCCATCCTCAATGAACTGAAAAAGGGACTTAAGTGTCAGTAAGGCACGCTGTGGAATGCTAACAGCACAAACGGGCAGCTGCTGTGCACATGTTTGGAATGGACAGAATTACCTGGGCATTAAATCCTGCAGCGGACCGTGCATTTATAAAGGAGCAAATGGCATGTCCTGAACAGAAAAATACAACCGTGTAGGCCATTATTGGAGTCCATGGAAGCATTGAAGAGAAGCCACAGGCTTTATAGATCTTGTTGCCTGAGAGAGTTGAATCTATTGTGGCCTTCCTATCGCTGCTCATAAATTCTACCACCCAGTTAGCTTTATTTATTTGTGGTACTGAGAATTTTGACATGACCGAAGAAGTCTGTGACGTGGTGCCAAGACGGGCCCCACACTGAGAATTGACTTACTTTTGATACGTTGAGGGGAGTGACAAGTTTCCTGTAGACCAGTCAGAATTTTTAAGCACAACTACAGTCATCACATAATGATCTGTCACAGAGTGATCTGTCCAGGAGCCTCGATCCAAAGTAGCAGTGTTTTGCAAGACCCCAGGAGTCGCCTTTCCTCAGTCGCCAGGGATTGGAGGGCCTAAGAAACTAAGTGAGCAGCCATGGCTGCCTGCAACACTGGCTCCTGGGATTTAGTCACGGGCAGGTGGACAGTGGCTGGACCCAAGATGTCACAGAAGCAAGTGATGGTTCCTTTTGTCCTACGAAGCCACACCTCAGTTTCCTGGGAAGGTCAGTCAGAAGCATCTGATGGGGTTATGACCCTTCTGAACACTGAACACATCTTTGTGGAGACGTCCACAAGCAGCTCCTTGAATGTATGATCCTGGTGGCGAGGGCCTGGCAGTTGAGGGAAGCCACTGGCAAGGTATAACCGAATTCCTCTGTTCCCTTTGCTGTGGGACACCTGGCTAGGTCCCCTGCGGTTCTTTGCATCCACTCTTTGTGAAAACTAACACTGTCCAGTTTGCCTTTGTCAGTCGGTGTTGGTGTTGATCTGAGTATAGACCACAGAGTAGTAATTACTGAACTGCAGGGCTGAGAGGCAGTTCTTTCAGAAGCTCGTGAGATTCTATAACTTGGTCACTGAATACCTGGGTCCCCATGTTGGGTGAACCGCCAGCCATTTTCCGTTATGAATCAAGCTAAGCACCACTCCCTGCAGGAGCCAAGGTTCCCCATCCCACCACGCCGTCCAGGACTTGACCCTTATGTCTGGGTGTGGAAGGGGAGATGTTCACTTTCTGGCCTCTGCTCAAAGAAACAAAAGAAGGATGAAAGAAAAATTTTAATAATTAAATACTTCTATTTTTAAATTTGTATTTTTTCAATTTTGAATTTAAGATATAAACTCCAGTATCATAACATGTTTGTATTCTGTTCCATGCGTTCACTGTAGTTCAGTAAAGATCCAATTTGATGATATATTTGGCCATGGACTTTTCTTATGCCTGACTCATTCACTCATTTAAGTGACCCGCCTGGCCCCTGGAGGCATATGAGTTTCTGAACCCTGCCCAGAAAATCCGGGCGCCCCCAGGGGACTGGGGATCTACATTTTCCACAAGCTCCCTGGGCAGTTCTTATACATGTGATGGAGTGGGGACACTGGTGGTAGCTGGAGACATTTGCAGGTGATGACATTTCCCAGGTAGCCTGTATAGCGGGGGATTTCAAAAACTCAGATGACTTCAGAGACCAGGCAGGTGACAGAAATGCGTGACATGGACAGGTGTAAGGCAATAGGGCATGATGGGACTGTGGCGAACTTGGAGAGTACCTGCCTCACCTAATGGCCTTCAAATTGAAACTCAAAACATTGTGAGGACCAAACAAAATCTGCTTGTGGGTCTCTGAGGCCACTAGGCTGCCATTTTGTGACCTCTGGAGGAGAAGACCCCAGATCAAAGGCGGAGACCTGAAAAAGACCCATGTGTGAGGAGGGTTGGCCAGGGACCCAGAAAGAAGACAGGAGGAAGAACCAGGCAAGTGTGTGGTGTGGTGGAAGCCCAGATTTCTGAGGAGGGTGATAGCTGTGTTGCAAGCTGCTGAGTGGAAAGATTAGGGGCTAAAACCACCTGTGCTGCCTCTGCTGGGTGGAAATCCCCACAGGAAAACCAGGGTTTGCATCCAGAGGAAACTGGCCAAAAGAAATGTTTCTAGTTGCCAGTTTAGCTATCTGGCCAATGGGGCCCTTTAGACGGTTAACACCCCACTAGATATACAGACACTGTCGTGGCCTAATTCCACAACACGCCCAAAGAGAGCAAGTTATGGGGACCCATCTGCCTCTTTCCATTGCAGGTGACGATGAGGCCAAGGAGCCTCTTGTGGCCCTGAGAGCCAGCTAACACTGATAGAACAAATCCTTGGAGTTTTTCTCTGAACACAGGGTACTGAAGCAGCTGTGAAAGGGCAAGAAACAGAACCTTAGTAGCCTCAAGACCTCGGGCTGTCCCTGCCCCTTTCTGAGCCTCAGTTTCCTCATGTCAAATAGTGATGGCCCTCCAAGATTGTTAAAGAATTCGTGAGTCAGACCTGGTGGAGTAGGCCTATAATCCCAGCATGTTATGGGGCTGAGACAGGAGGACTCCACGTTCAAGCCCAGCCTGAGCAACTAACAATTTAGTGATACTGTCTGTAATCAGAACTAAAATTGTGTTGAGGATGTAGTTCAATATGAAGACTTTGGGGTCCATTTCCAGTATTACCAAAAAAAAAAAAAATGTAAATGTACTGTCCGAACACAGTTCTTGACAAAAGATAGCTGGTGACAGCTACTGTTGTCAGTGGCTGAAATAATCTGTAGAGACAAAGTGTGGTTGGCCAGGGGACTGAATGACATCTCAATTTACAGATGGCTGGAGAAATAGCACAGTGGTTACAGCCCTTGCCTAGTACGCGCAAGGCCCTGTGATCGATTGCCCATCATCATATAAGCCAGGTGTGGAGATGCACACCTGTAATCCCAGCATTTAAGAGACTGAGGCAAGGGGATTGCTGTGAGTCCAAGGCCATCCTGGGCTACGTATTGAGTTCAGGACCAGCCTGGACTACAGAGCAAGACTCTGTCTCAATTTATTTTTTTTCCAGATGCCATCAGCATGCCAGTGATGATTGGAGTTCAGTGAGTGAGTGGATGGAAACATTTCATTTTTGACCAGTTTGCTTTTGGATTGTGCACCTGTGGCTGAAGGCCAGGCTGGGAATTCACGAACATCCTAAGGGAGCAGGGCTGGAGAGCGCGGCAGGACATGACTGGAAAAATTTTTTTTGAGGCAAGATGCTAAAATACCTATATATTAATAGTTGCAAGGGGCTGGGCTTGATGGTGCATGCCTATAATCCCAGCACTCAGGAAGCTGAGGCAGGAGGATTGGCCTCAGTTGCAGGCCAGGCTGGAAAACATAACTGAATTCAGGACCAGTCTAGATGACAGGTGTGCACCACCACCATACCTGGTTTATGTGGTGCTGGGGAATCAAACTTGGGGCTTCGTGCTTCCTAGGCAATTAATCTGCTATGCCCTTCCTCCAGCCCCACAATAGTAATTTTTAAAAAGCTCTTTTCCAGTACTAGGGATTGAATCTAGATGTCCACACTGAGCTATGTTTGAGCTCTTTTTTATTTAAAATACTTTGAGACAGGGTCACTAAGTTGTAAACTGTCCAGGCTGCTCTTAGGCTTGGAATCCTCCTGCCTCGTTTTCCCAGAGTGCTGGGGTCAAGCTGCAAACTACCATGAGAAACTTGAAGGCAGAGCATACAAATTTGTAGAGCAGACCTTTTTTTGAACTGTGGATGTTTTCACTGAGCTACATCTCTGTATCTGTAGCCTCTTGGCTTTTTTTTCTTTTTATTTTCTGCCTTTGTGTGTGTGAGAAAGTCGTCAGTGGTCAGGTGGCCCCGGCTGGGCTTGAATTTGGTGACCCTTCTGTCTCAGCCTTCCAGAGTGCTTGGATTATATAGGTGTGCACCATCCACCATGTCTGGCTGTGAGACTGGGGGTAGACTGGGGGAGCAAAGGCTAGGTGACATACAATTGTGAGAAAAGGCCGTAATGTCAGGACCGGCTGGGTTTGGGCAGTAACAGCCTTGGTGTAGTGGTGAGAAACGTTGAATGTGGGTTTCTTTCCTGCCAACCTGATGTCAGCTTGGTGTCTGTATTGAGATTTTGAGAGTTGCCAACCAAGTAAAGGCCCAGAAATTTTAGGTCTACCCCTAGCAATTTAAATGTTCCAGGCTTGGGGCTGGAGGAATAACTCAGCATTTAAAGTGGTTGCCTAGCAAGCGCTATGTTAAGTGCTGAGTACCTGAGTTCAATTCCCCAGCACCACAAAAACTGGGCATGGTGGCACAGGCCTGTAATCCCAGCACTGGGGAGGCTGAGAGACAGGAGGATTACCATGAATCCAAGGCCAGCCTGGGCTCCGAAGTGAATTCAGGATCATCCTGGGCCACAGAGTGAGACCCTGTCTCAAAAAAATGTTCCAAGCTCAGGCTGGAGGAATGAAGTGCTTCCTCAGCAAGTGCAGGGCTCTGAGTTCCATTCCCTTGCACCACATAAACTGGACACAGTAGTGCACACACGGGTAATCCTAGCACTGAGGAGGGTTGGGTAGAAGGATTGATCAGCATTCAAGGCCAGCCTGGGCTACATAGTTCAGGAGCAGCCTGAACTCAGAGCAAGACCTTTCTCTCTCTCTCTCTCTCTCTCTCTCTCTCTCTCTCTCTCTCTCTCTCTCTCTCTCTATATATATATATATATATATATATATAAATTCCAGGCCAAAATTAATCTTAGAGCCTAACTCAACCATAGTGGGGTCAGTTGCTGGGCTACTGGACAGTTAGACCTACACCATTTCAGGACCAGCCTGGGCTATACAGTTGACCCTATTTCAAAAATAAATAAAAGTTAGGATAGTCATTTGAACTGTTTGATACGCATACACACACACACCCCACCCCCGAACCCCACCCACCCAACCCTTACCTCTTTTTTTTGAAAGAGGATCTCGGTCTGTAGCCCAGGCTGGCCTTGGATTAAGGACAGTTCTCCTGCCTTAGCCTCCTGAGTGCTGGGATTACAAGCATGTGCCACCATGCCCAGCTGTATGTGGTGCTGGGGAATCCAACTCAGGGCCTTGTGCTTGCAAGGCAAGTGCTTTAGCTGCTGTGCCATTCTTCTAGCCCCTAACTTTTTTCAAAGCAAGAAAAAGTTTATTGAGAAAGTAAAGCTCTGGAGGAGGAGTTGAGAGGGAGTATCTAGTGATGATGCTGAGATGTTGAAGGACTGGGCTCAGCTACCTCAGGGTAGTTTCTGCTCCGGAGGTCTCCTCTAGTAGGTGGGGTCTACTGATTACCTCAGGCCATCTACTGGCCTCTCTAGGAAACAGGAGTAGCAGGTTGGCTCCTTTGCCTACTTTTCCTTTATCAATAGCCCTTCTGGAACACCTAGTTTTAGGACTGCGTATCCATTCTATCCTGTTCTCCTATATGTCATTCCCCCGCCCACCCTGTCTGAAGAGACCAGCCTATTTCTGTAAGGGGAGGGGGCGCTGATGTATCTCGCTACTTTGTGCTGAGAGGGGGTGATACGTTGGGGTGCAGGTTCTCCTTGAGAGGCTGTCCAGCAGCCCACAGGGTAGAAAGGGCAATTCATACAGGACTCCATGAGTGGCACCATCTGTAGATAGATGGCCTCAATTCATGTTGGTAGTTGTCCAAATCCTGGATAATAACCCCCAGTAGTGTTGCCTGATGTCCACGTTCAGGAACTCTAGCCATGATTAAGAATAATCAGTCAGAGTTCACAGAATAGTCTGTTCAGGAAAAACACATTACCATTACCTTAAAGATAATAAGAGATAGTTTATTCTGAAGTCAAATGTGAGTGACCAAGGCCCAGGAATGTGAATTTAGGTTTCCCCAAATAATATGTTCCAATGACTAGCAGTTACATGCAGTATTTATAGTTACAGAACAGAAGAAAGTCATAAATCAAAGCACTTTTTAAGAATGTTGGTGGCACCATCAGGTAGAAGAGTCACCCTGAAGCAGCAGGGAATTCTCTGCTCTAGGCCTCAGATGTCATCTAAGGACATTCTTAGCTCTGGGATTGGTGGAAAGCTAGGGGCTTCTTTTAAAAGGGTTACTTAGTAATTATAGGAATGTTACATCTCCAAAGGATTTATAGCAGAATGTCAGCTATAGAGGACAATGGATGTGGCCTTGAAAAAGGGTCATGATAGCCCCCTGCTAATCTGGCTGTGCAGAACATCCCCGTCTCCCTACAGTCCTTGGGAGACTTGTTATCTAATCGCAGTAGGCTCACAGTGAGGCTATTCTCCTGGAACTTCAATTCTCAACTCAAACAAGAAGAGGTTTATTGAGAAAGTAAAGCTTGGGAGAGAGACCAGAGAGGGAATCTCTAGTGAGAATCCCTATCTTAACTCTTAAGTTTTATTTTAATGAAAAATATTTTAAACAGACATTCGTCTCTATGTAGAACTAAGACCTTTCCTTTCCATATTAGTCTCCAAGCAATACCTCCCCATAATAATTTTTTTGGGGAGGGATACTGGGGATTGAGCCCAGGGCGTTCACACTGACCTACATATCCAGTCCATTGTTATTTTTGATTTTAAGAAAAAATTTTGCGGCGCTGGGGAATAGCTCAGTGATTAAAGCACCTACGTACCAAGCTCAAGACCCTTGGTTTGATTCCCCAGCACCACATAAGCAGGGCATGTTGGCACATGCCTGTAAGCCCTGCACTTGGGAGGCTGAGGCTTAGGTCGGTCTAGGTTCCATAGTGAGTTGAGGATCAGCATGAGACCCTGTCTCAAATTTAAAGAAAATATAAAAGGGGGGTTGCTAAATTGCCAGGTGGGGCTCCAACTCCTGATCTTTCTGCCTCAGCGTCCCAGTCTCAGTGCTAGGATTACAGGCACGTGCCACCACACCTAGTTTACGTACAGAATCAACTCAGGGCTTTGTGCTTACCATGCAAGCACTCTAACCACTGTACAGTTTCTCCAGCCCTTCATTATTACATTCTTAGGTAAATTATTCCCAAAACCATGATTTGTGACTCACCTTTTTTGTTAAGTTTTAAATGACTTGAGAGCCTGCATATACTTAGAAAGCACTAAGCACTCAGCTCTCAGGAGGGCTGAGGCAGGAGGATTGCTGTGAGTTTGAGGCCAGCCTGGGCTGCACCATGAATTCAGGACCAGCCTGGACTACAGAGTGAGACCCTGTCACAAAACAACAACAACAACAACAACAACAAAAAAAAACCAGAGCTGATTCTTCCTGGGTTTGTTTGGTTTGGGTTATAGTGGGTATTTGACTCATGACCTATGGCCTTCACAGTAAACTACATCCCCAACCTTTTTTTTATTTTAAGACAGGATTCTGCTAAATTGCTCAGGCTAGGCTTAAACTTACAATCCTCCTGCTTCAGCCTTCCACACTACTGGGATTACAGGCAATGCTACCACACCTGGTTTCTTTCTAGGGTTTTAATTTTATTTTGAGACAGGGTCTTGCTCTGCAGTCTGGGCTGGTCTTGAACTCACTATGTTGCCCAGGCTGGCCTGGAATACACCAGCAATCCTCCTGCCACAGCCTCCCAAGTGCTGAGACTATAGACGTGTACCACCATGCTCAGTTTATGTGGTGCTGGGGAAGAGAGTTTGCTAGCCAAGTACTTGAATCTCTGAGCTATTACTCTAGCTCTTTTTTTTTTTTTTTTTTTTTTTTTTTTGAGACGGATCTCTGTAGTCCAGGTTGCTCCTGAACTCATTATGTAGCTCAGGCTGGCCTCAATCTCCGGAGTGCTGGGATTACAGGTGTGTACCACCATGCCCAGTTTATAGGGTGCTGGGGATGCAAACCCAAGACCTCATACTTGCTAGGCAAGCATATTAACTGTGGAGCTATTCCCCTACAACCTTCTGGTCCTGAGATTTTTTTGTTGTTGTTTGAAAATTGACAGTTACTTTGCTTGCTTTTCTTTTTTAGTAACTTTCTTTCATGGAAGCAGCCTGATTTGTACAAACAGCTCTTCCGAATCAGTATTTCATTAGTTTAATAGTGGACTAAATTATTATTGGAAGTGGCCTAAACAAGTCTGGGAACACACAGCTTGAGAAAACACTCGAGACCTGTGCAGCCTAACAGGTGGGAGCAGAATGGCTTAGTCATAACAGCCGCTTAGCAGCCAGGTTCGCCAGCCTGGGCAGCAGGCTTACAGAGGAAAGGGAGAGTATATGTCAGATCGGCAGACCGAGCAGGTGAGATGGTTTCAGAGAGCTTTACTTCAGTATCATTAATAGAATTTTAGCCTACATTTTCATCTCACCTCCTGACATGGGTACTCTGGAGTGCATCCGGGCATGTTCGTCTCCAGGAGGATACAATGCTGGGGCCTGACAGAAGAGGAGGCATTATTAATTAGGCACAGAGCAGGAAGGATGGAGAAAAGATCAAGAGGTCACCTGGAAAGGGAAGACAAGGCCATAGCGAGGAGTTTGAATTAAGTTTTTTTTTTTTTTTTTTTTTTTTGAGACGTAGTCTTACTCTGTAATCCAGGCTGGTCCTGAACTCACTATGGAATCCAGGCTGGCCTTGGACTTACAGCAGTCCTCCTGTCTCAGCCTCCTGAGTTCTGGGTTTACAGGCCTGTACCACCATGCCCAGCTGACGTGGTGCTGGGGAATCAAACTCAGGTGCTTGCCTAAGTGCTTGCTAGCCAAGCACTTTAACTGCTGAGCCATTCCCCCAGCCCTGGATTAAATAATTTTAAGGACTATTTTGGGAAGCCATAAATAATTTTGATTGGTGGAGTGAGACATGAAGTGACAAGAGTTAGGATGAGCCATCCAGGTAAGACATTCCGCTGGCTTGGGCCAGTGGGAGTGAGGAGTCTTTTGCCTGTTTTTCCCTCTTTATTGCTGCCCGTGATGGAGTTCTCATATATCAGCAAGGGGCAGGGCTGGAGAGGTACCAGGCCTTATCTAACTTGCAGCTTGTTAGGGCCACTGACTCACCATTTGGCCATGACAGGCTATATTCTGGGCTCAAGTCGGGGCTCTAGTCATTCCTGCAAGCAGTTGGGCAGGAGGCTTTTTGCAGAGCAGAGAAACAGACGCAACCCGGGGTTCTCCCACCAGTTCATTGCCAGTCCTTAGCCTCCTTTTCTACTCATTCCTCACAGCTGTGATTGGGGTGGAGCGCTCAACAGTCTCAAAGCAGACATGAGCTATATGGCCGGCTTTGGTAGCACTGGCCTGTACTCACAGTACTCGGGAGTTTGAGGCAAAAGGATTGCAAGTTTGAGCCCAACATGGGCAATTTAGCAACTCACTGAGACCCTGTGTCAAAAACAAAAAACAAGAAACCTGTGCTGAAGGAATAGCACAGTGGTTACAGTGCTTGTCTAGCAAGTACAAGGCCCTGGGTTTGACTCTGCAGCACCACATAAGCCAGGCATGGTGGCTCACACCCGTTATCCCAGCATTTGAGAGGCTGAGGCAGGAGGACTGCCTGGAGTTTTTGTCCAGCCAGGGCTACGTAGTTAGAGATGCCTGGACTATAGAGCAGGATCCTGCCTCAAAAATAAGAACCCAAAACAACAACAAAAACTGAGTGCCAAGTGTAAATGCCCTGGGTCCAATATATGGTCACCTACACCAACAGACCAGAGCCATCAGTCTGTCCTCTATCCAATCTCTGCCTCCAGCCCATACTCTGCCTGTTGCCTGGGTTATTACCCAGCCTTTTTTCTGGCTCTTTTGCTTCCACGTTTTCCTTAATCTGATTGTCAACACAGCAACTGGGATTCTTTAAAAAAAAAAAAAAAATTCAGGATCCCAAGTTCAAGACCATTTTAACAAACTTTTTTCCCACCATTTTTATTAATACACATATGCAATACATAGTGTTTACAGTTAACTTGAGTATTTCGTGCACATATATATCACATCAACTTTACAATCCCTTCTCATTTTTGGCCCTCCCTCTCCCTCCCTGTCTCCCCAACCCCGCTATCACACCATGTGGTTCTATAGAATGCCTGTATTCCGTGTTTCCCAAGTCAAAGAAATCATACGATACTTAACATATTTGATCTTCTGCATCTGACTCATTTCACTCAAATCACTGCTCTTTAGCTCAGCTCCCCACCCCTAGAATGGGCTGCAGTGGTCAAATCTTGAAGCCTCTTCTCTGGGTCCAGCAGAGCCCTTCATTGGGATATTTAGCAAACTCTTTTTTTGTCCCTTTTGGAAATGCAGGCTGCTCAAATGTCATTTGCCGACTTCTCTTGCTAAATTTTCCTCATAGGCACCAGACCATAGCTTTGTGCATTTGCTGTTACTTATTACCACACATTGAAACTTGTAATCACAGCAGGCTCTGGGGGACCTGGTTTAATTTGGACACTGCAGTATATTCAAAGGTCCAGCACAGAACCCACACTCTTGTCTATATTTTTACTAATAAGATTTTTGTTAAAAAATTATTTTGTGGTGCTAGGGATTATCCCAGGGCCTCGCCCATGCCAAGAAAGCATTCTCCACCTGGGCTATTCCTCTAGCTTTCATAGGATATTTTAAAAAGAGAAGCTAACATTCGCAATGACTGTGTCTAGCACGGATCCTAACATTTCATTAAATGCGCTCGAGGGAGCTGGAGGCATAGCTCAGCGGTTAAGGGCACTTGCCAAACGAGTGCTGGGCGGAGGTTCGACTCCCCAGCACCACATTGGCCGGGCGTGGCGGCACACCACACACCTGGAGGAAATCAGTGAAAACAAAAGCAAGGCCGGCACCACTGGGTCTGGCTCAAAAAAATTCACTTGTGGCCAGTGACATCTACTAAAAAGACCGAGGCAGGAGATCCTACAGAAAGAGTACCAAATAACTATACAGTCGGTTTAGTACGACGAGGGGGTAAAAACAATAAAAAAAACAGCCTGGAGACGTGAGCCGCCCCAACTGGACGGGCTCGGAGCGGGGCCAATGGGCTCGCGGCTACGTGTGGACCTTACCGCCGGGCCGCGTGGGGCCCTATGGGAGTTGTAGTTCCTTACCTACCTTGCCACGTCACCTCCTACGACAATCTTAAATCCTCCGCCCGTGCATGTTGCAACCCATATCCTCAGCCTTCTTGGAATGTTCTCTTACCCCCAGGGCCCATTATTTTGTCCTCTCCTCTTTCCTCAGATCTATTTGTGTAAGCTTCCAGCTCGCTAGACCCAAGACTTTTTGATGGAATTGGGTATCAAGCCCAGGGCCTTCACACGGAACTAAATCCTCAGGCTATTTTTATTTTTAGACAGATAAATCACTAAGTTGCTCAGGCTGGGCTGGAACTTGGGATCCTCCTGCCTCAGCCTTCCAGAGTGCTGGGATTATGAGACTGAATTATCCGCCCGGCCTGTCTCCGGCCTTTCGATGAAGTCTCCGGGAGTTAGAGTTCATGCGGACCGCCTCCCTCTCCTCCAGGTGTCCGGTGAGGTCTTCCGCCACGCCCCCACCCCACCCTTGCTTCTCTCCAGTCCTCGCAGCTCCTCCCTCGCCGCAGGAACGGCCCACAGGACCTTCCATTGCTATTCCTCACACATCCCGTCTTCCAAAGGCTCCCTGGCCCGGTTGGTACACTCCGGCCACGCCCCCTCGCGGACGCTCTTGGTACGCGCCGTGCTCCCCCGCTCTCCGCAGTGGTTTGGCCGCGGCGACCCTCGGCTGTACGTTCCCTGCACTTGGCAGTCCGTCTCTCCCGAAGTCGCAAGCTTCGCAGTCGGTGGAGTTCCCAGCCCCGCCGTGTGGCCGCGGCAGCCCCCAGCTCGCCACCCCGCGCCCGCCATGGTTCGACCACGCCGCGCCCCGCACCGCTCCAGCGCTGGGGGCCCCCTCGGGGGTCGCGGCCGCCCCCCGCGTCCTCTCGTGGCGCGCGCCGTCCGCTCGCGCTCCTGGCCCGCCAGCCCTCGAGGCCCGCAGCCGCCGCGGATCCGGGCCCGCTCGGCCCCTCCCATGGTGAGCCCCCCGCCCTTCTTCCAGAGCCTTCCACGGCCGCGCCCCTGCCGCCCCTCCCCCGGCCTCCCGCCATTGTCAGCGGCCCCCTGGGCTCTTGGGGGGCGTCTCCGCTGCGGCCCTAGGGCGAGCGCACCCGGGGAGAACCGCCTAGGAAACGCGCCGGGCGCTCCCCATTGTTTTGTGTTTGCGCCGGGGGTGTTGGGGGGCACGGGGCCCGGGCGGGCTCAAATTACGGCTGACTTCGCGGCCAGATTTAAACGCGGGCCGAGGGGCTGACGGGCGGTTCGTGGGCTTGTTTTTCCAAATGGAAAGTTGGTCTCTGCCGACGGGAAATCTGGAAACGAAGGACGGGGCTGGGTATGGCAATGTGGGGTAAGGGGCACATTTTGCGCACTTGCGCCCAGTTGTTGGCACCTAGGGAGTTCTCTCCCGTGCCTCTACTGTGTTTGTGGCATGCGCGCCCTGAATTTGCACCTACGCCCAGATGTGGGATGCTTTTATAGATTCTGCGATACCGGTCCTTAAAAGTAAACATTTAGCTTCTAAGGCACTGTAGGCTGCGCAGTCTTCCCTAGACTCAAAACATACTTCATTAAAAATCTTTTTAAAAGGTTCATTTGTGACGGTGAAGCCTCTTGGCAGGCGGACATTGCGCGCGCTTGCCCAGATACGAGCTCTCCCACCCTCTGGTGCTCAGGTTCACTTAATTAAGTGCACTAGCCCGACCTTGCCCGTGACAGGGCTGAGGCAGCTCCCGGCGAGCCTCAGACAGACTCGCAGGTCTGAAATTTAAATCGCCTCCCGAAACTTACACGCCTCACAGCCTCCTGTCTCTGCCTTTGTCCTGCCTGAAGCACTTCAAGTGAGTGTTTCAAAAGTATTCCCTGGATTCTCACTAAATGCATATCCAAAGACTTTAAACTTCTCTCCGAGTATGAACTGGGTATCTCCTGGGCAGCAGAGGGCGGGCAGCGCAATTTCCCACATCCTTGCCCATGTGCAGGATTTCCTCTGGGGCGCCCATAGCCTAATCCTTCCCTGTGCTGCTCCCCCTTGCTTGTGCTCATCCTGCTGTCGCAGGTGTGCAGTGGGTTCACACTGCATTCCTAGTCTTCCCCACGGAGTGTGGCTCCACACCCAGACACCTGCCCCAAAGTGATCGACTAATCTCTGGACAGAGCTTAAGCGTCTTGCTGGAGCTTACTTTGGGCCCCTGAGTGTGTCCACCTGATCTAGAGTAAGCCCATTTACCTGGCAGTGCCTGTGTGTGTGGCCATGTAAGCCATCCAGGCATGCTGCATTTCTCTGTCACGTGGCACAGGTGAGACCTTGTTCCCCCCTCGCCTGTGGCTGTTTTGACTATTTGCTCAGACACTGAACCTTCCCCGCATGTCAACTCCAGGCTCCAGGCGTCTGTACTTAACCTTCGCTCTGAAACTTCTGCCTGCCTTAGGCGCACACCAGCACTTCGCCACCAAAACCTTCCCTAGTTTCACCCTTTTCTCACATGATTGCAACATCTCCTAGTCACCTATCCAGATGGACAGCTGCTTGTTCGCTTTTTAACTCTTTTTTGTTTATTTGTGGTGGTTGTTTTTGACACAGGGTCTCGCTCTGTATCCCAGGCTAGTCCTGAACTCACTGTGGAGCCCAGGCTGGCCTTGGACTCAAGACAGTCCTCCTCCCCAGTGTTAGGATTACAGTTGTGGGCCACCAAGCCCAGCTTTTGTAGTGCTGGGGAATCAAACTCAAGGCTGTGTGCTTGCTAGGCACTGTGCCATTCTGCCAGTTGGTGCTGTTTTTGAGACAAGGTCTCACTCTGTATAGTTCAGACTGGTCCTGAACTCACTGGGTAGCATAGGTTGACCTTGAACTCATGGCAGTCCCTTTGCCTCAGCCTCCCAAGTGCTTGAGTTATTGGTGTGTGCCAACACAGCCCAGTTTATATGCTTCTAGAGTGTCAACACAGGTCTTTGCACTTGCTAGGCAAATGCTTTAACCACTGTTTTGTTTGTTTGTTTGTTTGTTTCTGCTGCCTGGAGGTACCTTCTGCTGAGATCCTGCATTTCCTGCTTCCAGGCTGTTTTGCAAGTTTTCTCTTTACATGCTTTGAGATACTCTTGGTTTAAAAAAGTAGCTTAGACTGCAAACCTTCCAGAGTACCTTGTGAGTAGAGTTTGAACCTTTGCTTGGCGTTATTGCTTGACTATTCTCCCGGTGTTTTGCAAGTGTGTTGATATGTGAGAGCACTCTAGAGATTGTTCATACCTTTTTTCCAAATGACACCTCCTTTTTCCTGGATAATCTGTTTTTTTTTTTTTGGAGTGTTTCTGTTTTCTTTGTGGTACTGGGGATCAACCCCCTCCAGGCTTTCACACTGAGCTACATTCCCAGCCCCCCTTTTATTTAATTTATCTGTTTATCTCCAGACAGGGTCTTGCTCTGTAGCCCAGGCTGGTCCTGAACTTGCTGTGTAGTCCAGGATATCCTTGGACTCACGGCAGTCCTCCCGGCTTAGCCTCCCGAGTTCTGGGAGTACAGTTGTGCACCATTACGCCCACCTTTATGTCGTGCTGGGCAATGGAACTTAGGAACTTGTTCTTGCAAGGCAAGTGCTTTAACCACTGCCATCCCTCCAGCCCATCCCCAGTCCATTTTTATTCTTGATTTTGAGACAGAGTCTCCCTAAGTCATTCAGGTTGCCCACACTGGGCTTGAACTTGCAGTGTCACTGCCTTATTCTCCAAGAGTGCTGGAATTACAGGCCTGTGCCATTAGCCCATTATTTGGTGTTTCTTGTTTCCAGTGGTTGCTTTGTGACTCAAAAACTTGTCATGAATAAGAGTGGGAGCTAGAGGACATCCAGCCATCCCCAAAAGGGCCCTAAGTGTTGGAGGGATGGGGCCAGCCAGTGTGAGAAAGCCTGGCTTGTGCCAAAGAGTAGGAGGCTTAGTGGCACAGGACCCCCAAACACACACACACACACACACACACACACACACTCTCTCTCTCTCTCTCTCTATCTCTCTCTCTCTCTCACTCACTCACTCACTAGGGGTCTGAGTTCTGAGTTGAGTTTCACAAATTGATCAGGCCACAAAGGATGTCCCTGATACCTTTCTTGTTTTTTGAGGTGGTCTCACTCTGCAGTCCATGCTGGTCCTGAACTCACTATAGACCCCAGCTGGCCTTGAACTCAATGGCAGTCCTCCTGTCTCAGCCTCCTGAGTGCTGGGATTACAGGCATATGCTACCACACCCAGCTAATTTTTATGTGGTGCTGGGGGATCATTTCTTAGTTCCTTTTTCATTGCTGTGACTCAGTACCCGACATCCATAAATTTAGGGGAGGAAAGGTTTATTTTAGCTCACAGTTTGAAAAGGTCACAGTCCATTCAGGGGTGGTCAGCAGCAATGGAAGTACATGGCCAAAGCAGAGGTGGAGGCAGCTTATGACACTGCAAACAGGAAGCCAAGTCAGGCAAGTTGAGACTAGTCCCCCAAGGAAGGCTGGAAGCAGCTTAACTGACCTTCCAGGTCTCATTCCACTGATCAGCTTCTCCTGCATCCAGGTGTGGAAGGTGTGGTAAACTCTTGCTACACACCTGTAATTGTAATGCAATTTACTGGCCTGTGATCCACCTCTCCAGACTAGGCTCCAATCTCCCAACAGCACATGGTTTCATAGATAATCTGTAACATTGAAATTCATTAGACTTTTGGGGGACAATAATATCCCCCCACCCCCGGGCCCAAAAGATTCATGTCCTCCCCTCCATGCAAAATGTATTTAGTCTTTCTCCAAGAGTTACCAAAGTCTTAACAGTTTCAGCACTGTTAAAGAAACTCCAAGTTCATAGTCTCCTGTGAGATGTAAGACAAACTTTTTTTAGCTGTGAACTCCTGTTAAAACTAAAGAGTTAAGCACTTCCAACATAAAACGCCACAGAGTAAGTATTTCCATTCCAAAGGGGAGGAATAGGGGGATAAAAGGCAATACAATTCCTAAACCTGGCAGGGCAAGGGTTAAATCCTGTAGCTCCATGTCCAGCAACTGGGGTAAATTCTGATGAAGTATAAACTCCAAGAGGCTTGGGTGGCCCCACCCCTACGGCATTGCTGCTGGCTGCAGCCTCCATCTTCTCTCCTTGGGGCTAGATCCACTCATGGCCAGCAGTTTTTCTCAGTTGGCAATCCATACTCCTGGCTTCTCCAAATTTTCATGCTCTTCATTGTACCTGAGGCTTCTCCTTCACAACTTCATGCACTACCCTCCCAGGGGCACACTGCCCGGCCTTCAGGGCCTTCCTCTGGAATTTGGGTGGAAGCCTCCATGAACTCACAACTTGGGCTCTGTAAGCCTGTAAGGCCAGGACTGCGTAGACATCTCTGAGATTCACCACTGCCTTGAGCAGTAGTCTGGCCTGTTTGTGCCATGGCTGAAGCAGCTTCTTAGTGCCTGGATTGTTGAACTCCTGGGAGCTGAACTCTGGCAAACACTTCCCTCTTTGGCCCTACAGGGAGTCCTGGGGTACTTTTCACGCAAGATCTCTTGCCTTTGTACCCTTTAATTGGTAAAGGGTGGGATCTTGTTGATTCCTGAGACACCCTCAGGGATTGTTTCTTATAGTCCTGATTCCAGGTGCGTGGCAGCTGCAAGCTTTTTCACTCCAGACTGCAAGCTTTTTACATCTGTTCTCTCTGCCATTGTCTCCTGTCTTTCACCATAGAGCTGGCTAAAAGCCACAAATCGTAGCCATGTAACCATCAGAACATCAGTCTGTCCCCGCCCCCCCTTGCCCCAGTGCCTTCTGAGAGGGTAAGATGGCATCCTAGCTGTAAGCTCAGCTGGAGCGGAGAGAGGGATAGGCTAAGGGCTGTCAGGACTGTGATGGCCAGTGTTAACAGGGAAGGAGTGTCCTGAAGGCGGCAGGAAAGAGACATTGGGTGACCTTGGGGAGCTTTGGCCACTGGATCAAAGGATTTATTTTGGGCCCCTGGACTGTCTAACAGGGAGTTTCTAGTTCTTTTTGAGACTAGCTCTCACTGTGTCTAGGCTGGTCCTGATCTAGCTGTGTGGCTCCACATACACTGGTGTCAAACTCACATCAGTCCTCCTACCTCAGCCTCCCAAATGCTGGGATTACAGGTGTGCACTACCATGCCCTGCTTATGTAGTGTTGAGGAATCAAACCTAGGGCCTTATGTTTGCTGGGCAAGCGCTCTAACCACTGAGCTGTGACCCAGCCCTCCAGCAGGGTATCTTGGGTCTGGACATTGGGACATCCGTATGGAATATGAGGGGACAGCCCTTTCTTGAAGGTCTCCCGCTTCAGTTCCCTACTCCTCTCTGCTGCAGGAAGGTGCTCGGGTCTTTGGAGCCCTGGGTCCTATTGGACCCACCTCGCCCGCACTTTCCCTCGGGGGTCTGGCTGTGAGCGAGCACCGGCTCAGCAACAAGCTGCTGGCCTGGAGCGGAGTCTTGGAGTGGCAGGAGGTAAGCAGTCTGGGGTCCCTGTGTTTCTGGGGGCGGGGTCCCTGCTGTTCTGGGGCTTGGGCAGGTTTGTGCATCAAGACTGACCTGTGGCTCCCCCTGTCCCTACAGAAGCGCAGACCCTACTCTGACTCCACAGCGAAGCTGAAGCGAGCC
Source organism: Ctenodactylus gundi (assembly GCA_004027205.1). Taxonomy (NCBI): domain Eukaryota; kingdom Metazoa; phylum Chordata; class Mammalia; order Rodentia; family Ctenodactylidae; genus Ctenodactylus; species Ctenodactylus gundi. Next base: position 239,573 of record PVKB01001340.1, read on the forward strand.
CTGCCCTGCCAGGCCTACGTGAATCGGGGCGAGAACCTGTGAGTACCCCGACAGGCCATGGGAAAGCGGGCGGGTGGCCACATGGTCCTTACCTGCCTCTTCCCGCAGGGAGACTGACCAGTGGCCACAGAAGCTGATCATGCAGCTCATACCACAGCAGCTACTGGTGAGACCCACCCCAGCCTACTCAGCCCATCCCCCAGAGCACCCCACTCCCATCGGTGACCTTGCTTTCCTCTTGTTACCCCCAGACCACGCTGGGCCCCTTGTTCCGCAACTCCCAGCTGGCACAGTTCCTCTTCACCAACAGAGACTGCGACTCGCTCAAGGGCCTCTGCCGCATCATGGGCAATGGCTTCGTGAGTTGGGTGGTGGGCGGGTGGGGCTGAGAAGCACCCCTGAGGGACTCAGGGAGGTTGGCGAGGAAAGGCATTTCCCGTAGGATGCTGTCCTGGACCCCTGTACCTGTGCCAAGATACGATCAGGGAAGGACCTGAGCCAGCCTGACTGGGGCCCAGCAGCCTTAGCAGGACTCAGGACAGGGACAGGCAGGGACCTGGTAAATTGATGTAGTCAGAAAAAATAGAGAATAGTTTGTGTCAAAGCTCAGTTTCCTCATCTGTGAGATGGACAGTTTGTGTTCAGTGCTTGAGCCCCACTGGGACCTTAGGTAGCAGCACATGGTCAGTGAGCCTGACCTGGTAGCTGTCAGGAAACTGGGTTTGGATGCCGTGTAAGAATTGAATGCCCTGCCCTTGGGGCCACAGTGCCTGCGCTCTGGGCCCTGGATGTAGCTGTAGCCCTTGGCCTCTGGGGCACAGGGGAAGATGATTTGTTGTATTAGATGATAGGAGCTAGGGACAGAGTGAGAGTGACTCACCTCCACACAGCCCAGAGGACTTGTTCTCTTGGATTGATTCCAGGTCCTGTTCCCTTTGGGACAGTTGTGCTCTTCTAGAGCCAACCATGCGTACCACAGGTACCATGTGTGCTGAGGCCCCAGCATCCAGGCAGACTCCCTCCTTTTCTCACGGCCTGACCACACCAGGCCTGTGACTGAGACTTCCTAAGGGGTAGGTCCACCCTTCACTCAGTACCTTCGGGGCCCAGTGTGAGGGAGGTAGGCATCTACTTAGCATGCACCAGGAAGTGGCCCCTGAGTCAGACCTAGGTTTAGGAAGTTAGGTGTGCAGTGGATAATAGTGTGTCTAGGAGGTAGGCCATCGGGGTGGCACGGACACTTTTTCATCCAAATGTTGCAAGTAGGTGTCTCATGAGACTCATTCTTTTGCTTCCCATGGAAGAAGCATTAGCACCTCACTCAGTCAGCATTTATGTGGCACTTACTGTGTCCGCTGCTATTACTGCATTTTACAAGATGGGGAAATTGAGGTCTAAGCCACACAAGCTAAGAGGGAGCTGGGACATCCCACTTGGAACCGCCTCCTAGATACTGGGAGCTTTTTTCTCTCTGTTGTTTTTGTTTTTAAAATAAAGACCTGTTGTTCTATTAAAACAAAAACAAAAAGAGGTAGCAGAGCCCATGTACACCCAGCAGCCACGCCCACCCTTCCCCAGGCCAGGATGTCGCTGTCTTTTGGGTTCTGGTCCTGGAAGCTGCTTGCATGCAGGTGGCAAATGGGGCCTCAGCTAAGCAGGACAGTGCTGGCATCAGGAGGGAAGTGGAGTTCTCCCAGGACACCCACACCCCAAATGTGGTCACCCGTGAGTGAGGGAGATGATGCTGAGGGGCCCCTCATATGCTGGGAAAGGATTGTATCAGCTGCAAGCCTCTCGCTAAGACTTGGGCCTTGACTCAGCACCAGATGTGGGGGTCGCGTGAGCCCGACGCAGCGCCCCTTGCGTCCCTAACCACTGGCCTCTCCCTGCAGGCGGGCTGCATGCTCTTCCCCCACATCTCCCCCTGCGAGGTGCGTGTGCTCATGCTCCTGTACTCATCCAAGAAAAAGATCTTCATGGGCCTCATACCCTACGACCAGAGTGGCTTCGTCAATGCCATCCGGCAGGTCATCACCACTCGCAAACAGGTGTGATAGCTGAGCGGGGACAGCCTGCCCCATTGCAGGGAGGAGCCAGCTCTGGTACCCTAGACTGGGGGGTGATGGCAGCAGCATCAGGCACTGGAAAGAGAAAGTGCCTCTTTCCCAGCTTTTTGGGGCTTGAAGGAATGGTTTAGGGGGGTTCTGACAACAGGGAGCCTTTGGGTATTGGGGAGGTAGGTAGTAGGTCTGGCATGCTCAGAGAGCGAGGGCTGGCATGAGGCTGAGAGGTTCTGGCTCAGCCTACTGATTATTGGTAGTACTGCCCTTTTTTGGCTGTGAACCAGACACTGATATAGATAAATGGCTACCCTGTTATGAGAGGCAGGCTTTGTGGGCGTTGTGTGCCAGGTGAGGGGCTGGGACTGGTCTTAGGACACCATAAACAGGTGAGGGACAAGGCCAGCTTTGGAGACTCAGGCTGACGGGCCATGGTCGGGGGAATGGTGGGAGCCTCCCTGGGGCCCTCCTATGGCAGGGCCCCTCCCAGGCCATGGCCTGTCTTGCCCCCTGCTACAGGCAGTGGGTCCTGGTGGCATCCACTCGGGCCCTGTTCAGATCGTCAACAACAAGTTCCTGGCATGGAGTGGCGTCATGGAGTGGCAGGAGGTGAGTGAGCCCTGTGCAGCCTGGGGGCCGAGGGGTAGCACATCTCACCAGCTGGTATGTGTGTCTCTCATCCCTGAGATCTCGTCCTTTCCTGTCTCCAAAGCCCAGGCCTGAGCCCAACAGCCAGTCCAAAAGATGGCTGCCATCCCACATCTACGTGAACCAAGGGGAGATCCTGTGAGTGCTGGGATCGGGGGTGGAGCGCACACCCCAGCCGGCATCCGTCTAACACCACCCTCTCTGGCCCCAGGAGGACCGAGCAGTGGCCGAGGAAGCTCTACATGCAGCTCATCCCACAGCAGCTGCTGGTGAGTTTCTACAGGGCGGCAGCAGTCCTCGGTGTCAGTGCTGGGCACCAGTGAGGGCAGCTCCCAAAGGTGGTAGCGGCAGAGCAGACGAAGGGTGCAGGGATGGCGTGTGCCAGGTGGGGCCTGCGCAGTCTGTGGCAGCTGGAGTGGGTGGGTGTGGAAAGCCGGGCGGTATAGCCTGCACACCAGCTGTGGGGCTCACGGGGACCATCTTTGCAGGTTTGAAGTTCTTTGGGGTACTGGGGATCAAGCCCGGGCCTGCACACTGAGCTGCATCCCCAGCCCATTTTTAAATTTTTGATTTTTTTTTTTTGACACATAGTCTCTGTGGTCCAGCTCGTCCTGAGCATGCTGTGTACCCCAGGTTGCCTTGAACTCACAACAATCCCCAGTCTCACCCAAGTGCTGGGATTACAGGCGTGCACCACCATGCCTGACTTGTGTGGTGCTGGGAAATTGAACTCAGGACCTTAACCTTGCTAGGCAAGTGCTGTTACCACTTCACTATTTCTCCAGCTCCTAATTTTTTATTTTAAGAGTCTCAGGGCTGGAGAAATGGCACAGTAGTTACAGCACTTGCCTAACAAGCGCAAAGCCCTGGGTTCAGTTCCCCAGTACCACATAAAGCTGGCTGGGATGGAACATGCCTGTAATCCCAGCACTGGGGAACTTGGGAGGCTGAGGCAGGTGGATTGTCCTGAGTCCAAAGCCAGCCTGGGCACCAGTGAGTTTAGGACCAGCCTGGGCTACATAGCAAGACCCTATCTTAAAAAAAAAAAAAAAAAAAAAAAGCCTCTTGCTAAATTGCCCAGGTTGGTCTTGAACTTGACATCTTCCTGCCTCAGCCTTCCAACTAGTGAAATCACCAAACTGTGTCATTGGGCCACCTGTGTTTTTAAACTAGGTGAGGCCCAGACATAGTGCTGGCTGCCTAGTGGACAATAAGAAATAGGGCAGGGGTGGTCTGGATTCCATGTGTAGCTGCCAAGAACACACATAGCAGATGAATCTGAGCCAGGCTGAACTGGTGCACCTGCAGGTTGGGGCAGGACCGTGTCACCATCTCCTGAGCTAGGGAAGTAAAGAAGAGAGTAGGCTGGCATGGTATGGGCAGATTCCTCACTTTGGGGTCTGGGCCACTGATGGCTGGGTGGTCAGGGCAGTACAGAGTGAGGCCACAGCTGCCTGGCATCCTGCAGACCACCCTGGTGCCGCTGTTCCGGAATTCGCGCCTGGTGCAGTTCCATTTCACCAAGGATCTGGAGACACTGAAGAGCCTGTGCCGAATCATGGACAATGGCTTCGTGAGTGGCACTGGGGAGCTGGCTGGCAGATGGAACCATATTCACAGTGGGAGGCTGCTGAGAGCCCCCAGGAATGGGTGTGCCCCTTACATAGGGACTGGTGCTGTGTCCCCAGAGCCCACTGTGTAGATGGGAAACAGGGCTAGGACTTGTGTCCAGCCCAGCACAGGCTGTGGCCTTGCCTGTCCCTGGCTGTGGTGGGGTACACTTGGGCCCAGGGTGCTGCGGTCTGTGGCTCGGAATGTGATGAACTCAGTGGTCTGCCAACCCAGGGTCCTCCTGTGGGGAAACTGAGGCTCCAGTCCTGTGTCCCTTCCTGAAGGCTCTTCCCAGGTAAGCAGATAGGTCTGCCTCCAGCCCAGGCCCCAGGGTACCTGGGGTTGTCTTGTGTGGTGAGCCTCAGTGCCCCACTTGTTGCTAAGGAGGGTTGTCCTCAGATGCTTCCTGGCCCTCAGCTGGCAGTGTGTCCGTTTGGGATGCTTGCTCTGTCTGGAGACACTTGTCTAGAAGTTACCATATTGCCCATTAAGTCACTTTACGTGATAGTACTTGGGAAGTTTTACACTTGAGGCTTGGTTATATGTGGCTTTTTTGTTAAGACTCAGTTTGAAAACAGTTTTTTGGGCATGGTGGCATTGCCTGCAATTCTGGCTCCAGGGGAGGCTGAGGCTGGTGGATCACAAGTTGGAATACTGCATGAGCAACTTGGACTGTCTCAAAATAGGGGTTTTTATGTGTGTCCATGTGTGTGATCTGCGCATGTGCACTGCAGATGGAACACAGGGCTTTACCCTGTGCCACATCCCCATTCATTTTTTGGTTTTTAAGACAGGGTCTCTCCAAGTTGGTAAGCTGCCCAGGATGAGCTTGAATTTGCTGTCTCAGCCTCCCAGAGGGCTAGGTTTACAGGCTGGCCCCACCAGGCCTAGCTAAAAGTTCTTTTAAAGGCCTAGGTATGTATATCCGTGTGTAAGCCTTGGGTTCAGTCCCTAGTGCCATAAACAAAACCAGACAGTTCCCCCAGGCAACTCTGTAGCAGCCTGAGGTCTCTCCATTGGAGGCTATTCTGGCTGCTCCCTCTGGGGGTCTGTGAGTCTCTTACAGTGTCAGCCTTAGCGTCCTCCCTGTTAGGTAGGAGGAAGACCCCTTGCAGGATCAGGTGGGACCCATTATGGAGAACCCTGGATCAGCAGTGTCACTGTTTCAGAGCCAAGGCCCACTCCCGTAACTGTGGTCAGGGTCAGTGCATCTCCAGCATCACCTCCCTTTCCCCTGGCCAGAAGGGTTGTATGGGACAGGGGCTCTGGGCCTTTGTGTGTGAGCTGGCAGACCCTGTGGCATCTGTCTTGTGGGTGCTGCCACCCCTCCACCCGATTAGTGCCCCTTGCTAGGATCCTTGAGAACCTGTTCTTGGTTCCTCTGTTGCTTTTGGCCTCTATGTCCTTGCCCTATGCCAGGCTTGTAGGGCACAGGAGAACACCCTGTGACGCCTGCCCTGCGCCCCCCAGGCGGGCTGTGTGCACTTCTCCTACAAGGCCTCGAGCGAGGTGCGCGTGCTCATGCTCCTGTACTCCTCGGAGAAGAAGATCTTCATCGGCCTCATCCCCCACGACCAGAGCAGCTTTGTCAGCGGCATCCGCCGCGTTATTGCCAACCAGCATCAGGTCCTGCAGCGGAACCTGGAGCAGGAACAGCAGCAGCGAGGGGTGAGGCTCGCCCCGGCACCTGCCTACCTGTGGGTGTGCTTCTGTCCTGCTGCTCACGCCCCTTTCCCTTATTTCTCCTGCAGATGGGGGGGTAGCGGCCCCCCAGCTGGGCCCTCAGGAGTCACAGATGAGGCCCTGGCCGGGACTGGTGAGTGGCAACCCTGGGGAGTGCAGGATGGACCTGCCAGTGCTAGGAAAGCAGGGTGACTGGCCTTAGGACAGAGGCACTACAGTTCCTTTCTGATGTGGGCAGGGCATGGGGTTCTGGGGCTACTGGGCTTGGGCAGAGGGAGGGGTCTTCCTACAGTTCCCTGCAGCTCCTTAAGTGAACAGGGTGTGTTGGGGGCCTGTATGCCATGCCCCGGGTCTGCAGCCCTTGTACTGTGTCTCCTGCCCCCCAGGTCACGTGCTTCTGAGCAGAGGCCCATGGGACTGCAACTGCCTAGTGACATGGAGGATGGCGTTCTGAGTCTCCAAGGATGGTCTCCATCCCTGTATGTTTCCCTAATAAAGCCTTTTAAAAACCTGCTTACCACCTTTGCTCACTGCCCAGCTACCAAACAGGTCCCACACTGTCAGCCTAGCTGGGAGGGAGATGGTTGTGTGGCACTGCCATTGTACCTAGTGTGGGTCTGCTGCAGCAGTAACCAGTGCAGAGCTACGTGGTTGGTGTCCTTGCCTCTAGGCCTGCTCCTGGCTGCACGTTGTGCTGCGGCTCCCTCCAGCTCTGGCAGCGTTTCCCATCTGCAACGACTGGGTTCAAGTCCAGTGTAAGTCTTGAGTTGGGGGCCATGGCCAGTGGGCTGGCCTCAGAGGAGCCTGCTTGGCTTACCTCATGACACCTACATCCCCTTTGCAGGACCCAAGTGGTTAGTGCAGTATAGAGTCCCGGACTTGCCTGTGTCTGGTTCTGTGGGTACTGAGCCCTGACCCTGTCAGGGCAGATGAGCACGGCCAGCTGATTCAGTGCTGCACCAAAAGCAAACGTCCTTCTGCAGAGGGGTAATGAATGGCAGGCTGTCACAATCAGGCCTAGCAGTCCTCCAGGAGCATCCCGGGGAGGTCTAACCTTCCTCCCGGTGAAATGCTTCCAGGCTTGGAGAAAATAGCATTTATTGTGGTGGGACAGCAGGGGGTTGGGTGGGAAGGAGAGGGCCCGGCTCAGCCCTCAAAGAACTGGCAGTAGAGCTGCTCTAGCTTCGGCTCCAGCTGCAGCCGGAATGGGATCTCCAGGATCTCTGAGAAGCCTTCTGCCAGTGTTGGGGCTTCAAACTGCTTCCTGGTGGCAGATGAGTCAGTGAGGGGCAGCTAGGCCGGGTCTGGCCTGTGCAGTGCTCACCCACATGGCCAGCCACCCTACCTGTAGCTGTACATAACCATGGTGGACACTGGTGCATGTGAGGAGTCGGTCATCTCGCGGAACTGCAGCGTTGGGGGGAAGATGGCCATGTTGGGAGGGGAGGGGAGGGGGCGGGGCGGGACTGGGGGCGGGGCCGGGGCCTCACCACGTTGTTGTGGCGCGCCTGCTCCAGCGTAGCGGTGAAGAGGAAACAGCGGCAGGGGACGCCTGCATCCTTGGCACATTGGATGTACCTGTTGGGGCAGGGACGATGCCATGCGGCTGTCACCAGGCCCCTGCCCATCCTACTGGCACGCTCCTCATGGGCCCCCAGTACCTGGCCCGGCTCAGTGCATCCGGGTTGGTGTTGTCGATCACCACCTGCTTCCTCTGCCTCAGTGCCGCCTCACAGGTGCTCACACAGCGCTGCCATGAGCCCAGCGTGTCCTGGGGCCAGGGAGAGCAGGGCACAAGGGACCGAGTGAACGGGAAGAGAAGACCCGAAGAGGCAAACATGCCCAGTGGACCAGAGCAGCAAGGGGAGGCAATGCCTGACGGGTGGGGGTGGACAGGAACGAACAACAGGAAAGGTACCACTGCAGACTCACCCTGTTCACATGGACGTATCCAGCAGACACGAGATGCTTCTTGAGGAAGGTGGACTTGCCAGCTGGGGGGTGGGCGCAGTATGGCATGAGTGGGTACGCAGAGCCCACCAGGCATGCGGGTACCCAGGAGCCAGGGCATCTCACCTCCAGGGAATCCCACGGCGACAACTACCTCTGAGTCGGAGCTCAAGAGAGAGGAGGACTCGGGGAAGTAGAGAGGCCCGGAGCGGGAGACGGTCCTCTGGAAGTGGTTGGATAAAGGCATGAGAACTTAGGCCCCAGCCCCTGGCTGCCCCACCCTCTCCAGGGCCTCACCGGGTCAAAGGCTGGGAGGTCGAAGCTGGCTGCAGGCCATTTAAGGAAGAACTCTTCTGGTGTGGCGAAGGGCAGGCCAAGGTTGAGGGCAAACTGGGAGTGAAGGCAGAGGTCAGCTAAGGCAGCTAGGGCAGGGTGGGAAAGAGGACCAGGAAAGGGGGTAGGGGCTCACCAGACGGTCAGCGCACGAGAAGTCCTTCTTCTTCCGCCCGGGGGCCCAGTTGGCTGGGCGGCCAGCTGCATCTGGACACACACACAGGATGCTCTTGTCCATTCACCAGCAAACTCAGCAGGAGCCCTGGCCCCCACACAGCAACCCCCAGGCTCTAACCTCCCACGTAGACACTGTCCTCCACGGAGATGGGCACACTCTGGTTGGCCTGGGAGAGACATGCAGTGAGAGTTGCAGGGCCTGGTCTGTGCCCAGCTGCAGGCCAGATCACAGACCTTTCTTGTCCTCAACATCTGGCCAATACTTCTCATTCATTGCTTCAACATTTTCTGGCCCTCGGGGTCTCCAGCAGGGCCTATTCAGTGGTCTCATCTTTTTTTTTCCCCCTTTCTTCCAAGACAGGGTCTCACTCTGTAGCCCAGGCTGGCCTTGGACTCACAGCAATCCTCCTGCCTCGGCCTCCCAAGTGATGGGATTACAGGCGTGCACCACCACACTGTTTATGTGGTGTGAGGGAATGGAACCCAGCTTGAGCTTGGTGGGCAGGTGCTTTACCCACTGTGCTGTCCCTCCAGCCCTTCCCTCAGTTCTCATCCAGGCCTCTAACAGGAGGGTGAACCTGTGCCTTACTGAGGTCCAACCTCGAAGGCCTCTTCATTGTCATAAACACACTTGACTGGACTGTTTCAGGGCCATTGTATTTGCTGCTATACCACCTGGACTACTGCCCAGGATATCCAGGTAACTCACCCTCTCATTTAGACCCCTTCTCAGATGTCCCCTCAGGGAGGCTGTCCCTGACCACCAGAGCAGGACAGCCTGCCTCATGTCAATGCTTCACTCTCCTGCTGTTTACACACCAGTCTGCATTTACAGATGGCCGCCCTCTGGTCCCTGCACACTGCGGGGCAGCCATGCCCGGCCTGCTGACCAGTGTTTCCAGTTCAGGGCCACCAGTGGACTTTGAACAGATGCATATATGAAGGGTGAGTTTTGAGTGAGTAAATTCTCTCAGTCCCTCATTTATTTATTTTTATTTTCTGTGGAACTGGGGATTGATCCGAGGGCCTTCATATTTAAGATCCACTCTCCCAACTTGATTTTATTTTGGATTTTGAGACAAAGTCTAAGTTGCCCAGGCTGGGCTCAAACTTGTGGCCTCTTGCCTCAGCCTCCCAAAGTACTGGGATTATAGGCCTGCACCTCCGGGCCTAGCTGCCACTCTGATTTTAAGTGGTTAAAAATACTGGTCTTAGCTAGGCATGATGACACAGGCCTATAAACCCAGCACTCAAGGAGGTTGAGGCAAGGAGATCACAAGTTCAAGCCCAGCCTGAGCAGCTTGGTGACTTAGTGATACTGTCTTAAAATTAAAAAAAGAGCACCGGCCCTGTATGCGAACATCTAGGATATGGCAGCCACAAACCAAGAGAGGACCACAGGAGGGGAGGCCAGGAGGGGAGAAGTGAGTCAGGGCAGGTGGCGCGTGGCCAGAGAATAGAGGGTATGTGGAGAAGGGTAGCTCACCTGTTCCCGCAGATGGTCCCACATGCCGGTCAGCGGCTTCCGGTACAGGCCGCCATGTGTAGCCACCAGCACCTGTGGGCCACACACTGTCCTTGGTGGATGGGACCTTAGCCTCTCCCTGGAGAGCTAGCTGCCCGATGCCCCAGTGTAGCTACAGATGAGTTTCTGTCAGAATGAGCCCAGCCAAAACCTCTCCCCAGGACTGGTTCTCTGGGTCTCTGTCCCTCAGCCTCTTGAGTCACTCTTCGGGCCATACCTGGAAGGGGACTGCCAGCTTTGCCACCACAGCCTCCACCTTGGCCTTGAAGTCCTCTGCATGCAGCTTTCCTTGTCCAATGCCCCTCTGGTTTGTGAAGATCACCAGCTGGGGAGCACACGGCATTGTCGGGGGCCTCCTCACACACGCACGCGCACACACACACACATACACACACACTCACACACCCAAGCACGTACCTTGTAGCCCTGGACATCCAGCTCACGGAGCTTACGTGGAATTTCAGGGTACAAGATCCTAGGGCGGGTTGGAAGTGACAGGGTGATCTGGAGCCCACAGGACTCTGAGTTTCACTTGCTACCTTTCTCGCCCCTGCTCACCTCCAGTCACTGGGGGCAGTGGGAAAGACTTTTCCAGAACGGGTGGTGATGAGGGTCCCATCCAGATCAAAGGCAGCCACCTGGTGTCACCAAGAATGGAGGAGTGACAACACCATACCTCCCTCCCTCCACCCAGAGCCAGGGATCATCCCCACTTTAGAGATAGGAAACCTGGGTCACGGGGCCTGTATAGTGAGAATGCGGCAGTAGCACCTCTGTACACAGAGCCAGAAGTCTGCACTGTCTCGTCTCCTTCCACTTCTCCGCCCTCATTTCCTCAACTCTTTTTTTTTTTTTTGAGACACAGCCTTGCTCTGTAGTCCAGGCTGGTCCTGAACTCCCGGGTAGCTCAGGCTGGCCTCAAACTCATGGCAGCCCCACTGCATCAACTTCCCAAGTGTTGGGATTACAGGTGTGCACCAACATGCTTAGTTAATGCGGGAGAATCACACCTAGGACCACACACATGGCAAGCAAGTGCTCTAACCACTGAGCTACGCCCCAGCCCTTTCCCACCTTTAAAATGGGGATCAGTGCTAGGATCAATGGTGCAGGTCTGTAGTCCCAGCACTCTGGGAGGCTGAGTCAGGAGAATTGCAAGTTTGAGCCTGGCCTGTGCAATCTAGTGAGGCTCTCAAAATCAAAAAGAAAATGGACTGAGGTCGCATCTCAGTGTGAAGGCTCTGGGCTCCATTTCCAGTACCCCCCAGCCAAAAAGGAGCTACCTACTGTCCTCCCCTGGATCTCCCTACCTTTGAGGCTAATAATTATTTTTTAAAAAATGTAAACAAAGCTTTCTTTAGGTGCTTCCTGGTGACCATGAAGCCATGTACTTTTCAAGGATTAGTATCGTGGAAGTGAGATGCAACTCCCAAGAGTGTGGCCATGACTGCGTTCAAGGAATAGGTGTCCAAACAGCTTCTGAAACGGCCCTGGTCCCTGCTGATGACTGAGAACTCCCTGGGGCAACAGGAGCTGACACCCATTTCTCTCAGTGCTTACAGGGACCCTGAGCTTGGCGTCAGCCTCTCTGCTCAGAGAGGCCAGGGAGGATAAAAGAGGATCTAGGACTTGTGGCACAGGCTTATAATCCCGCACTCTGGAAGGATGAGGCAGAAGGATTGCAAGTTTGAGCCCAGCCCAGGCAACTCTGAAGCTTAGCGAGGCCAAAATCAGAATTAAAAATGGGCCAGGAATGTAGTTCAGTGCTAAGGCACAGGGGTTCAATGAAAAGGAAAAAAGTTGAGAGACTTGCCCAGGATCAGAGGCAAATGTCAGACTGAATCCCCAGTGTGTGGTGGTGCCCTAGGGGGGGCCTCACCTTACTCTGGGGCTTCACCCCAGGTGCTGTGAACACCAGCAGCTTCTCCAAGCTCTCCCAGGTGGGGGATGACTTCCGCATCCTCTTTTTCTGCTGTTCAGAGTCCTCCTTGGTCCCTTCTGGAGCCTCCGGAGGGGTGCCAGGTGGCGTGTCAGGTTGGGATCCTGGTATACAGGTCTCTTCCCAGCGCAGGGTCAGCGGGTAAAGGCCATTGACCACATACAGCGTGTCTCCCACCTTCAGAGAGCCCTCTAATCCTGGCTTCAACTCCTGGGTCCCAACAGTTGAAGGATTAACACCCAGCTGCAGAGAAAGAGGGAGGGGCTGAGACTGACTCCACCCCCATAGGAACCTCCTCTAGTCACATATCCTAGGAATAAGACTTGCCTTTCTCCGTTTACCAAAAAGACCCTGAGGCCCCACATCTTCTCCGTGTACCACCAATAAGAGATTTGGAAAGGTTACAGGCTTTCAGTATTGTCCAGTTGAAAGGAGAACCTGACATTTCTCTTTTTATTGGAGTACACCCCCTTCTCTCCCAGCCAATCAGATGTTTCTTTTTTCTTTTGGGATTTCTGGGGATTGAACCCAGGACCTGGCACATGCTAGGAAAAACGGCTGAGCTACAACCCAGCCCTTTTCAAATTTTTGAGACCGGGTCTAAGTTGTCCAGGCCGGCCTCAAACTTGAGCTTAGGACCCTCCGGGCTGGTCCTCCCAGGTACCTCAGGCTCTTCCAGGCCTAGCCCAGTCATTCAGCCCCTTCTAAAGCGTAAATCCCCGCGGGCCGCGACTCCTCCCAACCCTGCCACGCCCTCCTAAGCTTCCGGTACCTGTTTCACTGCCACAGTCCGGGTCTCAGGGTCTGCAACCAGCTCCACTGAGGATTAAAAGTGTGGAGTCAGGATCAGCATCCTAGCGTGATTGGTCTCCTTGTCACTGGGGTGGACGTTCCAGGCCACAGGATGGGACCACAGGAACCACTCCAAAAGCAGGAGGTGGCAGTGTACTGCTGAATGGAATGGGCCCTTTGACAAGCAGTGGTCAGAGACCCTAGGATTGTCTGTGCCACTAATTTCTGCCTAGGGACGGGGTGGACTTTTTTTAAACATGTTCTCTGGTGGTAAGGGTTCGAGTGTGGGCCTTCATACTATGCTACATCCCTGGCCCACTGTCTGAATTTGAGACAAGTTCTAAGTTGCTAAACTGTCCAGGCTGGGCTTGGGCTTGAAGTCTCCTGCCTCAGCCTCCCATACTGCTGGAATTACAAAAAAGTTGTGCCCTGGCTTCTTTCTGGGAGGGGCTGCCAGGCACTGAACCCAGAGCCTTCCATGTTAGGAAACTGCATCTAGCCACTCCCACAGTCCCAGGGAGGATACTTTTATCTTCAGAACTGGCATTCTCCTTGACAGAGTGTGGCTAGATGCAGATCCTGGGCCGGCTGGGTTACCACCCACTCAGCCTAACATTTACACTCCTCTCCATGACTCTCTTGCTTCATGACAGTGGTGGCCAATTTCGGGCCTTCAGGTGGCCTAAGAACATCCTCCGCTGCCCAGTGACAATTCTCCCAAGACTGGTTACATGCCCCAAGAGGCCTGGATAGCTCTAGGTCATGCACAGCCTTTTTCTCCCCAGGCTCCCCACAGCCAGTGAACGAGAACAGACCCCACTCCCACGTACCTTGGTTTCTGGAGCACTTCCGGTCTGTGATCAGGGTCAGGGGTCCCCGGCCCAGAACCAAGGCTTGCCCTTTAGAAGGCAGGAAGATGGGGGCCGCTCCCCCAGGGGGGCTCTCCAACCACAGGCGGCCCTGGGCCTCCACCTCCGCCATGCTGGGTGCTGACCTACAGGGAAAGTGGTAAGCAGGCAGTTACATATTGGCAGGCTTGAGTGACAAAAGGGGGAGTCCAAAAGGGCATGCTTCGCTGGGTCTGGTGGCGAAAGCCTGTAACACCATTGCCCTGAAAAGCAGTGGCAGGAGAGTCACAAGTTTAAGCCAAACCCGGGCAACTCTCAAAATAACTCAGCTTCACCCTCAGCGAAGGTGCTGGGCTTGATGCCCTGTACTGCAGAACTAAGAACTTATCTCTGAGCTTCTTTCCCAAGTTTCTTAAATGATTAAGGCCTCTGAAGGAACACTGACTACATGGAAGAAACAAGAACATTTTTTGAGATGCCAACTTTCCAAAGTAACCGCTGATAAAAATACCAATAAACAATGATAATCTTCACTGTTTTTTCTTTTTCTTTTTTTGAGACAGGATCTCACTCTGTAGCCCAGGCTGGTCCTGAACTCACTATGGAAGCCTCACAGCTATCCTTCTGCCTCAGCCTTCCGAGTGCTGGGATTACAGGCAAGAGCCACCACACCCGGCTTATGTGGTGCTGGGGAATCGAACTCGGGCAATTGATTTAGCGCTTGCTAGGCAAGCACTTTAACCACTGCACCATTCCTCAAGCCCCTCATGACTATTTCTTGAATTCCAGGAGTAACCTGTGTGCATAAAAATGTAGCCAGACTTGTCTTCCTGGCACTGCTGGCCTTTTCCCCTGCCTAGGTTATGCATTTATTTATTGGGGGGGGGGGGGGGACGACAGAATCTTGATCTGTAGTCCAGCCTGCTCCTGAATTCACTGTGGAGCCGAGGCTGGCCTTGAACTCACAACGATCCTGCAGCCTCAGCCTCCTGAGTGATGGGATAGTAGGCATGCAAGTTCACTCCCGGTTTATGAGTGCTTGGGAATCAAACTAGGAGCCTTGCACTTGCTAGGCAATTGCCCTAACCTTTGTGCTACTCCTCCGGGCCATGTAATTCTCTTTACTTTTTTTTTGTGTGTGTGACAATGTCTCTCTCTGTAGCTCAGTCTAATCCTGAACTATTTAGCCTATGCTGCCCTCAAACACACAGCAATTCCCAGCCTCTCGAACGCTGAGATGTGCACCACCACGTCTGGTCTATGCAGTGCCAGGGACCAAGTACTCTACCTGGCTGAGCCATGCCCACAGCACTTTCTTGATCACTTTACACAAAATTGTACCTGTATTTCTTTTTTTTTGAGACACTCTGCATCCCAGGCTGGCCTTGAACTCACAGCAATCATTCTGTCTCAACTTCCCAAATTCTGGGATAACAGGCGTGCACCACCACGCCAGTTTATGTGGTGCTGGGGAATCGAACTTGGGTACTTAGCATTTGACTTAGCGCTTGCTAGGCAAGTGCTTCAACTGCTGAGCCATACCTACGTGCCTTGAATTTACTGAATTCTTTCGTCAAGCGCTCAAGGAAGGAGGAAAGTAAGGGGCCGTTCCTCGCTGCGTCAGGCCCCGGCTTCCTAGTAACAGGTGTGGGTGATCACAAGTGGCCCTGGCTGGCTGCACAAGTCCCGCCTCTTACCCGCCTCGAGTTCGGCCTCTCTTCAGGTAGTGACGGCGGCTTCAGCCCTCGGCGAAGGACGGTTTCCGGCTCCTTGGGTCTTGAGCGTCCTCGCTCGCTCCCACACTCGCCGCCGCCAGCGCTCAGTCTAGGACCACCCGACGGAAAGGATCCCGCCAGCGGAGCTCTGCAATGGTTCCGCCGGCCTCCTTCCGCTCTTTGGCGGAAGCGACTCACGCAGGAGGCGGGGCGCTGTGTACGGCAGCCACGCCCCCGACCTGGCCTTAAAGTACCCTGGGCCTTAGCGCGCCGCACCTGCCTGCTGCAATGTGAGGCTAAAGCCAGCAGGGGGCAAGGTGGATCCTTTCAGTTTTTTCTTTCCACGTTGATCTGTTTTCACCTCTGCTGGAAAGCTACAACAGAAGTTTTGTTCCCTCTTCCTTGTTTGATCGCTGGCAGCCCGAGGGACACTCCTGCCTGCATCCTAGTCCTAGATTGGTTTTATCCTCGATGTTGCAGTTTTCTTACCCAGAAAGCGGATATTATGAATTCCATTTCGTGGAATTAACAGATAGGCAGTTAATACATGTATCTTAAAAAAGTGACTGAGTGTGGGCGGGAGGAATACCTCTGTTGTGGCCCATAAAGTCCTAGAAGGGAGGAATGAACAAAAAGACAAACACAGACACACAGGCGCAGGCACGCGCGCGCGCACACACACACACACACACACACACACACACACACACACGGGAGAAGCCTGCAGCAGTGAGGCTGGCTCTTTATTTTTGTAGGTCCCTAGTTCTGTTTTACATCTCTTATCAGACCACATAGTTTTGTTATCCAGTCTCAAGGTCTACTCACAGTTGCTTGCCCCATTCCAGGAGAGGCCCTCCTTTGCAAGAGACCTCCAGCTCCTCCTGTGTGCAGGCAGGGGCTCATCATCTTAGGCGGTGACCGAGCCCGCTCAGTCAACGAGAACACGAGAGGGGGAGTGCGGATTGAAGAAAACTGAACTCCTGTAAGGGACGCTGCAAAAGACGCTTTATTAGCTACAGCCTTCCTTTTTATACTCTCCTTGCCTTCCCGCTTGTTAACAGAACAGTCCCGTGTTTCAACACCTGATCCAAGTTTCAAGCAAAACAACACCTGACTTAAATTTCAGACAATAAACACTTCTTCGTGGAAAGGAACTTGGCCAAGGTCAGCAATGCTGAGGCCCTCGGGCCCTGAGGGCCCCAACAGGTGGCAAGACAAGGACTATCTCATTTGTAAGAACAGCGTTCAACTCCGGACTTGTTTAAATCCTTAACGTTAAGCTTTAGTGGTCCGTTTCTATAATTCTTGGTTCTCATTTCCCTCTTTTTGTTTTATTATAGGCTCAGAGCACGCAGCATGATGTTGTTGAAAAATTTGTAAATTGAGGTATCTATTGTTGACCTTCCTCAGATGAACCATTTTCAGAGGACTAAGAAGAGAAAATAATAAACAAATTAGTGCCAGTGGAAGTAAAAAAGGATTTAGCTCCTGTAACTTTTCAACAATTCCCTGAAATATCTCGCCTTTTTCTAACTCAGGCAATTCCCTGCTGAAAGTATTTCCTATGTCATTCCAACTCCTCTATCTCTGCTGTTAAATTATTATGTCCAATTAACAATCTTTTTACATGATTCCATCCAGAGGATACATTAAAGGGTACAGGTGTAATACAAATATCTGTAGCATTCCAATCACATCTTTTTTTTTTTTTTGAGACAGGGTCTTGCTCTGTAGCCCAGGCTGGTCTTGAACTCATGGCAACCCTCCTGTCTCAGCCTCCCAAGTGCTGGGATTACAGGCGTGCACCACCACACCCAGCTTCCAATCACATCTTAACTGAACTTTGTAACATAACAAAGACAACTGAACTCCCAACCAAAACACTTCATCTTGTACGCCCCAAATGTCCTCAGCCATCTGTCCATCAAAGGCACGTTGATGCTGTCATAGATAATATGAATCCCTGTGCCACTGGCGTACAAAATCCAAGGTTTTTAGGTTCTCATAATAATGCCAGTCCTGCAGTGGCAGCTGTCGCAGCAATTGCAGCCTGTCCAAAGATGATAGCAAGAACCAGTCCTGCCAATCTCTTGCACAGAGTGTTTTGTTAGGTAATGAAATAGTCGATAAGCAGTAGATGAATCACTCCAAGGGTGAGTAAGGATAAGAGGAATCCACAGCTCAGAGCGGGCTTTTAAAAGGTAGATGCTTTCATAGGACATATTGAAACTCACAGATGAATTAATACAATGGAAAAGAGAACAATTACTTATGTAGTTGAGAATTCCGGTAGAGGAATTCCACTGTAAACATCCCTTGTTTAAGACATATGGAGCTTTTACACAGGCAGTGATATAATGTGGCATTATTATTTAGCTGCACGTGGAAGGGAGCTGCAATGTTACTGACATTCAAAAACATATTACCGATCCAGACTTGTATTGGCCTCAGGGCCACAGATAACTTCCAAAGATGTCCCTGGACTGTTGTATGTAATAAGGGAGGCGAGAGGCCCCACTCATGCCAGACCAAGGTTTCATTACCGTCAGTGGCAAGGGTGCCACCACAGAGATGCCATCAAAGTGTCATGTTAGAAAATTTTGTCCTTGGGGCTGGAGGAATGGCTCAGCAGTTAAAGCGCTTGCCTAGCAAGTGCTACTAAGTACCTAGTTCGATTCCCCAGCACCACATAAACTAGGCGTAGTGGCACATGCCTGTAATCCCAGCACTCAGGAGGCTAAGACAGGAGGATTGCTGTGAGTCCAAGGCCAGTCTGGGCTCCAAAGTGAGTTCAGGACCAGCCTGGACCACAGAGTGAGACCCTGTCCTTAAGGCCCCATGAGGGCTCTAATCAGTGACAATAAGATCAGAGTCATTTATAACGACATGGGGACTTGTCCTCTGCATCGAGTTCACACTATATGTTGTAACTGATGACCCACATTGGGTGCAGAACACAAAGGTAAAGTGGAGGAACTATCAGGGATATCATTATTCAATATTTTAAAACTTTGTGCAGGAAAGAGAATTGTGTGCTGAGCAAAATGAGAATGGTTATATACAAGACCTCAAGCCTTATATTTAGGTTGTAAACAGTGAGATTCATTACCTATACATATGGGATGCCCCTCACCTCCAGTAGCATAAGAACCGTTAATATTAGCTATGGAGTCATTGAGTATATAATCAAGAAAAGGAGGTGGCATCCAAGAGGAATCTTTTGTAAAGATCGGTATTTCTGGGCCTTGCCATGAAGCTATTTGTAACAAAGGAGGATTTGGTACATAGGCCCAATAGCTGTGGTTATGAGTCATTTCCCCACTTACCTGGCAGGTGACTATGGCCAGCATAGCTAGCAGCAGGGTACTAGGGATTTTGGGTTGTCCTGCCTGCTGCAGCGTGTTTTCAGCCAGCTGAGTAGTTTTTAAAGTGACGTTCAGCTGAGGATTCTGTAGTATCACTCCAAATATTTAAAAAATTTAAAGTATATAAAGTTCTATTTAAAATATTTCGTGGAGTATCTACTATGCCTGCTATTCCCCCTTTTTGTTTTTGTAATTATTGTTTTAGAGTCCAGTTAGCTCGTTTAATTTTAGTTTGTCCTTGGCTGTTAAAAGGAATACCAGTAATGTGCTTAATATTAAAATTATGAAGAAAAGATTGAAATTTTTGTGCTTAGCTAGGAGCATTATCAGTTTTTAATTGTTGTGGCATTCCCACAATAGAAAAGCATTGAAGTAAATGTGTGATGGTTGTATCAGCCTTTTCAGAACTAAGGGCTGAAGCACATTGAAAATGAGAGAATGTATCAGTAGTGTGATGAATACATTTGAGTTTGTCAAAAGGAGAATAATGAGTCACATCTACCTGCCAGAGACAATTAGTAGTTCCTTGAGGATTTACACCTGCAGGTTGTAAAGAAAGATTAAGGGGAGCATGAGAGGGTCATTGTCAAGCCTGTTGGCAAGTAATGTGATGTTTGAGTTGCAAACTTTGTGAGTTAGTATGATATAAACTATGAGATGAGATGTCAACTCTACATTACTGACTAATAATTGATCAATAGTGTGATTTCCTTTTGACAAGGGTCTGGGAAGATTAGAATGAGCTCGAATATGAGTAAGGTAACTTGGTCTATCACAGTAACCATCAGAACAGTGTATTGAGAATCACTAACAACATTTAAATGTATAGAAGGAAAAATCTCTTAATAGCCCAAACCTATCCCTGCTGGACTGACATTTTGGAATAAGTCTCCACACACAAGGACCCTCGGACCCCCAATATCCGCAACGTCCGTGTATAGAGGCATCAGTGAAAATGGTAGGGACCTGAATAGGGAGTTGAGCTATTATTGAAACAGGAAGAATATTATGTGTTTTTAAAAACAGAAAATGATTTTGAATGGGCGTAGTGATTTTCAAACTCACCTAGTCAGCACAAGCAATTTGCCAAGATTCAGGCATTTCAAATAGTTTTTGAATGTGTGAAGAACTAAATTGATTTATTATAACCTCAGAATCACTACCTTGTAAATGCCATATCCAATGTCTTCCCTTGTAAATTAATGAGGCAACCTTATCTAGATAGGTAACCAATCGCTTGGACTGGAGATTAGGTAAAAATATCCACCCCATCAATTGATTTTTTTGTCCTATATACCCAGAAGGGGAGTGGGGAGTATGGAATACATAAAATTATAAAGGCAATTTTAGGGTCCATGTGAGATATGAAAGCGGAATTTAAACATTCCTCAACAAATTGTAGTTCTTTTATAGCTTCTGAGGACAAAACTCTTGAGCCACCTAATTAAGGACCTCCCTCTAAAGTAGCAAATAGATGTTGGAGTTGATTAGTAGGGATACCTAGAGTAGGTCGGATCCAATTAATAGCTCCTAACAATTTTTGAAAATCATTAAGTATTAAGGTTGTCTCTATGAATTTAAATTTTTTGAGATCAAATAACTCATTGCTCTACATGATATCCTAAGTATGAAAAAGGGGGATCAAGTTATACCTTTTCAGGGGCTATGCATAAATGATAATTTTGTCATTGTTGTTGTAGTTCCTGATAGAAAAGATCCCGGAGGTGAATATTTGGAGCAACCAGTAAAATATCATCCATGTAATGATAAAGAATAAGATTTGAATGTTTCAACCTCGTAGGTTGTAATGCCCTGTCAACAAACTCTTGACATAAGGTAGGGCTATTAAGCATCCCTTGAGGAAGAACCTTCCATTGATATCTAGCAAGTGGCCATCCATTATTATATTCAGGAATGGAAAAGGCAATTTTTTTATCCTCCTCTTTTAATGGTATAGTAAAGAAACAATCTTGTAAATCAACTATTAAAACACCCTAGCCTTCAGGGATCATAGAAGGCAAAGGCAACCCAGGCTGAAGAGGACCCACAGGTTTAATACATTTATTTATTTCTCTAAGATCCATAAGAAAACATTGTTTACCACTCTTCAATAACAAATACAGGGGAATTCCAAGGGGAAGTGGAAGGTTCAATATGACCAGCATCGAATTGTTCCTGGACTAAAATTGAGCTTTTCTCTTGTTAGAGGCCACTGTCATCCATTGTAAGGGTAAAGCTCAAGGTTGTCGAATGGTGGTTATGAGTTTAAAGAGGTGTCAGGAGAGGGGTGAAAATTCATATTTAACATCATATTTTTAACAGAATCCAGTAAAGAAGGAATAGACAAAAAGACACCAAATTGTTTTAAAATATCCCTTCCCCAAATATTGGTGGCTGTATCTGTGATACAGAAGTAAGCAGAAGCCTTCTATCCTTCAGGCCCCTGGATTGGCAGAAGTTCAAGGCTTTGAAATACTTGAGAAACCCTACCCAGTGCTGATAGGGTGGCCTGAACACGTTCCTGAGGCCAATCAGGAGGCCACTGAGCAGAGCAGATAATAGAAACATCTGCCACGGTATCTACAAGGTCACGAAATGAGTGTCCTTGAATTTATAACAGAAGAGAAGGTCTTTGATCATTAATAAGAGTTTCCCAGAATACCTGATGATGTCCTGTACTACCAAATCCACCTCTCCATTGGTGAGGGAGGCCTTTAAAAGGGTGATGTTTAAGCAGTAGCAACTGAGCAATTCTTTCCCCAGCAGGAATTGATATAACCTTGTCAGCACGAGCCATAATCTTTATTTCGCCTACATAATCAGAGTCAATTATTCCTGTAATTATTTGAAGTCCAGCCATAGAAGAATTGCTATGGCCTACAAGCAACCCCACCGTGTCAGGGGGAAGAGGGCCATATATTCCTGTGCTTAATGTGGAAGTGCCTCCATGCAGACTCAATGTGTAGGGCTGAGTCACTGCCAGGTGGCGGCAGCACACTCCCTTTTGTGGCAGCCTTAAGATCAGAAACTTTTAAGGTTGCACTGCTGGATGAGCACTCCCGTCACTCACAGGAAAGGCTGTTTGTCTGGAGGCCCAGGCACAGGGCCCTGTGTCGTTTCCCAAACTACCGGAAGGGCCATCAAGCAATTTTCCTTCTTTATCGCGTTTAAAGCAAGACATTCGTTGGCCCAACAAAACCCCTTCCCGCAGCGTGGGCGAGGCCCAGGAGGGCTCCCTCTGTTAGAGGGGCGCTGCCCACCCTTCCCTTTTTCACACTCTTTCCGAACATGCCCCAAATTTCCCTAGTTATAACAAACCTGCCTTTTATTTAAGGCAGTAGCCAAAGCTCCAGCGAACACGGGAGCCTGGAAACTGGAACTTCCCACTTTGCTGCAGGTGTGGATATATTCATCTAGATTAGCACCCTGGCCTTTTAAAGGTCTCAAAATCTTTTTGCAATCTTCATTAGCGTTTTTAAAGGCAAGGCATTGTATAATAACCTGAGCGGCGTCTGTATGACTACTCCTTTAATGACCCCGTCCTTAAGTCCAGCGAGAAAATCAGTATAAGGCTCATTAGGACCTTGAACAATTTTAGGGTATGATACAGGCCCGGAAACTTCCACCTTCATCCATGACTTTAAATGTCCATGTTCTTTAATTGGGCCAAAGCGGCATCTCTCAAGCCACACTGTGCTCTCAGTGTGGAACAGTTTCCAGTGCCTGTTAAGTCCTCCTCGGTGGGTCCTGGAGGATCACGGCCAGGCTTAGCGCGAGCCTGAACTCGAGCTTTCTCTCACCACCAGCACTTCAGCTATAACCGCTGAGATCCCTCCAAAACCGCCTTTCCAAAGCTGTTCCCAGTCCATAGGAATGAGTGTTGTTTTCCCAGACATAAGCATCTAACAAGCCTAGAACAAAGACAGATCGAGGTCCCTAATCGCGGACAGCCTGCATGAGCTCTCCCAAAACCTTACAATGAAGTCGGGTATAATTAACTTGAACACTGCCCCACGGGTACTGTGCATTGGGAGCAACATCCTGCCTTTGAATAGGAAAGACAGAAGGAAAACCTGGACTCTCTAACACAGACAAGTCACGGCCCCTTTCTGTTGCCCAATATCCGGCGGCAGAAATGACGAATAGCCTGTCCACAGCGCAAAAGACGGAAAAGTAAAAGCGTTAGCCCCCACTGGCGACGCAGCAGGCTCTGGGGCGCTCTGAGCCAGGAACACACTAGGGCAAAGAGGCAATCCTGTAGGGGATTTTGGCGCGGATCCCAATCGATCCATTAAATGTCTCATAGAATCCATAAGTCCCTGTGATTTTTCTGATATAGGGGACTCCTGCAATTCTGAAGAATCAGAACTAGAATCAGAATCACTCTCGCTATCTGAAGAAGCGACCGAATCCACCGCACCCCCAACAAGATCAGAAACAGGCTCCTCCGGCCCCAAAAACTCTCCTTTATCCTCACAAGACCGACCTCCCCGGAAGCCTTCTCGGAGTCAGTTTCAAACAACTCTAAAGCCTGAGCAATTGCACTGCAAAGAGACCAAAGCTTCAAATCCAAAACATTTCCCTTCTGATGCTCTTGTCTAAGAGTTTTATCTACCTGTTGCCATTCCTTTCAATTCAATTGTGCCCTATGCTGATACTCAAACCAATGGCAGGCTTTCTCAGCCCATTCCAACAATCTTTTAATAAGCTTATCCTGTACTTTCACTCCTGTAGTGTGTGGGAGTCCCCTGATCAAGCGTGCATACTCATCTTGTAATGAGGGGGAATTTCCCATGATTAATGCCGGAAGTACTCCAGTAAGCCCTGCACCTTTACGGAGATTCTCACCCTTTCGGTTCCTCCCTTCGAGCCCCACACTGGGCGCCATCTGTTGCGGTCCACTTGTCCTAGAAGGCAGGAATGAACAAAAAGACACAGACAAAAGATACACACACACACACACACACACACACACACACACACACACACACACACACACGGGAGAAGCCTGCAGCAGTGAGACTGCGGTTTTTACTTTTATAGGCCCCATTTTCCAAGCCCCTCTCTTGCTAGCTGACCTTTACCCTAGTTCTGTTTTACATCTCTTATCAGATCACATAGTTTTGTTATCTAGGGGCCAAGTCTCAAGATCTACTCGCAGTTGCTTGCCACATTCCAGGAGAGGCCCTCATTGCAAAAGACCTCCAGCCCCTCCTGTGTGCAGGCAGGGGCTCATCATCTTGGGCAGCAAGACAAGGACTGTCTCATTTCTAAGAACAGAGTCCAACTTCGGATTTGTTTAAATCCTAACTTTAAGCTTTAGTGGTCTGTGTCTATAATTCTTGGTTCCCTTCATACCTCAGCGATTAAAGCATTTGGCCTGGCAAGCTCTAGGACTTGAGTTCCATTACCCCAGTGCCACAGAAACTGGTGTGATGGGGCTGTAGGAATGGCACAGTGGTTAAAGCGCTTACCTAACAGGCACAAATCCCTGAGTTCAGCTCCCCAGCACTACATAAGTTCTGGGCATGGTGGTGCACGCCTGTAGTCCCTGAATTGGGGAGGCTGAGGCAGGAGGACTGCCATGGGTCCGAGGTCAGCCCGGGCTACAAAGTGAGTTCAGAACCAGCGTGCGCTACAGAGTGAGACCTTGTCTCAAAAAACAAAAACGAACAAACAAACAACAAAAAAACCCTACAGGGGCTCCATGTTCCACACAGGACAGAGATATTTTACCCTGTCCCACAAATTTTCTTTCTTTATTGAGTCAGGGTCTCCTTCTGTAACCTAGGTTGGTCCTGAGCTCACAGTGTACCATAGGACGGCCTTGGACTCAGGACAATCCGCCTGCCTCAGCCTCCCGAGTGCTGGGATTATTTATAGGCGTGAGCCCTCAGGCCCAGCGTGGTGCTGGGGAATCAAACTCAGGGCCTTGCACTTGTAAGGCAAATGCTTTAACCGCTGTGCCATCATTCCTCCAGCCCCATTTTCTTATCTATAAAACAAAGATCATAATTCCAATTGTGAGCTTTGCATTGAGAATACAGAAAATGTTCTTTGGCCTCAGAAAATGTTGAATGAACACCGGTAACACGACACTCACTTGTCAGAGGTAAAGCTCTTTAATCTCAGAGCGCCCCTCCTAACTCCCAATCCCCCCGACTCTCTCCCCCACACCAGGGCCGGAGAGTGAGGCTCCCTGCCCGCCATCTTGGGTGGACAAGGGCCTTTTAAGGCACCGATGGGGGTGGGGGTGGAGGAGAGGAGGGAGCTGGTACCGTCCTGGATGCAAGGACAGGCTTCGATTGGCAGGCTGTTGTGGGATTAAACCACAGATGGGTGTCAGACGCAGGGACAGGATCGGGCCATCCCTGAGGGGGCTAGGGGTACAACTGTCAGGACTCGGGGGAAAAACAAAAAACCCCAGACCCAGTAGTGTAAAAATACAGGTTGACGGCCGCAAGCCAGCCCCAGAAGATCCTGGCCACGCCCCCGAGGGGCTGCAGCCAATCAGGAGGGAGAATTCGAGATTGGCAGTGACTGGAGGAGCTGATGGAGCCCTTAACTGAATTACACTGGAGCCAATCACATAAAAGAGCTACCCGGCCACTCGGTTAGAGGGGCACTAACCAATCCCGGAGGTCGATCGTGCTCTGTCAGGGATGGAGCCAACGCCACCTAGCAAAGCCTTTGTTGGTAGGCGGAAATAAAGATGGGTTGACCCATTAAAAAGTTTAGAAGTAGCTACGCCCCCGTCCGGCGAGCGAGTCAGTCTCTTAAATATTCTGTCGCAGGATAGAGAAAAGGGCGACGGACTCAATCGACAGACTGGACGGATTCCGTCCCCAGGCGCGGGAGCCATGATTGGAAGAGAAGCAGGGATGACGGCAGGTCATCCTGGCGCCAAGAGGCCGGTCTCGGATCGGTCGCGGGCTGGCAGGGCTCGGGGGCGGGGCGGGGGCGTAGTGTGGGGCGGGGCGGGCACTGGCGCGGGGAGGCTTCCGCCCAAAGCCTCAGTATTTCCGCTTCAGCTTCTGGAAGTCGCTAGTGTTGAGCCGTGGCCGCGGCAGGTCCCCAAAGACCTGGGTGTCCTCAGCCTCCCGCAGCACCAGCGCGCGCATGCTCGCCGCGATGCGGTCCAGGTCCGGCGAGGAGGGCTGAGAAGGCGACCTCGGAGTCAGCGAGAAGACAGCTGCGCACCCAACTTCAGCCCTGGGCCCTAGGCCAACTCCCAGCATGCTCCCGCCGCCAGCCAGCCAGCCTTCCTCCCTGTCTTGCTCCACATGGTATCTTTACCTGACTCAACACCACTTCCCTCCAGTGGCCTTTCTGGCCTGTACCTACAGACACCGCAGCAAAGTATTACTTGTCTACAGTCCATAAGGCTGTGTGCCCCCAGAGGGATCCTCCTGCCCCCAACCTGGATGGGGACTTTGGCATGTTCCAGTCAGACTTCTGCCTCTAACCAGCTGGAAACACAAAAGACTGCCTCCCTACGCTTCACCTGCTCTTCTGGTAACAGGTTCTTGTGAGGGCTGAGACCAGGTAATCAGCTCAGGGCCACCCAGGAAAGGTGCCTCTTTGCTCAGGGGCCATGGCAGTAGCTAGAGCTGAGCTCATGTGCAGTGCACCCCAGGTCTAGCCCTTATAGGCCCCAAATTCATTTAGCTCATGAGCTAACATGAGTGGTACCAGGAACCACAGCACCTCCCTGGCCCGGCACTGTTCTCAACTCCAAAACATGCCAGGTTGCACCCTTCTACAGCCTATATTCCACTTTAGGTTTGTTTTGGCTTGCCACTGAGAAGAACTACATCCACAGCCCTTAAATTTTATGAAACAGAGCTTCACCAAGTCACTAAATTGCCCAAGCTGGGCTAGAACTGAAGACTGCTCCATGAGTGATTTTTTTTTTTTTTTTTTTTTGGTGGGATCAAGCCACAGCTTTCACACTTAAGCTACTTGTCTGAGGCAGGAGGACTGCTGCGTGTACACAGTGAACTCAGGATCAGCCTGGACTTCAGAGCAAGACCTCTCAAAGAAAGGGAGGGGCTGGAGGAATAAGCCCTTGCCTAGCAAGCACTAAGTACCTGAGTTGATTCCCCAGCACCACATAAACTGGGTATGGTGGCAAACACCTGTAATCCCAGCACTCAGGAGGCTGACACAGGAGGACTGCCATGAGTCCAAGGCTAGCCTGGCTATATATATAGTGAGTTCAGGATCAGCCTGGATTAAGCATGAGACCCTATCTCAAAAACAAACAAACAAAAAAGGCCAGCGTGGGTAACCTAGTGAAAACTTATGTCAAAATAAAACTACAAGTATAGCATAGAGGCAGAGTGCTTGTCTAACATGCACAAAAGCCTTGGGCTCTACCCCCAATATTAAAAAAATCAAACCAACCAACCAAACAACAACAAAAAACACCAAGTTAAAAAAAAAATACCCAGCTCATGGATACAAAGTGGCACTGGTCCCCAGGGTTCTGTGCCTCTCTTCCTGCCACCCTCCTCCCTTACCCCGTGTGCCCCTCACCGGGCCATTCTCCTCATCTGACGACCTTGCTTCTGTTCTCTTCTCCTTGAAGGCCCACACAGGCACAGACACAGGCAGGGACTTGGCATACTGCTGCGTGGGCAAGGCCGAGGCTGGGGGTACGGAGTAGGTCGGAGGGCCAGCAGGAGCCTCCTCACTCAGGCTGCCATCTATGAGAGCACAGGGGCTTCACCCTCTGGCCCTGCCCCATCCCAGCTCCCAGGGGTGGGGTCAGCCTGGGCCACTCACCATCTGTGCTCTCAGGGTCGGACTCGCAGAAGGGGGGCAGATCCTGGAGGGTGGCATCCTCATCCATCACAAAGAGCCCTGGGGGTATTATCAGAGGTCCCAGCTGATCAGGTCCCTGCCCTGCTGAATGTATGCCCTGCCCCCAGCACTACCACTGCGTCCTGGAAGCCTCTGTGATCCCCACTCCTGCTGCCTCAAACACCCTCCTCACCTGCCTCATCACTGCAGAATCAAGCTGCAGTCTACCTATAATATACCCTTGGAAGGAAAAGCTGGCTAGATGAAACCTTGATGTTCTGTTTGGGACAATGACATTAATATGAAAAACCAAAAGCCTTTATGGGTCATGTCACTTAAGGCCCCACAGCTAGTAAGTAATTATAGAATTTAAGGCCAGGACACCTGGCTCCAGAGTCTATACCCCGTCCTGCTATGTGAGTTTTCTCCAGCAACAGTAAGGTGGCCAGCTGTTGGTAATAACAAATAAATATTTAATTGTCCTGATTACTGAGGCCTCTACAAACTCCTACTTGTTCCTCAAAGCCCTACTACTATGGTCTAGAGGTCCCTAGTTTCTCCCTAGCCCACCATCCCCAGCGGCCTTTCCTGGAGGATTGGACTGCTGGTCTCTGAGCCCTGATGTGCCATGAAAACTACAGTTCCAAGACCTGAAAGTGCTTCTGCCTCCTCAGCTACTGGTCGCACCCCTGGTTCCCTCAATGTCTACTTCGGTCTCCTGAGCATCCCACCTGCAAAGACAACTCTCCTCTGCTTGCCCTCCTTGGTGGGCATCTCTGCCCCCATAGCCTCCATGAGACACTGCCTGGCATCAGGTCTCCAACTCCTTGGCCGGATCAGGAACCCTCAGGGAAAGGCCTGAGTGGGCTTTGTGCTCTACCCAAAGGCTCTGGTACAGAGCTGTCCCAGGATACTAAGGTACGAAAACAGGCTGAGGGATTAGAGAGAGAGAAAGGGCCACTTTAAGAACACATAGCAAGACCTGTGCAGGCCTGTCTGGCTGCCAGGCTGTCAGCAGCACCCAGGAGATACCACAGCTGAGACAAGCAGTCCTGCCCCCAGGAAGGCCGAATCTGAGGGGCTGGCCACAGCATGACCACCCCTGCCCAGCGCCTCTCACCTCCGTTATCGCTGCCACCTAGCCGCTCCCCAGATGTCTCTGTCTCCGTGGGCTCATCTTCGTCCTCATCCTCATCCTCTCTAGGCAGGGCTGGCCGGGGTGGGCTTAGAGCAGGACTGGACGTCTGTGGCACTGGTGGGGGCGCAGGTGGCCGGGCAGCAGCTGCTGCCCTGTGGGCCTGTGCGATGTCGTGGAGGCAGCGGCGGGTAGCTTCTGCCAGGGCCCCACGGCCGTGGGCTGCATAGGCACAGGGCCCAGGTCGGGGTGGGGGTGGGGGCGCAGCAGTCAGCAGCACCAGCTCTGTCCCAGTCCTGGCCCGGAAGCGTTCGGCGGCCCCCACCACGGCCTCCCACAGTTCCTCAGGCCGCCCTGACGCCATCCACGCCCTGTGGGCCAGAGCAGGACAGAAAGGGCTGAGGTGGGGCTGCTGCCTTAGCCCCAGCTAGCTGTATGCCCACCTGGATGCCCCTCACTTATACCTTGTGCTTTCTGCAAACCCACTATTACCTCCTCAGTTCCCTTTACCCCCACTCTCATCGTATCTGCACTGTCCTCTCCCAGCCACCTGTGTCCTCCAACCCTGTCCTGTCCCATTGACAGCCACCAGCCACCCTCGAGCCAGAGTCCCCAGGGTATGGCGGCTCCAAGCACAGATGCAGTATGAATAAAGCCACACTTGGTTCAGAATACTTTGTACCATAGGTAGAATGTGAAACTACCGAGGGGCGATCTGACAGCAGTGACTCCACATATGGCTACATATAACATCACCTATTATTTTCCTTGGCTTCTAGGCCATTTTAAGTTATGTGTGTGGTGGAACCATATCTCTGTGGGTCAGAACTCCCAGCAACCTTCCCCAACCCCCATCTATCCAGGATAAGGCCCAGAGGGTCCCTCTACCTGGAGCTCTCCCTGCCCCTTGCTAGGATGAGGTGGTCCCTGTACCTGGGCCACTGGTTCTCACTCACCGCTAATGTGTCATTTACTTGGTGTGAACAAAACACCCCCACACCTTGGGCTGAGCCAGTCACCTCCCCTCAGCTCTCACAAGTTCTGAGACCTGCTACACACATTTCCCTCAAGACAGGGCTGCCCAGAGGCTGGAGGAATGGCTCAGCGGTTAAAGTACTTGCTTAGCAAGTGCTAAGTCAAGCGCTAAGTATCCGAGTTCGATTCCCCAGCACCACATAAGCCGGGCATGGTCATGGTGGCACATGTCTGTAATCCCAGCACTCAGGAGGCTGAGAGGAGGACTGCCATGAGTTTGAGCTACATAGTGAGCTCAGAACCAGCCTGGGTTGTAGATCAAGACTATGTCTCAAAAGAAAAAATAAAAAGGCCTGCCCAAGCCTGCGGCTGACTCTCCCCCACCACCAAAACAAAGCCAGGGGGGGGAGCCGCTCTCTATGGGGGGAAATTCACAGCAGAGTGCATGCCTCCCCACAGGACTAGCCGGGCACTTCCTGGCT
Source organism: Ctenodactylus gundi (assembly GCA_004027205.1). Classification (NCBI taxonomy): domain Eukaryota; kingdom Metazoa; phylum Chordata; class Mammalia; order Rodentia; family Ctenodactylidae; genus Ctenodactylus; species Ctenodactylus gundi. The sequence goes on from PVKB01001340.1 coordinate 269,616, forward strand.
CACATGCCTTCCTCAGGCCCAGTAATGCATAGGCTCCCTCATTTCTGGCTCATATCACCTGAGCTTGTGATAGCTGTCGCACTGCCTGCCTCCAGGACAGGACTGATCTACTCTAGGCAGACAGGATAGAAAGAGGCAGGTTGGCAGGGATCCTGCGCTGATTCTAACCTGCTGTGTGACCTTAGATCTCTCTCTGACTCTCTGTGGCTTTCTTCCTCCTCAGGATCACTGCCTATGGGCAACCGAGGAGCATTCCTGGTAGAGATAGTGAGGTAGTGAGCATCTTGTCCCTGGAGGGATTCAAGCCCACCAGGGTCAGTGAAGGGAAGTAGGGAGTTTGGAGTTTGAACACAATGTGAGTCATGGTCACAGAAACCAGTCTTTGCTGAGCACCTATTAGGTGCAGGGACTCTGCACCTGTCACCTCACTTCCTGACTCACCAGTGAGGAGGCTGTTAACTCCCCCGGGAGCCCACAGGCCTGCTGGGAGGAAGGTTTACCCAGCACTTGGCAGGAATAAGGCCACGATCACCCTTCTCACATACTGTCCAACCTCTTCTCTAAGGGAGCTGTCCTCACCTCAATTCACAACTACAAACTCAAGGCCTGGGTTACAGACACAGGAAGAGGCAGTAGCTGGGCCGAGAATCAGACTGAGAGGACCCAGAACCTGTTCTTAATCCTGACTACCATCCTGATGCCTGAGGAGGCAAGATTTCTGATCAGAGAGGGGAAGTTAAGCTCAGAGAGTTTAAGACACTGGCCTGGGCACACAGAACTCTCCATGGCAGTAGTAGGGCTGACACTGCTGTCTGCCTGATCCCCTAACCCCAGAGCACCGGGAGAGATGGACAGATGACACCTGCCCCCAATGCGGGGGGGTGGGGGTGGGGGAAAATAAGGTGAGTGGTTCCTTAGGATGAGGAGTGAGGAAAGAAAGATGAGAGGAGGGGCTGTGAGGAAAATAACTTCACGAAGAGGGGAGAAAAGAAGTCCCTCAAGAGATGAAGGAAGCTAGAGACACACTCCACACACCCGCGGTCACACGGAAGGGGGCTCTCACTGGAAGGCGCGGGGAACGCGAGCATGCAGGTGAGAAGGCAGGGGCCCGCTCGCCGCGCAAAAAACCTCCCACAGCTCCCGGGGTTCTGAGAAAACCCGCTGCTCTCAGAAGAAAACAGGAAATCCCGCCCAGGTGGGGGAAAGGACCGGAAGTCCCGCCTTTAGACGGGTGAGGGGCGCCCCGAACCCCACGAGTGACCCCCCACAACCCCATGGACGTGGTCCACGGTCACGGTAAAGATCCCAGTGGGCCCGGACGTCGGAGTACTGGATTGTCTAGGCTTTGCCTCGGGTCACAACCGACGGTTCCGCGGAAGGCTGCTTTCTAGCGCTCGGACAAGGGACGCCGGGCGAGCTGTGCCCCAGGAGCTGTGCAGGCCGTACCCCTCCCGCGAGTCGCCGGCCTTCCCAGCGACCCTCGGCCTCAGGACCGCCGAATCCTCCCCACACCGCCGTTCTCAACGCCGCCTCCACTCACGTGCCCGTAGCCAGCATGGCCGGCCCGGCGCCGTCGCCGCCCTCAAAAGGTATGGCGACGCCCTGCCGTCACTTCCGTGGGTTGCCCCGCCTCCACTCTGCACACCCCGCCCCTATGGGAAAGATGGTGAAGCCTGGCCCAGTCCTGTAATCCCAGCACTGAGGCAGGAAGATTCAACTTCGAGCCCACCCTGGACAATTTACTTAATGAAACGCTGTCTCAAAAATAATGATTTGGGGATGTAACTCAATGTAACGGCCCTGACCTTGATTCCCCAGTACTGAGGTGGGGAAAAAAAAGACGGTGGGGTGGAAATAATGGTGCAATCCTGTAATCCAACTATGGGAGGCTGAGGCAGGAGGATTTCAATTTCGAGCCCAGCCTAGGCAACTGCTAGAGCTTTGGTCTCAAAATTACCTATATTTGACTGAAGACGTAGCGAAGATCTTCATATTATCTTAATATATCAAGAAAACGAAACCAAAACAAAACAGGTTCCACTTAAGCAGAAACCAGCATAGACCACTTCGATTCACCCCAGAAAACAGCTGTTCACACAGGCTTATACAAGCCCACAACAAACTAAGGCAACTGACTTAACATACTCTACCCATGGTCAACTTTCACGTAAGTGGAATCGGTGTCTGCAAAGAACATGGCAGCCAGCCTGGCATCTCTGCCCTATACACACGGGCTCACCGACCCTCCAACCTACCCCCCTTCAGCACTAAGGCTGGAAAAGATCCAACATGGCAGCATTTCTTGCTTCGGTCTGCCCAGCTTCAAAATGGCGGCTCAGCCCATTTTTCTTTCCGCGGTGACTCAGGAGTTCGCGGGGGACAGCTTCGTTTCGGGGGCACTGATGGCTTCATCCCGTATCCTGGGTCCCTCAGCGCCTCTTGAGATGTACAGGTCCTCTCACCTTCTTGTCCTTTATCTGTTCCTCCTTTCCAGCACCTTGCTGTCACGCCCCCGCAGGGAGATGGGACTACCCCGTATTAACATAGCCTTGGCCGAGAGCTATGGAGCCCTGCCCTCGAGCAAAATGGCAGTGTCTTAGCTTCAATGCCAGAATACAATATGGAGAAGAAAATGGGCGTTTGGCCGGGAGAACCGCTGGTGCTAGGGGGTGGAACCATTGGACCGCCCACTTGTTTACTTCGTGGTGAGAATGGAAACACTGCGCCTGCGCCTTCCCTCCAGTTGCCGGGCTTCCTTCCCGTAGTTCAAGTTGAGTTACCCTATTCTGAAAGATGGTTTCGCCCACTCCGGCTCTAGAACCTTAAGGGGCCTACCACTCTCTGGTTTTGAAGGGGGAAAATGCCTTTTCCGGATGTGACATCAAGCTGACCCGGAAGAGGAGGAGACAGGTAGTGGTGCCTCGGCGGCGGCTATGGAGGGATCCAGCTATAGGGTAAGCCCTCCGACCCATTCCTTCGTTTCTGTCTTTACAAAACGGCCTGTTCAGTGGTCTGCTTCTCCCTCTCGCTGCGCTGGGGGCTCTGGAATATGGCAGACCCTTAGCAAGCACCGTTCGCCTGCAAATGCGCTGTCACCCCCTGGATCAAGAGGGAGACTCTACCTCTTCGCCCCGCCCTCTTTGGATCGCACACCCACGCTTGAACACCAGGCGGGGCTTTGTGCTTGGTTCCGCCCCGTGCCATTCACAATGGCTCTCGGGCCTTGCCCGGCGAAATAGCTCATCCTTGGTTCCACCTACTTTGTTTCACACGTGGGCCACGCCCCCCTGCGCACGTCCTCACTGGTTCTGGCTCACAGGTGGTGTTTGAGAAGGGAGGCGTGTACTTGCACACCAGCGCAAAGAAACACCAAGACCCGGACTCCCTCATCGCGGGCGTCATCCGGGTCGTTGAAAAGGTGGGCCGGGAGGGAGCAGAGCTTGGGTGGGCTCCCAGGGTGGAGGCAGTATTTTTAGGATTATGGTATGAAGATCGTTTTTTGGGACCTCTGAAGGCTGGAGTGGGAACTGGAGTGAGAGTGAGGCTTTGGAAGGTGGAGGGTTGAAACTGAAGAAGTTTGGAAATTGCGGCGGGACTCTTCGGAAAGGTTTGAGGAGCCCTCTGACCCCTTCCTACTTCCCTCAGGACAATGATGTCCTTTTGCACTGGGCTCCAGTAGAGGAAGTTGGAGATTCCACTCAAATCCTCTTCTCCAAGAAGGTAGGCATTCTTCATCTTACCCCTCCCCTTAATGGTATGTAGGAGCAGTGGAAGGTGCTGAGGGATTGGGCACCATCCCGACATATACCTTTAGGACATGTGTCACCCGGTCGGGACGGAGGTTTTTGCGAATCCTCTGCCTCCCCTTCTCTGTGAAATGCGTTGAAGACGCTCGTTCAGGACAAAAGAGGAGAGACACGAGGCTCATGGCCATGAGGACAGTTGGCCCTCACTGCCTGCTCCTTGGTGGCGCTCTCCTAGGCTACAAAGGGACAGCTTTCCTGAGGACTACAGTGGAAGGGGTGGTTTTTCTCTGGTGCATTCTGCCACTGTGCACAGCACAGAGCCTGACTAAGGCTACTCACCCAGTTGCCCCTTCTCCACGGTTCTCAAACCTTGTCTTGTCTTTCGCATATTGTCACTAGCACTAGCAGTGCTCACTGCGTGAGATCCCTGTATAGCAGTCTGTGCTGTTTCCCTGAGTACTTACAGTGTGCCAGCCTCTACACCGGGGGCTTTGTTATTTTCATAAAAATCTGTGGGAAAAAAAACTGAATAAGCTTTTTCTTTCCTATTAAAATAATACACTTACCATAAAAATTTGACTTGATAGTAAATTGTAGATTTCTTTCTTTAATGCAAGCAGAAGCTTAATAAATAAAGCAAGAAGGAAAAGAAAGGCTCTTGGCCTAGAAGACAGGAGAGGACCTGCATGGTACTCAGTGGAGAGAGGAAGAAAAGCTCTTGGCCAAGATGGCAGGAGGGGACCTGTGCAGGTGTCTCAAGAGTAGAGCTTTGAAAGTACATAATTGATTGCATCCACAGCATTTTGCGACACTCACAATTGTCTAATTTCAGAGTGCTTCATCATGTCCAGAATTGGTGCTAGAGATCAAGCACAGGGTAGTCACACTGAGATACATCCCCAGCCCAGTTTTAGTTTTTGATTTTGAGACAGACTTTTAGTAGTTAAGTTGCCTGGGCTGGCCTTAATCTTGGAAATCTTCTGCCTCAGCCTCCCAAAGTGTAGGGATTACGTGCCTGCATCATTAGACCCCGTTACTGTGTCTCCTTTATGCCTCTGTTTTCCTTTGTATTCAACAGGCCTAGTGGGGCCTCAAAGATAAGATGTGCACACTGAATCCACTGCCCTTACTTTCCTTTCTTCCCCCAAGGACTCCAGTGGGGGTGACTCGTGCACCTCTGAGGAGGAACCTACCTTTGACCCTGGCTATGAGCCTGACTGGGCTGTCATCAGCACTGTGCGGCCACAGCCCCACCACCACTCAGAGCCTGCTAGAGGTAGGCTAAGCTGATATACCTGGGAGTGGGGGTGGGGCCAGTGAAGTATGCTTTGCCCTCTTTGGTCCTGGCTCCAAAGACTTGCTGCCCACAGTCAAGGTGGCTACCAAAACCACCTTTGTGTCCTGGGAGAGTGGAATGGATTGGCTGTGAATCCACCATGGGTCCAGGTTCCCAGGCTTATGGGGAACAACAGATACAGCCACTCAGAGTTTTATTTGTAGCATCCTAAAGTTGGAGAGGGGTTGGCGAATATAGAAGAGGTATCTGACCAAGGAGACAGGAGGCCTTTCAGGAAGATTGCAGAGCGTGGCTCTGAGAGACACCATGGAGTTTTCTCTCACAGCATAGAGAAACACCTGTTGAAGGCCTGAGGTGGCAGCGCGGAGAGTGTTAGGGAACTCTTAACCGCGTGCGCGTGTGTGTGTGTGAGTGTGATTTAAATGACAAACAGCAGCCAAGGATGGACTTAAGGGGCCTGGATCGTCATGTTGAGGACTATGATCTTCCTGGGAAAGTTCTGGAACAGGAATATGTCCACTAGGCTATCATCCTATTTTTTTTTTCTTTCTTTCTTGAGACAGAATCTCCTTGTGTAGTCTAGGCTAGTCTTAAGTAGCCTAGACTGGCCTTGGACTCACAGTAATCCTCCTGCCTTAGCCTACTGAGTGCTGGGATTCTGGGTATGTGCCCTATTACACACCCAGCTCTCTGTTTTATTCAGCAGTGCTTCGAAGGCAGAGTGAGGTTACCCAGGTTCTCAGAGACCAGTATCTGGGGTGGCTGGTTGTGGGGACTCTCGAGACAGCTGTACTGATGGAGAGTCTGAGGTGATCTGGCCGTGTCTGTCCTCCCACAGTGTTCCCCAACATGGTACTGTTCCCCTAGGTGCAGAGCCCAGCTCCCCTCGGGCTCATTGGGCCTTCTCGGTGAGTCTGGGGGAGCTCAAGTCCATCCGCCGGTCCAAGCCAGGCCTCAGCTGGGCCTACCTGGTCCTGGTGACCCAGGCTGGAGGCTCCCTGCCTGCCCTGCACTTCCACCGTGGGGGCACCCGTGCCCTGCTCCGTGTCCTCAGCCGCTACCTGCTGTTGGCCAGGTGAGCTTGCCCATGGGCGTGGCTGGTTGATCTGAGAGCAAGAAGTTAGAAAGAGTTGCTCATTTTTCTGCTGAGAATCTGACATTCTGCAGGGCAACCCACAGCCCATGCTTAGCAACCCCAGTGGAGGGAAACGGTTTTCCCCACATTCCAGCAGAATCCTCACGCTGCTAAGCCCTTTCTGACTCAGTCACCCTGGTCTGAGCAATGGCAGGCCCTTGACAGTCAGCCCAGGTCATGTGCCCTCCCCTGGGTCCATCTCGAGTCTTGGCACCTTCCCTGCAATAACACTCAAGATAAGGGATTCTTCAGGGGCAGCTGGAACATGTGTGGGCACAAATAGCCCAGAATACCAGGCCCTCCACCTGTGTGTCACCTTTGTGCCCCCTCCTGCCTCTTTAGCTCCCCGCAGGACTCCCGCCTGTACCTTGTCTTTCCCCATGATTCCTCTGCCCTCTCCAACTCCTTCCACCACCTGCAGCTCTTTGACCAGGACAGCTCCAACGTGGTGTCTGTGAGTGTCCTCAGTGTCAGGTCTGGCAGGGGCAGCGGGGGGCTGGGTGAGACCTGACGGGGTAGCCAATGACAGCCTTGGTCTGCGTCCCCAGCGCTTCCTTCAGGACCCCTACTCCACCACGTTCAGCAGTTTCTCCCGAGTGACCAACTTTTTCCGAGGTGCCCTGCAGCCGCACCCTGAGGGGGCCTCCTCCTCTGACCTTCACACACTACCAGAGGATGAGCCAGAGCCTGGGTTTGAGGTCATCTCATGCGTGAGTATCAAGTGGATCCTCCCTGTGACCTCTGGCTGAGACACCTGGGCCTCGGTTTTCTCTTTGGTTATGTGGAGACAGTGGCAGCACCACCCTCCTGGAATGACTTTGCAGCTGTGTACCTGGTGGCTGTTACTTTGGGGATAGTGGCTGGCTACCTGGGGTGAGCAACTTTGCAGCTGACCCAGGGCAGGAGCTACTTCCTGCTCCTGATGTTAATGGTCTCTGTCTAGCCAAGAAAGGCCCTGAGTGTACTTGGAGGTGGACTGTTACGTGGTTCACTTGCCCTGTGTCCCACAGGTGGAGCTGGGACCACGACCAGCTGTGGAACGGGCTCCTCCAGTCACAGAGGAGGAGTGGGCCCGCCACGTTGGCCCTGAGGGCCGCTTACAACAGGTCCCTGAGTTGAAGAACCGCATCTTCTCAGGGGTGAGCACTGGTGGGTGAGGGGGGAGGGACAGGCCTGGTGGGTGTTCAGGAGGCCTGCTGAGCTGTCTCATTCCACCCCAGGGTCTCAGTCCCAGCCTGCGACGCGAGGCCTGGAAGTTCCTCCTGGGCTATCTCAGCTGGGAGGGCTCTGTCGAGGAGCACAAAGCCCATGTGCGCAAGAAAACGTGAGAAAACAGAGCCCCATTGTTCTCAGGACACCTCAGCCCTGCCTGAGGTCCCCAGCTTCCCAAGTTGATTCAGGGTTCTTGATTGACAGCACATCCCCATAGGTCAGTGTGTACCTGGTCCTTTCTAGGGACCATGACCAGGCTTGTTGTGCAGGTACACATTTTGAGCCTGCCATACCCAGAAGGACATGGAAATAAATAAGCCAAATCTGTCCCCTACTATGCTGTCCTTACTTTTCCTTTCTTTCTTTTTTTCTTTTTTTTTTCCCCCCTTGCTGGCCATCAGGCCCAGGGCCTACATGCAGAGCTACATTCCCAGCCTTGTTTTTTTTTTTTTTTTTTTTTTTTTTTTTGGTAGCCCAGCTGGTCCTGCTGAACTCACAGTGTAGCCCAGGCCAACTTCAAACTCATGTCAATCCTCCTACCTCATTATTTTTGATTTTGGTACAGGATCTGGCTAAGTTGCCCAGGCTGGCCTTAAAATTGGGATCCTTCTGCCTCAGCTTCCCATAGTGCTGGGATTACAAGCCTACACCACTGGCCCCTACTCCACTGCTCTTTTCCCTTCTGCACCACGCTGGTCTATTATCACAGCCTTGCAGAGTGTTCTGTGACCCCTACTCAGCCCATCTCTTCTCACTCCTGGTGGGTATCATGTACCTGCTGTGCCCAGCTGCTTGCTGCATTGCCCAGCTGTACCCAGTCCCTGGCATGCTTGGTCAAGCAGGGGGTAACATACTTACCAAAGCCCACATGGTGTTCTGTGTAGTGAGGTGTCATTAGTGAGGAGCAGGAGGTGGTGGCAAGAATGACCCAGTGGCCTGCTTGGATACCTGTGGTCAGGGCAGGGCGTTGGGGCAGTGACCAGGATAAGATGGGGCCTGGCTGGTGGGTATCTCTCCAGGAGGGACACCAGTGGACTTTGAGCAGCTGCCCCTTCCCACCTTCCAGGGACGAGTATTTCCGCATGAAGCTGCAGTGGAAATCCGTGAGCCCCGAGCAGGAGCAGAGGAACTCACTCCTGCATGGTTACCGCAGCCTTATTGGTGGGTATGGGGTATTGGGGTAGGGCAGGGCAGCCAGCTGGGAACCACTAGGCTGGGACAAAGTATTCTAGGGAGCAACATTTTGGGCGTGGCTTGGGGAAATGGACCACAGGGGCAGAAAACAGGGCAGGGGCTTGAGGCCAAGTGGCAGCTCTTGGCTGGAGACCATGGCACATAATTTTACCTTCCTGGGTCTCCACTTCCCTCCTAAGCAAGGATATGCGCAGCCGGGGTGAAGCCCAGGGCCTCGTAGTGGGAGTTCCCAATAGTTCCTAGAAGACGCCCTCTTCTGTCCCCACAGTGAGCCCTGACATCAGGGGTGGTGCTAGTGACCAACAGGGACGGCCACCTCCCATGTCTCATGTTTGCTCCCTACTCTGGGTCCCTGCAGAGAGAGATGTGAGCCGCACTGACAGGACCAACAAGTTCTACGAGGGTCCTGAGAACCCAGGACTGGGCCTGCTGAATGACATCCTCCTCACCTACTGCATGTACCACTTCGATCTTGGTGTGCACCGGGCCACCAGCGGGTCCCCTCAGGGGTGCCAAGGGCCTGGGCAGCACCTGACTCCATGTCCTTCCAGGCTACGTCCAGGGCATGAGCGACCTTCTCTCCCCAATCCTCTATGTTGTTCAGAACGAGGTGGATGCCTTCTGGTGTTTCTGCGGCTTTATGGAGCTTGTGGTGAGGTGCAGGGCAGGGTCACCAGGGGGTCCTCATGGATCTAGTGGTCCTGGCCCCTCACATGCCCCTCCCTCTCTCCTTGAAGCAAGGGAACTTTGAAGAGAGTCAGGAGACCATGAAGCGGCAGCTTGGGCAGCTCCTGCTGCTACTGCGGGTGCTGGACCAGCCACTCTGTGACTTCCTGGGTATGTCCCTCGGGCTGGTGGGCTGGGGCCAGTGGGGCCAGTCAGTGCATAAGATGGTGGTAGCCACAGAAGGTGTCTGACCATTGAGTCTTGATCCAGACAAGAGGAACATCCCCATCTGGGAATGGTGGCACATACCTGTAGTCTTACCACTTAGGGTGGCTGAGGCAGGAGGATCAAAATTTTGAATCCTGCCTAGGCAACTTGAAACTAAGCAAAACCCTGTATACTTTTTATTTTTATTTATTTACTTTCTTTGAGACTAGGTCTCACTGTGTAGCCCAGGCTGGCCTTGGACTGATGACAATCCTCCTGTCTCAGCCTCCCAGGTGCTGGGATTAGAGGTGTGCGTCACCATGGCCAGCTTTATGTGGTACTACTGAGAAGTCACATTTGCAAGGCCCGGTGTGCTTTTTCTTCTTCACCACTTGTTTAGTGTAAAAAGTGCCAGAGAAGTCAGTTACCGTGGTGCATGGTGTAAGCCAGCACTCTGGGAGGCTGAAGCAGGAAGATTACAAGTTTGAGCCCAGCTTGATTTAGGGAGTCCCTGTCTTCAACATAAAAAATATAAAAAAGGTTGCATGTGGTTGTACACACCTGCAATTTTAGCACTCAGGTGGCTGAGGCAGGAGGATTGCTGTGAGTTTGAGGCCAGTCTGGGCTACATAGTGAGTTCAGAACCAGCCTGGAATACAGAGTGAGACCCTGTTTCAAAAAATATGCATGCATATAAGTGTGTGTACATATATGTGCACATGCACACACACACATACATACATACATACATGGTTGGGGTTATAGTTCAGTGCGTAGGTTTAATTTCTCAGCACTACATAAATAGATCAACAAAATAAAATACTGGGCTGGAGGAATGGTACAGTGGCTGGAGTAGCTAGAGTACTTGCCTAGCAAGCACAAGGCCCTGACTTTGATCTCCAGCACCATATAAGCCGGCCATGGTGGTGCACACCTGTAATCACAGCACTTGGGAGGCTGAGGTGCGTTGCTGTGAGGTCAAGACCAACCTGAGCTGAGGAGAAAGACACTGTCTTAAAAAGAAAATAAAGTGAAGTCGAAGTGCTGGAAATTAAAATCAGGGAGAAAGGAAAAGATGATGATAATAAGCCACTGTGTGTGCGTGTTACAGAGAGTTGAACCCAGGGTCTGCGCCAGCTATATCCCCAGCCTATTTTTGGTTTCTAATTTTGAGACAGGGTCTTGCTAAATCACTAGGTTGCTCTGACTGGGCTCAAACTTAGCCGTTCTTCTGCCTCAGCTTCCCAGAGTGCTAGGACTACAGGCCTGTGCCACCAGGCCCTTAAGGCAGCATATTTGTGGGCATTTCCTCAAGGAAGCTATAGGACCACACTGGAGGAAGATGACATATACCTGGCCTTACCTCACTTAAAAAAAAAAAAAAACTGAGGACAGGAGACATACTTTAGCAGTTAAAGTACTTGCCTGATAAGTTTAAGGCCCTAGGATCAATATCCCAGCACCACAAAGACCAGGCATGGTGGCATGCTGGGGAGGCTGAGGCAGGAGGACTGCTGTAAATTCAAGGCTAGCCTGGGTCATATAGTGTGTTCAGGATCAACCTGGACTATAGAGAAATACTCTGTCTTAAAACTGAGAAAGGCTGGAGGAATTGCTTAGTGGTTAAAGTGCTTGCCTAGCAATCACCAAGTACCCGAGTTCGATTCCCCAGTACGACATAAGCCAGGTGTGGTGCCACACGCTTGTAATCCCAGCACTTGGGAGGCTGAGACAGGAGGATTGCTCTGAGTCCAGTCTGGGCTCCAGGGTGTGTTCAGGACCAGTTGGGGCTACAGAGTGAGACCTTGTCTCAAAAAAAAAAAAAAAAAAAAAAAAAAAATCCCTGAGAGAAGAGCCCAGTAACTTCCTGGGGCATGGGACATGAGCTGCCTTTGCATTAAGTCTGCTGAAACATGAATCTCCTGAGTACAGGGACTTCTTCTGTCCACCTGAAGGAAATGCAAGAATTGTTTTACCCTGAGCTGCTGGATGTTCAGGTTCCTCCTTATGGTTTCTTGTTATGATGAGTGCCTGCATAATGCCTGAGTTGCATTCCAAGGAGAGGACCTGCCCCAGGGTGACACTTAATTCTCTAGCTTTTTATTTTGAGACGGTCTTTCCAAATCACTAGTTGCCCAGTCCAAGCTTGAACTTGGAATCTTAGTACTGGGATTACAGGCCTGAGCCACCAGGCCTAGCCCACAGCTTCTGAACTGCTTTTTTGGGTTGTCACATCAGCGGACATTTGGGCTGGCAGCATGGCAGCCCAGATCCTGCTTCCCTCGGGTTTGTTGGTCTTAACTCAGCTGCTGTGGGTCAGAGTGCACCAGTCAGCACACTTCCTTTGGAATGTGGCAGGCTGGTGGGAAAGTTCTAGCTACTTCAGAAGCCCCCACCCCAGACTCATTACCTTTCTGCACTTAGAGAGGGCCTGGCAGCCAGGATCTCTGTCAGAGCCCATGGCTACCCACCTCCAGTCCCAAGGGAACTGGTGTAGAGATGAGTTTTTGAGCTGGCCGTTTGTGGGATCCAGCAGTAGTCAAGGCTCTGCTGCCCCGTCTTCCCACAGATTCCCAGGACTCTGGCTCTCTCTGCTTCTGCTTCCGGTGGCTGCTCATCTGGTTTAAGAGGGAGTTTCCCTTCCCGGATGTCCTCCGGCTGTGGGAGGTAGGACAGCCATCTTGGGCCGAAGGGCTGAAGAAGAGTGGGACATGGGAGGGCAGGCTTGGGGGTGAGGATGCATGCCTTGGTGGACCTCAGGCATATTCATTCTGGCTTCCCCAGGTGCTGTGGACAGGGCTTCCTGGCCCCAATCTGCACCTGCTGGTCGCCTGTGCCATCTTGGACATGGAGCGGGACACCCTAATGCTGTCTGGCTTTGGCTCTAACGAGATCCTTAAGGTGAGTCCCCTTAGAGGGTGTTTCCCAACACACACCTGGTGTAGGGTCTGGAGGGTGACACTGCCAGGCTGGTGCTGGCAGTGGAACTGCTGCTCATAGAGTCACTGTGAGCATAGCAGGTGTGGGGCAGTTTGCTCCCATATCCCATCCTGGCTCAAGCACTATAGCCACACTACAGGTGAATATGGACGTGTGACTGCTCTGTAGGTGAAGTGGCTCCTTGCTCACTGTCTCAGCAACTTCCCTCACTGTATCCCAGCATCTGGTGATGCAGGGAGAGGACCCTGACTTCCAGGCTCCCCAGCTGGGTACAGAGCCCCCACTCCCTGCTAAATCAGCCCCTTCTTCCCTCCATTGAACCCTCTTCTCGAAACTCCCCCTGACCCACCCGCTCTGCAGCACATCAATGAGCTGACTATGAAGCTTAGCGTGGAAGACGTGCTAACGCGCGCTGAGGCCCTCTACCGGCAGCTGACCGCCTGCTCGGTGAGTCCTGGCCCCTCCTCGCCACCCCCTTCACCAGCCAGCCCCATGGTCCCTCTAACTTACCACCTTCATCCCCAGGAGCTGCCACACAACGTGCAGGAAGTCCTGGGTCTGGCACCACCCATGGAATCCAACAGCCCTTCTTCACCTCCTGCTTCCCCGCTGCCGCTGTCACCCACAGGGGCCCCACCAGCCCCCCCACACCCCACAGAAGCTGCCCCGCAGCCGGACAGCAGCTTGGAGATGCTGCCAGAGGAAGAGGATGGCTCAGAAACCTAACCACAGCATGAAGTAGCCGCCCCGCACAGGCACTTTAGCAGTCCTGAGGATGGCACTGCCCAGCTGCGCTCCTGCTAAGCTGTTCTCATTAAACTGACACTTCCATGTCCTTGGCTATTGGTGGGAAAAGGAGGAGGATGGCTCCAAGTCCCCCTCTGGTCCTAGGAGTTCCGCATGGCCCTGACCCTGCCAGTGAGACAGTGAGGAGGAGTGATGTGTGTGTGTGGAGGCAGGGCCTGACTTGAGGCTTTCGGAGGAATAAGGAAGGGTTGCTCAGGTCTGCACTGCCACCTGTCAGCATGGGGGCCGCAGAGCCTCCCGTGCCCTGGGGCCCTGCCTGCTGCTGCTTGGGTGAGAAATAAACTCGCTTAGCCCCTGGCCTCAGGATTTTGTGCACCTCACCCTTGTGACAACTGGACTGCTCCAGCGCCCACTTAGAGCTGTATGACCTGCGGCTTTAGGCCAGATAAATGGCCAGGGAAGCGTCAAGGCCATACGGCTTTTTCCGAAAATACTTTAATGTGGAGTCGTTCTGTGGGTGGCCTGCAGGAGTGATAAGAGGTCCTGGGCAGAAGCCAGGGAGGCCCCTGTCTGGGTCCCTGTATGCGGGGAGTGGCTGGCTTGCTCCTCAGGGTGGGTCTCAGTCACTTGTGGCTTCCAGTTGCTGATCTTAAGGGCGGCCCGCAGCCCAGATTTGATGGCTGTTTCCACCCAGCCATGTGGGTAAGCAGTGTGCTCACCCGCGAAGTATATGCGGCCATAGGGGGCCGCCCAGTTGTAGGCCTGCCAGTCCTCCTCCGTTTGCCGGAGGATTGGGGGCTGCACCACGAAGCCGCCCTGGCTGTGCGGGTCTTCTGCCCAGCGCTTCACGATGCCCGTGCCGTCCCACAGCCGGTAGGCGATGGGCCCGTGCAGTGCTGCCACATCACTGAGTGCCAGGCGTAACGCCTCCTCCGCGCTCAGGCCAGCAAAGGGTGCCGCGGCGTCAGACCACGTGTACGAGGCCAGCAGCAGCGCGCCCTCGCCCCGTGGCGGGTAATAGATGGTGCGCGACGGACGGTCTGTGTTGGAGTGGCCGCCTTCGATGCCCTCGTCGTGCCAGAAGGGTCTGCGGAAGCTCAAGAACACCTTGGTGGCCGGCACGTAGTGCAGCGCTCGCAGGGCCTCCTGCCGCTTGCGCGACAGCGGCGGCGAGAAGGTGATGCGCTGCAGGGCCGGCCCGCTGGCGGTCAGCACCACCAGGTCGGCCGTCAGCACTTTCAGATTGCGCAACTGGCGCGAGATCGCGATGTGTACACGCACGTCACGCTTACCCTGAGTCAGCTCCACAACCGGCGCGTTCAGCAGCACAGGCCCCGACAGCGAGCTCAGCAGTGCGCGTGGCAGCAAGTCCCAGCCGCCCACGATGCGGCTGTACCTATGGGGCAGGTGAGAGGGGACCAGACTCACAGCCAGCCTCGTCTCCTGCGGCCCCGCCCCTTGCTTCTGCTCCGCCCACGCCTGGTTACTGGGCCCTATTGGCTCATGCCTCCCTGCCAGCCGTTCCACTCCGGAAGCCCTCCACTTCCTGAGGTCCCCCAAGACCTGCGGGCCCCGGGAACCCACCTCTTCTCTGGGCCACGCCCTCTTCTAGGAACCTACTTTACCAGATCCCTGGAGGACCTGTGAGGGTGACCAGCCTAGAGAAGCCCACCACTCTGATATTAGCCCCTTCCCGCACCCCTGCAGGCCCCGCCCTTCTTACCGGCCCGGCCTGCCCCGCCCACCCCGCCCCTCCTTGCCGGCCCCGCCCCTCACTGGAGCCGGTCGCTGAGGCAGCTGTGAACCCGCAAGGATTCTGCGAAGCTGAGATAGAAGAAACCATCCTCAGACATGACGTCCCCCAGAAGTTGCACGGCTGGACGGCTCAGGTTGCCCTCCCCGAGGAGGTATTCCTGTGGGTGGGCACGGGCCCGAGTCAGGGCTGAGGAAATCTGCGCCGGCCTCCACTCCCACCCCTGTGGGGACACTACAGCTGGGTCTTCTGGGCCTGTGCCCTGGACCTTAGTGATCGGGTCCCACCTTTTGTGACAAATGAGGGAGAATAAGGTCAAAGAGGCAGCGTGTCCAGCCCCTGGGACTGGGGCGAGGAAGAGGTTGTACGGGCCCCGGGCTCCTTACTTCCCTTTGGGAAAAGCCTGTTGGGAGCCCTCTTTGCCTCCACTTGTCAAAGGACAGGGAAGCCCCACTTACTAGGAGCGTGTGGCTCTCAAACTTCCTCATTGCCTTTCTGCAGCCCAGGACCTCGAGATCTCTGATGGCCTGTTGAGGAGCAAGCAGATGCTGCTGAGCTGCTGGGTGCCAAGGGCTGGGTTCTCCTCCGCCCCTGCCATGCCAGTGTCTTATCACTCTGTGAAGCCCCCAGGCCTTGCCCCTCACGGCAGCCCTGACGTCCCCACCACTGGGAGAGAAGTCTTCTCCAAGAGCTGGCTCCCGTTAGCCCTGTGGCCGGCCCACCCATTATCAGGCTCAGGCCTCCTTCCAGGATGGCCTTGAGCACCATGAAGGGGATGTATTTGTCCTAGTCATGGGCATTCTGGGTCATTATCTGTGCCTGGATCATGCAGGCAGGGTCAGAAACTGAGTACCTCTGCCACCAGTCAGCGCTGATGAGGCACGGCTACTTCAAAAGGCTTATTCAGCAGCCCCTCCCTTGCCCACAGCTCTCTGCGGCTCCCCTGTAACAGAGTTCTCACTACTGCCAGCCCCTTGGTCACCTTTTCTCACAGCACCTATGGTTATACAAAGCAATTTCCAGCACCCAGGCCAGCCTGATGCTCCCCTCCACCCCAACACTGCTGCCCTGGGGCCTCCGTTGTCTTCTTTGTCTGGCACATGAACGGTTAAGGATCCCTGCAGTACTCTGCTCAAGTTTGGCCCTCCTCCAGCCTCCCTGCCCCAGGTGGATTTCAGCCTTCCTCTCTGTCCACCTGGTGTCCCTCACAGCCAGGTGATCACCTGCGATTGCACATGCCCCCTCACTCAGCTGGCATGTCAGAGTCGGACTTGGCAAGTGAGGCAGGAGGGGACACAGGAAGGGCCGTCAGAGTTGGGCCTGGCAAGCAGAACTCCTCCCTCAGAGCACAGGAAGGCCTCTGGAGGGAAGGACACTGGAGGTGATCCTGGAGCAAGGAGCAAGAGCTCCCTGGATGGGGAAGGAAGGCGCTCCAAGGGGACATGGTGAGATAAGGACACATCATGGGACCGCAATGGTGAGCCTTAAAAGCCAGGCGTTGTGGTCCACACCTGTAATCCCTGTAGTCAGGAGGCTGATGCAGGAGGATTACCTTAAATCCAAGGCTAGCCTGGACTACAGAGTGAGACTCTCTCAAACAAAACAAAACAAAACAAAAATAATGGTGAGCCTTGTGGACTTCTAGAAGCAGAGTACGAGGTGAATCTGGATCACGAGGGGGATTTGGAGGCAAGAGAAATTTCTTGGAGGAGAAAAGAGGCCAAGGCTGGAGGGTGGGGAAGGTAAGACTCCTAGCTGCCACCTGAACCTGAGGGGCTGAGTCTTGACTTGGAGGCAGTGAGGAACCACAGGAGGCTGTGAGCCATCCTGTCTCAAAATCAAAACTCAGTCGGGCCTGGTGAAGCAGATCTGTAATCTTACCACTCTGGGAGACTGAGGCAGTAGGATCACAAGTTTGCAAATTCAAGGCCAGCCTGGGCAACTTAGCAACTTAGACTCCATCTCAAACAATAAAAAGGGGCTAGGGATGTGGGTCAGGGTGATGGCCCTGAGTTCGATCCCCAGTATAAAACAAACAGATAAATACAAAAAGCTGAAATTGGGCCAGGGATATAGCTCAGTGTGAAGGTCCTGAAAAAAAGAAAGAAGGGGGGGAGAGAAAAGGAGGGGTCTGGGCTGAAGGTCTAAGGACGAAGATGAGGGCTGAGCTGGACCAGGCAGGAACTGGCCATGGGGTCCGTCTTGGGGGCTGGTGGGGCTACCAGGAGGTGGGAATATGTGTGGCTTTAGAGGCAGGTGCTAAGTGCAGTGGAACCCAAGTTGGAGAGTCTTGAGGGTGTCCAGGAGACAAGGCATAGGCCTGGGTCTCAGGAGATAGGTTTAGGAAGCATCAGTTGGCCAAGTAGACATTTAGCCAAAGGTGTCAAAGGTAAGCTTGAGCAGGACAAAGCTCAAGGAGCGTGGCAAAAAGAGGAAGAGCTTAGGAGATGGGGGATTGGGGGTGTCATGGCTACTCCACCTTGTCAAGTGCCATTTGGTATATCTCTTCTGGCGAATGGCCCTTCTCCTTGGGGTGCAGTCTGTAGCCCAGCTTCTCGGGCATCTTGTCTACCACATAGTTCCGCAGTTTCACACCATTCACTTCCGTCCACGCATTCGCACCGTACTGGATGAATTTGGTCAGATTGAGTCCCAGGTTCCTGCAGAGCGCGTGGAGGATCCTGGGGAAATGGGGAAGGCTGGGTGAGGGCTGTTTTTGGAGGGCAACAGGGATAAGGAAGGAGAGAAGGGAAATGGGGATGGGTCTTGATGTGGGATCACCAGTGCTGGGGACAGGAATGAAATGGTGACAAGGCCAGAAGGCTGAGGGCAGAGCCCAGGTTGGGACTGGGTTGGAGTGGAGGTTGATTTTCACGGGGGGTAAAGTTAGAGCCCATTTCTGACTTGGGAATGGGGACAGAGTTCAGGCTGAATGGAGGTCAGGGCTGGGGAAGGGCCTGGGCCTGGGGGCCACCTTGGAAGGCCTAGAGGGAGGGGTCCAGGTGGTTTGGCCTGGTTCGAGAGGGCATGACTACTTTAGGAGGTACAATGGCAGGGCCCATGCCAAGGGAGACTGGGGTTAGGAGTAGGTGAAGGGTAGAGCTGGAGGTTGGGTCTAGACATGGCTTGCATCAGTGGTATCAGAACCTGGGTTTGATTTCTAGCACCACAAAAAAAGAAATATTGGAGTCTGGAGTGGGGGTGACTGGGGGTTCTGACAAGTCAGTGCTCACCTGTGAGAGCTGGGCATGCGCATGGCTCCCAGCTCCCCAGACCAGCCCGTCTTCTGGTCCCGGAAGGTGAAGATGCGGCCCCCAATCCTGCTGTCTGCCTCCAGGATGGTGACCTGAGGGATGCGAGGGAGGCAGGGCCTTGAGCTCCTCGTCAGCCCCCCTCCTGCATCTCTGGTGGCCCTAGGCTGGAAGGTCGGATCCTTGTCTTTCTGGGTGGTAGGAGGGGCTGGTAGGAGAATGGAGAGTGGGTATTTCCAGACTGCAGCAGGAAAGCCCCCAGCTGAATTACATACAGTGGAACTTCTGCACTCAGGGTGTGCACAGAGCCCCTGGGCTGGCCCATTCTCATTCTTGGATTTCAGTGGCCCCAGGCAGGGGTTACATCTCCCGGGACACCTCTCCTTCCTGGAGTTACTGTCTCACTAACACAAATCCTCCTCCACTCACACCAACATTAAGAGAGACTTAGGGTGAGTGGGACTTTCCTCTGGTCTGGGAACATGCAGACATGTTAGGATGTTAAAGCATAATGTTTTGTCTTATACTGCAAGTTAAGCCCGAGGCCTTCCCGCTGTGCTACGCTCTCCCCCATGCCCAACCCAGTTTGATTCTGAGACAGGGTCTTGCTGAATCACTGCACTGCCCATGCTGGGCTTCCAACGGCAGTCCTGTAGCCTCAGCCTCCCAGACAGTGGGACTGCAGTCAGTGCCACCCGGCTGGGAGGGGGGGTTTCCCGGGGAAAGGGATGCTCCCACTCCCCTCCCATTGCAGCAGGAAGGACTCAGCGCCTCTTACCTTGTGTCCTGCATCGCTCAGCACCTTGGCAGCCACCAGCCCCGCCACACCCGCGCCAACCACAACCACCTTCTGGGGCTTCAGGGTCCGATTGAGGCCCAAAGTGACCACGTTCAGTAGCTGTTCGTAGTCAGGGTCCTGCATGCACTTCTCCAAGGGGTCCTGGCTAGAGGCTGCCTTCCAGTCCAGGGAGGCTGCCAGGCTGAGGAAGATGGGGACAAGAGCGAGGAGGCGCAGGGCTGGGAAGGGGGGACAGGGTCAGTGCAAAGGCGGCAAGCAAGAGTGGGGTCATGCCCTTTCTGTCCCCAAAGCCCCCGACCCTGCTCACTTACCCAGCCAGGCCATTATTCTTGGGTGACAGATCTGGGTGGGGGAGAAGTGGAGGCTGCTCTGGCCCATGCGTGTGCCCCCAGCCTTAGTGTCTCCCCACGGACTGCCAGCTGACTCTACCTCATGGCCCCAGTTCTCCCCAGGTGTGTGTCTGCAGAGCCCTTCCCTCCCCTCCTGCCCTCTCTGCCTGTATCTCCCTCCTCCGCCCCTCTCTGCCTCTTTGCTCTGCTCTTCTCTTTTCTGTTTGAGACAAGGTCTCGCTCTGTAGCCCAGGCTGGCTCAGCCTCCCAAGTGCTGGGATTATAAACACGTGCCACCACACTAGGTTTATGTGGCGATGGGAAGTCAAAGCCAGGGCCTTGCTCTTGCTAGGCAAGCGCCCCTACTGCTGAGCTTCTCCTTCTTTATCTTACCACCTCCCCATCTGATGTCTCTTCCCCCATGTCCCCTGCTCTACCTCCAGCTCCCCAGGGAGGAGAGGGCAGTGTCAGTCAGCTGTCGTCTGTCCCCTCTGAGCTGCTGCTTTCTCCTTAAACTAGCTGGCCCCACCCTCTCCACCCCTCCCCTGGGAAATCTGGCAGAAACGAAACTGCTTTCCTGGGGTCCCGGGGTCAGATACTCAGAGGCCAGTGACAGATGGGGAAAACGGGTCAGGAGGAAGCATCTCAGTCTATTTTCTTCCTCTTGCCCCAAATAGTTCTAGGTGGGCTGGAAGAAAAGCTCAGTGGTTAAAGCACTTGCCCAAATAGTTCTGGGGTAGTTGGGAGGCTAGAAATAAATACTTGGGTACTGGCACTGAGGGTGGGGACTGCCCCTGGGCCTGGCCCATCCCTGGCCTTGTGTCTGTTCCTGCCTCTCCTGGGCTTCCTCTGCCTCCTGAACTCAGGCAGAGGGACTGGTCTCTGGGCTTGGAGCCCCATGCCCCTAGGCTAGGCCTTCTCCGTGGAGTCCCTCTCTATCAGCTGCTTCAGGGCCCTGCAGGGCCTCGCTGGCTTCATTCCCTTCCAGTTCTGGGACATCAGCAGTGCTCAGAGGTGGCAGCACAGTGGTGAGAGCAAAGGCTCTAGGCTAGCCTGCCTGGGTCCTGGTTTGGTGGAGATTTTTTCTTTTTGTGGTACTGGGGATCATACCCAGGGCATTCATGCTGAGCTACATCCTCAACCCTTTTTTTTTTTTTTCATTTTGAAGCAAGCAGTCTCACTAAGTTGCCCAGTCTGGGCTTGAATCTGTGATCCTCCTGCCTCAGCCTCCCAGAATGCTGGGATTAACAGGCCTGTGCCACTGGGACTTTGGACTGGAATCCTCTCCCTCTCTGTGGCTTCTATCCACTGCTGGCAAATAGGAGCCAGTACCACATGGTAGGGTGGAGTGAAACCAGGTAGAGGCCTGCAAACAGACCTGGATCAGCACCAGGACCTGCTTCCTTGTCCAGCTGCTGTGGCGACAGGGGCATCAGTGGGTCTTGAGTGGCACCTGGCAGGCAGACACCTACCCTTCCTTCCCATCCCTGCCGTAAAAACTACAGCTCAGTGCAGGTCAAGGTGGGTAGGTGGCGTGGAGCTTAGAATGGTCTTAAAGATAGCTTGACCTGGTAACATAAACTGTAATCCCAGCCTCCTGGGAGGAAGAAGCAGGAGGATAAAAAGTTTGAGCCCAGACTGGGCAACTTAGGAAGACCCTATCTCAAAATCAAAATGAAAATATGTAGTGGGCTGTGGAGGAGGGATGGCTCAGTGGTTAAAGCATGTGCCTAGCAAGCACAAGTGCCTGGCTTCAATTCCCTGCACCACATAAGCCAGGTGTGATGATGAATGCCTGTAGCCCCAGCACTTGGTAGGCAGAGACAGGATTGCCATGAATTTGAGACTAGCCTAGGCTATATAGTGATTCAGGACCAGCCTGGACTACAGAGTGAGACTCTATCTCAAATTAAAGAAAGAAAGAAAGAAAGAAAGAAAGAAAGAAAGAAAGAAAGAAAGAAAAGAAAAAAAATGAGCTGTGATGTAACTCAGGGCAAAGGTTCTGGGTTCAATACCCAGTAAGGCAAAAGATAAAAAGAAAGAAAGAAAAAAGCCCCAGGAACCTCTGTTGGTACGCTTCACCCCGCACCCTCCCAGCAAGCTGAAGTGAAAGCCAGATGCCAGGGCTCCAAGTCCAGGGAGCCCCAGGACGGGCTCACTGTGCCCTGAAGCCATGGGCTGGAGAAGCCTTTTGGGGCGGGGGAGAGGGAACGTGGGTGAGGAGGAAAGCAGAGGCCCGGGTTCGCTGTCCGCAGAACGGGGCTACAGAGGAGCTGTTACCAAGAAGGCAGGCTGGGAAACTCCGCAGTAGCTCTGAAAGGATGTGGTCACAAAGACAGGCGGCGCAGGAGTGAGTCAGAGGTGCGTGCCTGCAGAGCGCAGCGACAGCAGGAGGGGGCCTCCGGGCCAGGGAGGACAGAGCTGGAGCCCACAAAGCTAGCACAGGAGGCTGCTGCTGCCAGGGCCTGCTAAGTGCTAGTGTGCTCAGGGCTTGGTGGTCACGTTTGCAACCCTTCAAACCTTCACTTGACAGGGGAGAGGCGGCAAGAAGGGCCACCAAGCTCAGAAGGGCAGGACTTGTCCTGGGTCCTACTGTGGGGCTACCGCGCGGAGGGCTCCTTACCAGGCCCCCACTGCCTGGCCCTGTCTCTGGCGCCACGTCCCACCCCAGGGAAAGGAACCAGAAATGGCCATGGGAAGTGGTGGAGGCGTCAGAACCATGGGCTCTGGGGCAATCTGGGCCAGGGCTCAGTGTCTCCGGGGGGAGTGAGCTGACCCCTTGGCCTTGGCACTGGACTGCTGCTGGTGGCTCTGTCTCTGGGTGGACACTGAAGAGCAGGGTCAGAGAGCATAATCAGAAGGTGGGGTCCCTTCTTTTGGGGACTGGTTAACCCTGAAATACTAATAAACAATGGCTGTTGCTGATTAGCACTTTTTTTTGCAGTCCCGCCTGGTCCTGAACTCATTATGTGGCCAAGGTTAGCCTCAAACACATGCAATCCTCCTGCCTCAGCCTCCTAAATGCTGGTATTATAGGCATGCACCACCATGCCTCATTTATGTGGAGTTGGGGAGTCAAACTCAGGGCCTTACAGCTTGCTAGGCAAGTGCTTTATCACAGAGCTATTCCAAGTACTTAAATTAACTATGGGCCTATTACATGGCATGTTTTACTTCATACTGAACAATTCTGCTAAGGTGAGTTCTGCTGTTCCCTTTTTACAGCAGAAAAACCTGAGGCCCAGATAATCATTAGCTTGCACTTGACATGAGCAGCCCACTACCCTGGCACTAGGGATATTTGGGGCCAGGTACCTGGCTGGGTACCCTGTGCACCGAGTATGCTGAGCAGCGTCTCTACCCGCTTCTAACTCCTGGAAGCCAGAGCACGCACTCTGTACCCAGGCATGACAACCAAAAATGCCTCCAGTCACTGTAAGTGTTCCAGGGAAGGAGGAGGCAAAGCTGTCTGCAACCGAGGAGCTGGGCCAGGTAGAGCTGAAGGGGTTTAAGTCCAGGGAGCAGCCACAGGGTGCCTCAGGCTCAAGCAGGGAGAAATTCTGGGAGGCCCACTGCAGTGGCCCTATAGAGAGTGTTTTGAGGTCACATATAAGTACTTCCAGTATCACTTTTTTCCTTATTTTGTGTTGTCTTCATTCAGCATTATGACTTGCAAGAAAAGAAAAAAATCTTAGCTGTATGTTGTGGTGTAGGCCTGTAATCCCATTACTCTGGCAGGGGGAAGCTGGAGGAGCTCGAGTTTGAGCCAGGGGCTTGGGGTATAAGTCAGTGGTTAAAGCTCTTGCCTAGCATGTGCAATAACCTGGGTTCTATTCCCCAGCACCATATAAAAATTAGCTGGAAGAGGCTGGAGGAATAGCTCGGTGGTTAAAGCACTTGCCTAGCAACCACAAGGCCCTGTGTTCAAATTCCAATGCCATATACATTGAGTGTGGTGATGCACACCTATAATCCCAGAACCTGGAAGGCTGAGGCAGGGTGATTGTGTGAATTCAAGGCCAGACTGGGACACATAGTTCAGGACGACCCAGGATTTAGAGTGAGTTCCTGTCTCAAAAATCAAAATGAAAAATGCAAATAAAGTAAAAAAGAAAAAAAAATCCCAATATCAGTTTGAACCAATTCACTACATAGCCAAGGCTAAGCCCCAGGAGTGGTTGGGTAGGCCAGAGCTGCTGTGACCCTTCATTGGAAAAAATAAAGGGACTTTTCTGGGTATGCTCGATACTGAGGCAAGTGCAGTGAGGGTGGAACCAGGGAAGCATGGGCCAGGCTCCAAGGCCTTGGGTGTGGGCAGGAACCTGACAGGGGGCCACAGAGATGGCCCTGGGGACAGGACAGGCTGAGGAAGAGCCAGGCTAAGCAGTTGGCTTCACGTGGTTCTAAGAAATGCTGATTTTATGATGGACTTTCTAGAAAAGAAGTTTAACCCTTGTAAGCAGAAATGATGGCCTTTAGTGGGAAAAACCATACCCAATTTGGTTTCATTTTCAGAACCGCAATGACAGTTCTAATGGGTTTAGGTCACACATGCAGCAGTTGGAGACCCCAAGGCAGTGCTGACCTACACACTGTATAGGTCCTTTTCTCTGAGTCAGTGACCCAGGGAGAAGACATGGCCTGGATCAGGGGACATGGATGACGGGCTGAGTCCCCCATCTTTGGTCTGAACCCCTAGGCAGAGGATCCCATCCCACTTCAGAACACCCCGGGCCCCAGGTGGGGGCACTCACTGCACAGCTGTCCCTGGAGGGCTCTCTCAGTGAGCATGGCCTTTCTGCTTAGCCCAGGACAGAAGTCAGCACTGGGCATCAGGTCTTTGCAGACTGGGCTGAATGGCAGTGGCTTTGTCCTGCTGCCCGTTAGGTGAGAGATGACAGGTCCTGGGGGTCAGAGCAGTTGGGAGGCATGAGAGCTGGTCCTCCTTTCTTTCTCAACTTCTTGATTGATTGACTGATATTGGGAATTGAACCCAGAACCTTCTCAAACCTTATTTTTTTAATCTTTGAGACAGGGTCTCTGTGGCCCAGGCTGGCCTTGGACTCACCACAATTCTCCTATTTCAGCCTCCAGCTTACATGGTGCTGGGGAATAAACTCTGAAGGGAACCAAGAATTAAAGACAGGGACCACTAAAGCTCAAAGATAAGGATTTAAACAACATTAGTCCGGAGTTGGACTCTGTTCTTACAAATGAGACAGACAGTCCTTGTCTTGCTGCCCAAGGACCATCACTCTTGCAAACAAGATAATGAGTTTCTGCATGTGAACAGGAGGGGCTGGAGGTCTCTTGCAAAGAAGGGCCTCTCTTGGGACTTGCAAAACAACTGTGAGTAGGCCTTAAGATTCCCCTGCTAGATAACAAAACTATATGGTCTGATAAAAGAAGTAAAATAGAGCTAGGGTAAAGGTCTACTAAGAGAGGGGGCTGGGAAAGGGGCCTATAAAAATAAAGAGCGCAGTCTTGCAGCTGCAGGCTTCCCCTCTGTGTCTGTGTCTTTTTGTTCATTCCTCCCTTCTAGGACTTTGTGGGCCGCAACAGAACTCTGGTACTTAGCGCTTGCTAGGCAAGCACAAGGCCGTGAGCTGACTCTCCGACACCAGGCGTGGTGGTGCATGAGTGCAAACCCAACACTGGGGAGGTTGAAGCAGGGGGACCAGCCTGGACTGCACAGCGAGACCCTGTCTCAAAAAGAAAAAGTGTATTAGAGACGAAGATGCTTGACAACAAATCCAAGTGCATCTGCTGCCTCTGGGAGCTGAGCCCTCTATTTACACCTTCTCTGCCACTGGCTTCATCTGGGAGAATCCCAGACAGTGGGTGCTGTTTCTGTGATACTGGGCACTGACCCCAAGGCCATCACATTGAGCTGTTACCAGTCCTTTTTTCATTTCCAACTTGTTACCCTTCTGCCTTAGCCTCCCAGAATGCTGGGATTACAGGCCTGTGGGACATGGCCTAGCTAGTTTTGTTTTATAAGGAGATATTTTGGGCTATTTCTCTAAAAATAGGATGATGGGGCTGGATGATTAGCACTGTGGTTAGAGTGCTTGCCTAGCAAGCACCAAGCCCCTGGGTTCAATTCCCCAGCATCACATAAGCACACCTGTAATGGCAGCACTCGGGAGGCTGAAGCAGGGGGAGTGCTGCTGTGAGTTCCAGCCCAGCCTAGGCTATAGAGTAAGAGACCTGCCTCAATAAATAAATAAATAAATAAATAAATAAATAAATAAATAAAGCCAGGCCTGGTGGCACAGTCCTATAATCTCCGCCCTACCCTAGTACTATACATTGAACCCAGGGCCTTTGCTCTAATCGACATCCCCAGTCCCTCTCCCTTTTTTTGTTTTGAGACAGGGTTTTGCTCTGTAGCCCAGGCTGGTCTTGGACTCCGAACAGTCCTTCTGCCTCAGCCTCCCGACGGCTGGGACTACAGGAATGTACCACCATGCCCAACTTCAAGTGGGGTTGGGGAATTGAACCCAGGGCCTTGTATTTGCCAGGCAAACACTGTAACCTCTGTGCCATTCCTCCCCCCCCCCCCCCATCCCTTTCTGAGATAGCGACCAGGCTGGTAATCTCAGCACTGACTCTGGGAGGCTTATGTGGGAGTATCGCAAGTTCAAGTCTGGACCGCAATTTAGCAAAACTGTCTTAAATACCAAAGTAAAAAATGGGCTGGACATGTGTAGGAAAATGGATGTACCTTGAGTCCACTATGCTTCGCGGAGTTAACATACGTAAGGTTAAATATCATTAGTTTCCATATAGTGGGTACTCCAAACCATAGGGGAGTTAAGAAGGATGGAAAAAAGTAGACTTTGTGGAGAAAGGGGTGTAGGAGGAGGCTGAGTGAGAAGGGGAAATGAATTAATGTGAATTTCATTTCTTTTCCTTAAAAAAAAAATCAAAGTTTTGGGAGGTTAAAAAAAAGCTGTGTGAAAGCCCTAGGTTTAAGCTCCAGGACCACAAAAACAAGACAGGGGCAGGGGCTGGAGAAATAGCACCGCAGTTAAAGTGTTTGCATTGCAAGCACAAGGGCCTGAGTTCTATTACCCAGCACCAAAGAAAGCCAGGCATGGTGGTACATGCCTGTAACCTCAGGACTTGGAAGGATAAGGCATGATTGTTTTAAGCCCAAGGCTAGCCAGGGCTACAGAATAAGACCCTGTCTCAAAAAAATAAAATACAACTACAGTACCACTGCCACTTTATTTTGGTATTGGCGACATAGTCCAGGGCCTTCACTGAGTTTCATTTCCCAGCCCACCATTTATTTTTGGCTGTACTGGGGATGGTACCCAGGTTTATTACAATGAGCTTCCTCCTAAACTAGCTTTTTAAAAATCTGAAACAGGGTCTCATCCCTGTAGTCTAGGCTGGTCTCAAACAGCAATCCTCCTGTCTCAGCCTCCTAAGTGCTGTGATTATTCATGTGTGCCACCACTCCCGGCTAATTTTTAACGAGTACTGGGGCCTCACACCCGAAGCAAGCACTTTAACCACTGGGTTCCACCCCTGTTCTCTTAACTCATCTCTTGACAGGACCTCACTAAATTGTTAAATTGGGCAGAGTTGGCTTGAACTTGTGATCCTCCTGTCTCAGCTTCCCAGAGTGCTGAGGTGACAGGCGTGTGCCACTACACCTGGCTAAACCACCCAACTGGCATTCTATCCCTGAGCAGGGAGAGGAAATGTCTAAGTCGACTAAGGAGTCACCTTCAGAAGCCTCTGGTTCCAAACTTAGTCACATTTGTCATCTTCATAGTAGTTAATGAAGAGCTAAGGTGGAGGCCAACTGCCTGGACGGCCAGGAAGCACATCGGTCTCTTTAGTTCCTGGAGAGGGAAGCTGCAGTTACAATGAAAGAATGGCAGTGCTCAGGGGACCGCTCATCCTGTGGCAACCTTGGGAAGCCCCTGTTGCCTCCCCTAGAAAACCTGGGTCCCTTTCTCCCTTGGATGCAGAGCACATGCATGGTGAGCTATGATTTAATTAATTGTGTTTTTCACAGAAGTATGCATAAGACCTCTACAGGTGTAGAAGAAAGTTGTACTTTAACTGGTTTTTATTTTTAAAGTAGAAGAACTGAGGACCTAGTATAGTTCAGTGGTACGATAGCCAGCACCAAAACCCCCTGCAAAACCCAAACTATGGAGACAGTTAGGCTTTACTCATTTAGGTGTGCAGACAGGATATATAAATATACACCCTAGAAACGTACGCTCAAAATCTTTTACCCCACCCACCCTAAAATTCTTTTGCTTATGCAGCTCCTGCCAGCATTGGTCTTGTGGGCAGAGAAAACTACTACCTCCAATGCTGGACCAAAGGCCAGGGTGGAGGGCTCCAAAAACATGCTGAAGGCATCAACTCTTAAAGCCAAAGCTGCATCTCATCTTCCAGGGCATCCTGAGGTCAGGGCTCACGGGGCTGATGGGGTCACCTTTCTCTACATTGTCCCATCCCCTACAGTTTTTGTCGTACAAATCCCAAAATGGTCCACAAAAGATAGAGCTCAGGGCCTTCATACCGAGCTACATTCTAAACCTAGTTTTTAGTTTTAATATAGAGACAAGGTCTTGCTAAGTTGCCCAGGCTGAGTTTGAAGTTGTGAGCATCCTGTCTCAGCATCCCAAAGTGCCAGGTTACAGGTCTGTACCCCTGGGCTTGGCAATTCTGACTTTGGAAGACCTTCCAAGACATGCAGCCCAGCTTAGTGTGCACAGGCCGAAGGAGAAGCACAGTCCCCACCCTTGGGAGGAACAAGAAGCCAGCGCCTGGGATTGCAGGAGTGGGAAGCAAGGTGGCTGAGGTACAAGACTGGGACCAGCACCCCCAACTTCACCCTCCCCAGAGGCCTACACCTGACCTTTACCTATTCCGCATTGCTGAAGCATACCTAGTGCCCTGTGCCTGCTGGGGCGGTGTTATCAGTGAGTATATACGTATATTCAGCAGCTACAGTGTTCCAGCCACAGCCCCTGTGGCAGGTCGGCCAAGTATTCAACTACAGCCAGAGAAACATGACTCGAATTAGTAAGTTGCTCCTTCCCCAAACAATGGCTTTATCACGCTCGGATCCCAGGTCTAGATGACAGTCTTCTGGAGCCTGCTGTGCTCACCAGCCTTCCCTTCTAACAAATTTATCCAGATTAACATCAGGCTGTTTCACAATACATTGATTTATTTAGAAAAGCAACATACAATCATAGGGATCTCAGAGAATGCAGCAAAGTCAAACAGGACTCAGCTTTTGAGACACTGCAGATCTTACTCTAAGTCAACTTTGGCAACAGGAAGTTTGGAATCAAGTCTGTAGCCATTTCTGGCAACTGAGGCCACTTCAGCAGGCATTTCAGTGGACAAAAATTTACGGGCTTCTGTCTGTATTGTCTGTTCATTGAATAAATGTGACAGCAGTTGTGTTAGGAGATGCACAGGAGACCACAATGGCAGGACAGAGAAGCACACAGTTGACACAGTGTAACAAGTATGACAAGAGGTGTCAGCTCAGTGTGCAAAGGAGACCTCAGGATGGTCACCTGCCACAGCTCTGCACAGCCAAAAAAGCTTCCTGGAGAAGGCGGCTGAGGCAAGACCTGAAGACAAGCTGGCATGTCACACACAGGCAGTGAACGTGCCCTCAGCTGCACCTCAACTTCACCATCTCCTCTGAAACTTTCTGCTCCAGTCTATACTAGTTATAATTCAGTTGTCCTGGTTACTTTCACATTTACATATCCAAGATCTGGCTGCTGCCTCTGAGGACAGAGATTCCCTGACCTTGTCTTTTTCACTGCACCCATGGCCAAAACACAAATCAGCCCTTCTCCATTACCTGGTGATGGGATGGGTAGTTGCAGTAGGTGAGGAGTCAAAGCTACCCAGATAAAACACAGAAACCACCTACTAAGTGCTACCTATACCAGAGGCCTCAACATACTTTCTCTCTGCTAATGGGAAAAGTCAAACCAGAGCCATTCACAACAGCACAATCACTTGAAAGAAACAAGCAAGCACCTCACAGCCACCCCCACAACATGGCAACCCAATGCCTCGGAGCCTACAGCCTGTGCTCAGTCGAATGTGATCCGGAAGCTGCGCTCCTGCTCTTTGCGGCGTCCCTCACACACTTTGGTCACCTCCTCCACCTTCCTCTGCAGCAGGGCCGAGTTCTGGTCAATCCACTGCAGTGAGTCCATGTGTGCGTTGAGAATCTTGCAGATCTGCTGCAGGGGGTCGCTGGTGTCCGCAGGGCCTCCAGATGTGTTCAGGTGCTCGATGATGTCCTTCAGGTCCTGGGCCATGCGTTTGAGTTGCGCATCGATGTTCTCGGCCAGCTTGTAGGTCTTCTCACGCTCCTCGTCAGCGTGCTGCAGGTAGATGGTCCCACTCTGCTCCTTGACTGATTCCTCCAGAGGGCTCAGCAGGTCTTCCAGCTCCTTCTGCTGGGACAGGATGAAGTCGAGCTCCTGGTCCAGTCGCTTCTGGTCCAGCTTCACCTTCTCCACCTCACGGTGCAGGCTGGTAATCTTCTCCCCATTTTCAATCAGCGTGCGGTCCCAGGCATTGACCTGGGTGGCCTGTTGGAGGAAGTGCCGTTCCTGGTCCTCCAGCTCTAGGCTCCACTTGTTGATCAGACTCTCTAGCTGTGCGTAAGTCATCACAGGGGAGGTGGCTATTCCTGTAGACACACTGGAGCCTGATGGGGCAGTCCCCGTTGCTGCTGTATTGCTGGGGATCCCAGCAGGCACCTGTGGTTTTAAATTCAAGCCAAAGCCGGCAGTAGTAGTAGTGGTGGTGGTGGTGGTGGAGGCGGTGGCAGATGTTGCTGTGGAGGCTCCGGAAGCTGCCCCAGGAGCCTTTAGGCTGAAGCTCAGTGGCCCGGCCCCAGGAGCGCCAGTGGTGGTTGCTGGGGGACAGAGGGAGAGCCCTGTGGTGGTGGATGAGGTGGGAGCAGCGGCTATGGATGCAAAGAGGCTGGTCCCCGTACTGGTGCTGGCAGCAGTGGGTGCAGGGGCGGCTGGCTGGGTGGCCCCAGCTCCAGTGGTCGCTGGCGTGGCTGCAGTGAAGGGTAATCCAGGAAGTGCTGCAGGCTGGGCTGAAGGCCCCACAGAACCAATGTTAAAGCCGGAGGTCCCAGCCTGGGACATGCTTCCACTGGTGAATGAGAACCCTCCAGATGTGGTGGCTGGAGCTGTGGAAGTGGTAGAGGAACCAAATACGAAGCCAGTGGGTGCTGTCCCCTGGCTGGAGGTGACAGCACTTGATATGGCATTGGTGAGGGTACTGCTCCCAAGCCCAAAGCCACTGGGGTTTGCTGTGGCTGGGGTGGCAGCCGTGTTGCTCAGGTTTAGCTTTGGAGCATTGATCCCTAAGGAAAACCCGGTTCCTCCAGAAGCAGGAGTTGTTGTTCCAAAACTAAATCCTGGGGTCTGAGTGGCTGGAGTTTGGGTGGTGAGAGAGAAGAGGCTAGTTGAAGGGGTACTTGCAGCTGGCTGGGAGGGAGTCCCAAAGTTAAACCCTCCAGTGTTGGAAGCAGAAAACGAAAACCCTGTTGCAGGCGTGGTTGTTGACGTCTTTGCAGTGCCAAATGTGAACCCGCCAGTGGAAGACCCAGTGCTTCCAAAATTAAACCCACTCATGGCTCCAGACTCTGGCGGCAGCAGCTACTTCAGCTCCCAAAGCAAACTGGTGGGCAGCGTCTGCAACCTTGGGAAGATTTCTAAAGCAGAGGAAGTGACATGATCAGATGGCAATTTTGGAAAGGCAACCTAAGTGGCTGGGGCTCGATAAACAGGCAATAATCCTTCCCTGCCCTGTGTAAAACCTAAACTAGGCTCTATTAAACTAGCAAAGAAGGATCCCGAAGTGCCAGTCCACGCCCCAGCTTAGGAGCTAGTGAGCTGGCAGCAAGCAGCGCAGGGTGTTCAGTTCGGCTCCCGTGCTGCCAGGGTGAAGGTAATGGACCCTGACCTGAGCCCAGGCTTGAGGAAGAGGCCCTTCCAGTAAGCAGGACTAGAGGAGACAACAGCTGCGGAGCTTGCTCCCAGGGTGGGACCCACGGGGTTCACCTGCTGGTTACAAGCTGGTCTGGACCTTGCATAGTAAGATGAGCCCTGGAAACTAACCTACAAGGTGTGGCCTTGCACCCTAAAGGCTGCACCCTGGCACACACCTTCCCCACCTAGGGGCATGCTGGATCCCTTACCCTCCTAACTTGGGGCGGAGACTATCAAGTGCCTCCTGCTGTGGTGACTGGCTCGCAATACAGGGAGACCTAACCAGCCAGTCTCCCTCCCCACTGGGGATTCTCTCCAGGCTGAGCGACTGTGGTCTTCCACATCTGCAGGTAAAGCCAGAGGGCATGCACTTGGCATCTTCTCTGCCCCCACAGTGACAGGCAATGAGCCACACTGTCAGGGACAGTGGGTCAGGGATAAGGAACACCCCTAGGCTCCAAGGACTAGGCTATCTCTGTTCCCTATAAACTTCTGTAACTTCAAACTTGCAGCCACACGCAGCACCACCTATGAGCCAGGTGAATGAATGGCACCTGGTGAGAAAGGGTCAGAGGACAGGGCACTGAAGATTAGGTGGCCTGAAGAAGTGCTGAGACAGACAATGGCTCTCAAGGCACCTGGAGGCAAGATTGGAAAGGAGGAGGAAATAAGCCTAGAGGACTATGACCACTTTTTTTTTTTTAAGACATGATTTCGCTCTGTATTCCAAGGACTTCAACTCACTCTGTAGCTCACACTGGCCTCTAACTGAAGGTGATCTTACTGCCTCAGCCTCGAGTGCTGGGATTACAGGCACGTGCCATCATGCCCAGCTTAATGTGGTGCTGGGGAATTAAACTTGTGCTTGTGCTTGCTAAGCAAGTGCTTTTAACTGTTTGGGATCAAATTAACCTTTCATAGGTGGTGGGGAGCTCTAACTGGTTTCCAGAATTGGTGTGGAGGCAGTATAATGGCTTTCCAAAGATGTCCCCAGCCTCATCCCTGCACCCTGGGAATGTTTCTGTGTGGCAAAAGGGACTTTGCAGATGTGATTAAATTAGGAATGCTGAGATGGTGAGGTTACCCTGGATATCCAGCAGGCCCTAAATACAACCACAGGTGATGATGTAAGATGCACAAAAGCCAGGCATGTGATGCACACCTGTAATCCCAGCACTTGTGAAGCCGAGGCAGGAAGATTTCAAGTTTGATCCCAGGACCCTGTCTTAAAGAGGCAGAGGCAAAGAAAGAGATGACTAGAAAGAAGACTAGTAAGGACTAATGGAAATAGAGACTGGAGACCTTGGCATGTGAAGAGGGGGCCATAAACTAAGGAATGTGGCAGCCACTACGCTGGAACCAGGCAGGGGAGGTGATTATCCTCCAGAAGAATCCACATTTGATTTAGCTTGGAAAGCTCCTTTTGAACTCGCTAAGAGAATCAATGTGTATTGCTTTTAGATACTAGGTTTGTGGTAATCTGCGAGCAGCCAGAGGAAATGGAGCAGAACAGGACCTTACACAGTCATGAAGTGGAGCGTGCCTGGCAGATCTGAGGTGTTATTAGGCACCTCCTTGTGCTAAGGTCTGGGACAAGTTACAGAAGAGCTCCAGATCTCAGCTCTCCCTGTGGCAGGCCCACTGGGGCAGCCCCTGGAGCTGGTGGAGATGAGGGGGCGGGGACAGGCTGTGGATGTCCAGTTGTGAGATTCCCACGTCAGACCTAGGATACAGCTGACCTCAAGTTTAGTCACCCAGTGGGTCATTAGGCTGTGTGACAAAGAGTGTCAATTTTAATGTGGTGATCTTTGCGGAGCCAACCAAAGCCCCAACAACAGGATGTGGGCAGCACTGCACTCTGCACCTTTTTTTAGCCAGGCCTCTCCGCTAACCTCACCATACGCCACAGGAGGAACGCAGGACTGCGGCCCAGGAGGCTTGGAAAGAAATTGTTCATTCTCACCCACACACTACAAAGGGTCTGCAGGGCACAGTCCTGCTTCGAGGCCGGGTACTATTCTGTATCCTGCCCATTTATGCCTCACGTTCTTACTGACCATCACAGTTTTATTTTCCCATCACTGAAAGCACCTAGCAGGACATCTCTTGCTTTCAGGTATGAAGCTCATCTCCAAGCATAAGGAAAAGACATGGTTTTGCATTCTGCCTCTGCCACTTACAAGCTGTTCTGAGGCCCTCCATGCCTGAGTTTCCCCATCTATACAACTTCTGTCCCCTGTAAAGAATAAGCAAGACCACAACTGAGAAGCCAAGTGCCTGGTCCAGAGAGGCACCAATGACCCATTTACCCTTTCCATGCCAGTTCTTGTTTCTAAAATGTCCACAGGGAGTCTCTTTCCACCTTGATTCAGAAAAACCCTAGAAACAGTAGCTGCCTAATTTCTTCCTCACAGATTCTGGTTTTCTCTGGTCTCCACACAGCCGTGGCGAGGACCCCAGAGCCGCTGTGCTAATTTGTCTGCTCTATACTGGCAGATCTCACCGGGCTGCCACTTGTACCACCTGCAAGTGCTCAAAACCAACAATGCTGCCATGATGCTGGCCCTGGAGATGGATCCTGGCCTCAGTACAAAGCTCTGACGGGGCCTTTGGGAAAGGTCTCTTCATTCAAGAGGCTACAGCAGATGACTGAGTCCCAGGAACATTGGGCCCTGCCTGAGCCCAAACCTCTTCTTTTGTGACCATATTTCACACTGCTGGGCCACCCTACGCTGGGTTTGTTACTCAAAGGGAAAAGCACCCAAATGGCTACCCTGCCCACCTCAGTTCTTAGGAACTCAGCTGAGAGCTTTTGCTATTAATAAGCTACAGCTAAGATTTTCCAGGAAGAATATTTATAAAACACTCTTTGCAACTATTCAAGTGTAAGAGGAACAACGTTCTGTGAGACTTAACTAACAGTTCCCCACTGTCAACATGTCCTGATGGCTGCTGATGCCCCAGCTGTGGGGATCTGCTCCCACAGTGTGTACCTGTTCACTCTTGCTCTGCACGCTGACATTACTACTCACCCCAAAAGCAGATGTTGGGGCACACCTGTATTACAAGTGAGGGTCAGAGTGTTCAGCTAACCTGCCCTGCCTCTGAAGTGGCCAGAGACATGTCAAATATGAACTTCAGGACCAGGCTCCATGTGGGGAAAGAGCTGAGCACAGGTCAGGGGAACAGGAAGGAGGCTGTCCAGGTGAAGGCAAAGAGGTTGACATAGTAGGTGACTCTGGGGTACAAAGAGATGAGGAGTCAATAAAGAGACTCAGTGACTATCCAGATCCTGCACATTCCAAAGAGAAGTCTGGTCTTTGGCTAGCTCCTAGGAGAGAACCTCTAAAGTTCTTGGAATCCACTGGCAGTTAAGAGTCTTTGTTTACTCACCTAGGCTCCAGGCTGTACCAGACAATCTACCACGGGTGTCAGGGACTGCATATTTTAAGTTTAGCTAGAAAGGTGCTCCTTGCCCACAGTACTGGCCACTCCCAAACTTGGACACAGGGCTTAAGAGAGCTTCCCTGGTTGGTACTACAGATATTCTGCAGCTTCCAATGGTCTCAATCAGAATTTTCTGATTTTACAATGGCGTTGAAGTGCTGTGCATTCAACAGAAACTCCACTTTGTAATTTGTTCCCCCCCCCCCTTAGATAAGGGACAGCTCTCTCTCATGATTCAGGGCGCAGCAGCAAGGTACAGCTTGCAGTCTGACCGTCGACCCGACACTGAAGCCTCCTGTGCAGTGCAGCTAAGGTAGCCGGGAGGCTGGGGGCATTCACTGCATTCTGCCTTATGATAGCTTCATCAGGACACAGTGCCCTCGTAGTCAAGGAACATCTGCACTCCATATGCTCTGTCAAACACTGTGGCTGGGGGCATCAGATGCTGCCCCTGTGTTGGTCTCTCCTGGACTGATGATGCACCTCTTTCCCTTTACGACTTCCTCTGTAATAAACTATAACGGTGGGCTGAGCCTGGTGAGTCCCTCTAGTGATCACTGAACTGGGGGTGGTCTTGGGAATGCATAGTGCTAAAAGATGGACACTATGGGTGGAGCAGGATTGGAGGAGTGGAGGCAGGATCGGGGGAGCTGGGAAACAGCTGGGGCAACAGTCCAGGCTGGGCTGGAGGCTGGAACTGGGATCCCAGGAACAGAAATAAATCACAATTTGAGAAATGTGTAAGCATGCACCAAAACTGCAGGCTGTCCTAGTGGACAAGACCACTGACAACCAGAACTTGGGGAGCTTCTCACAACTGAATACCACGAGCTCTCACATGTGAGCTGACAATTTCACAAGCGCAGAGAGTTTTCCTAAGAAATAAGCCCAGGGTGCTGGAGGAAAAAAAGGAAAGAACCCAAACTGAGGAAGTGGTGTGCTTCCTGTAAAAAACAGAGGGTGTTCCTGGGCCTGGCACTCAGGGGTGGCTAGCCACAGCTGCAGCCATCTACCCGCTACCAACACATGTACTCTCGGGTTTCAGGACACTCCCACATTACAGAAGGATGACAACTTACCAACTCATGCCACCCCCAGGATGGGCCCTTTGATACTGTTGTCACTGCTGACTTTCACCTTTAGTTCTTTTGTTACTTCAAATGCTAACTTTACCTAAATTATTATTTTTAAATATTTTTTCCCTTGATAATAGGAATTGAATCCAGGGTCCTCACACGGAACAGCATCCTCAGAGTCCACCCCTTTAGCTGGAGATGGAACACAGGGCCTTCACACTCTGCTATATCCACAGCCTATTTCCTGGTTTTGATTTCGAGACAGGATCTTGCTAAGTCACTAAGCTGCCCAGGCTTGAAACTTGAATTTGTAACCTTTCTGACATTGCCATAACATAGTTTCACTAAGTTGCCCAGGCATGGCTGGAACTTGGAATTCTTCTGCCTCAGCCTCCCAGAATGCTAGATTTATATAGGTTTGTGCCACTATGTTTGGTACTTAAATTAATTCACTAGTCTTGTTCCTCAAGGGGCATCAATCATATACTGTAAATAAATGCTCTGCAGCATGACATTTGTTCATGCAACAAACACTTCTGTGCATGTGCACTTTTTAAGGCTATGAGTAAAACAGCTACACTTTCATGGAACTTAATTCTAGCAGGGGGAGCTGGAAGAATTGCCCTAGCGGTTAAAGTGCAAGGCCCTGAGTTTAATTCTCCTGTACCACATAAGCTGGGTATGGTGGCGTCCGCCTGTAATCCCAGCACTTGGGAGGCTGAGGCAGGAGGATTGTCTTGAGTCCAAGGCCAGCCTGGCCTACACAGTGATTTCAGGACCAGCGTGGGCTACAGAGCAAGACAGTCTCAAAAATAAAAACAAAACAACTCCCCCACAAAAACAAATAAATAAAAAATAAAATTAAAAAATAAATTCTATCAGGGGAGACAAGAAAGCTACGGTACCACCAACTGTGCAGTGTGCTAGTCAGCACTGACAGAAGGAGGAAGGGCAAGGGGACCGGGTGCCACACAGGATGGGGCCTGTGGAGGGCACAGGAGGCATCTTAATCTGGCCAAGACTGAAGGCAGCACGGGCATCACCGACGCCTCCTAGTCGGAAGGGTGCTCCTCACAGGTGAGAAGCAGAACAGAGGACTGAGGGACGGTGACCGGTGACCATAGCAGGATAGACAGTGCAGCCGACAGGGCACCAACCCTGGGTGTGGCTCATTCCCTCTCGCCCTCTCTATTCTAATGCTTTTCCTTAGATGTCTGAAACTCTGAGAACTCAATACAGGAGAACTTGAGCCTTGGACCAAGAGAAAAGAAAGAACAGGCATACGAGGGCAGCAACAGATAGGGAAAATGGTCCTAAAACAATCCTAAGCTCGAGCTAGGGAATATACTGCCTTACGGGGACAAATGTAGAACAATCTTCGGACAGAAGGTGATCCTGGATTATCCAATGTGGGCCCCAGCTCGGTGCTGAGAGGGGGCAGAAGAAGACAGCAAGGACAGGTAATTATGGGAAGGCCTGAGAGATGTTGGTCCACTGGCTTTGAAGACAAAGAAAAATGATAAGCCAGGAAGGCAGGTGGCCTTTGGAAGCCTCTGGAAGGGTAAGGAAAACAAACTCTTCCCCATAGTCTCCAGAAGGATGGCTCTGGCCTCCAAAACTATACAAAAATCAATGTGTGGGCTGGAAGAATGGCTCAGCAGTTAAAGTGCTTATCTAGCAAGTGCTACATCAAGTGCTAAGTACCTAAGTTTGATTCCCCAGCACCACGTAAGCTGGGCGTGGTGGTGTATACCTGTAAAACCAGCACTTCGGAGGCTGAGGCAGGACTGTCATGAGTTCAAGTCCAGCCTGGGCTCTGTAGTGAGTTCAGGGCTACACAGCAAGACCCTGTCTCAAAAAAAGAAAAAGACAAAAATCCATGTGAATCAATGTGCTAGGGCTGGAAGAAGAATAAGATGGAGGCTAGAGCACTTGCCCAACAAGCACAAGGCCCTGAGTTTGACTGTCCACCAGTTGGATGTGGTGGTACACACCTGTAAACCCAGCACTCAGTAAGCTGAGGCAGGAAGACTGCTGTGAGTTCAAGGCTAGTCTCGGCAACAGTGAGCTCAGGACCAACCTGGATAGCAGAATGAGACCCTGTCTTTAAAAATAAAACAAACAAAAATCAATGTGCTGTTTTAAGCCACTGAATTTGTGGTCATTTGTGAGAGCAAGATGGGGATAGGGTATATACACAGGATGAACAGAGAAACTGGATCTAGATATTGAGTGGAAAAGCAATCTAGACCCTGGTAAAAAAAGGGGTTAAGGCAGAGGCGACTGGTGGCAGTATGGAAAAGAAAAGGGAGGTGTGGAAATCCCCTGCTGGGAAATTGTCAGGAAAGCGGGATGTGCATGTGATGCTTGCAAGGGCTGTCTATGCTGTCCAGGGACAGGCAAGCTAATGATGCGATGACGGGAGTTCCATGGACAGGATTTTTCTGTTTTGTTCCCTGCTCTAGCCCCAGCATTTAGAACAGTGCCTGACATGTAGCAGGCACTAAATAAATACTCGTGATCTGTCTGAAGAGGAACTAACAACAACTCTCATTTTTAAAGCAGCAACTCTGGAACTGGCACTGTGCCAAACGCACCATGCAGCAGCACACTGAACGCTTCCTGGATGGAAAACAGGTACAGAGATGATGTGGCCTCCCCAACACTTGCCTGGCTGGCAAACAGTGGTCAAGAGAATCCAGATGGTTTGGGGGCCAATGCTAGAAGTTGTGCTTGGGGCAAAGGAGCTGGTCTTCTGCAAGAACCAGGAATGGGAGCCCTGAGCAAACAGGCAGCTACTGCCTCCCAGACCCAGAGGGAGGCGTTATCAGCCCAGAGCTGGGGACTAAGGGTGGGCACTGCTTCATTCCCTAGCACAATGGCTCAGCACACAATAGGGTTGGAAGGGCAGTGAGGCACCCAAAGGTAAATGGCAAACCCTTGACATACACACCTTCACCAAGGGAAAGGCCCACCGCCCTCCACTCATACCTTGGAACCAAAGATTTCCCATGACTCGGTTTCCCCATCTGAAAAATGAGACAGTAAAAATGAAACAAAGAGATTACTGTCAGGGTTTGGTATAGTGCCTGGTATATCTCAGGACCCAGAAAACGTTAACTTTCTAACCAAGTTCTGCTCCTGGCATGTAGCTGACTGCCACTTGGTGGTGCTGTAACAACAACCAGCCAGAGGCACCCATGCAGGTCAGAACCTGGAGCACTGGGCAAGACCCACCTTTAGGGATGAAGGAATTAGCTCTGCTTTTTCAAGCTAAATCTGTAGCAGAGACCATGGCCCACTCTAGGGCCTGTAACGACATTGCTTTTCCACAGCACAGGGTGACCCCAAGAAGAGAGGGAGGGTGGGACAGAGAGATGGCACAAATTTCTAGGTTTGCAGCTGCCTGCGCTCACCTCCACAGGCCACCTGGGATTCTGGTTCTCACTTTCAGTTGTGCATCTGGAGGCCGTTCAACCTCCCAGGAACATCATCTTGCATTAAGGATTTGGAGACTGGCAGGACGCCCCTGCATGGCACAGATCACTGGCGCAGTCTTTTCTTGCAAGGAACCACAAGAAACTCCACAGCATGTTTAGACGGTCAACATTTAAAAACCTAAGTGCTCCTGCACGGTAGCTGTCACTGGGTTTTTTTGTTGTTTTGAGACAGGGTTTTGCTTTTTTAGCTCAGTCTGGCCTCAACTCAAGGTAATCCTCCTGCCTTACCCACCCAAGTGCTGAGATTACAGGTGTGTTGCTGCCGAGTCAAAACCAGGGCCTTGCATGAGCTAGGCAAGTGTCCCAAGTACTGAGCTATGTCTCCAGCCTTGCCAAGATTTTGCTGTACCTGTCCCATTTCTCAACCAGCCTAGTGACACACTGGTTTTTTTTTTTTTAACGACAGTCTTAGCTGGATATTGTGGCCCAATCTTAGCATTATGGCAGGCTGCGACAAAAGGATTAAAAGTTTAAGAACAGCCTGGGAAGCTTAGCGACTTACTGAGTCTCAATATCAGAAAAAGGGATAGACAAGTGTAGTGTGGTACAAAGGCCCTGTATCCAATCCCTAGTACTTGAGGGTAGAAGGAGCTTATTTTGTAAATAGATGGTATGTTCACAAGATTTTATGTTCAAAAGGTATAAAGGAAAATACTGGGCTGTAGGAATGGCTCAGTGGTTAAAGTGACTAAGTACCCGAGTTCAACTTCAATTCCCCAGCACCACATGAGCTGGGCGTGGTGGTGCATGCCTGTATTCCCAGCACTCAGGAGGCTGAGGCTGGAGGATTGCCTTGAGTTCAAGGCTGGCCAGCCTGGGCTACCAGTGACCCTGTCTCAAAAAAGAAAGAAAGAAAGAAAGAAAGAAAGAAAGAAAGAAAGAAAGAAAGAAAGAAAGGAAGGAAGACAGAAAATACAGTACTCCACCATTCCAAACCACTTGGCTCTGTCCCTAGAGAATATCTGTGCTGTCACTTGGGCCTGTTTACAGAGTTTCTGCATTCTCCCTGTTGGCAAATAAAATGCAGCATGCGAGGTGTATTGCTATGCACCGTTCTTTCCTCATTTAGCATACCCTAAAGGTCATATTAAGCAGGAGTATTCCCCTGACTGGGTGAAAGTTATTCCAACCAGATGTATTCTCCTCATTGGCTAAATGAGGAAACTGAGTCAGAGAGGCATGGAGTCACTGCCTATCGGTCCCTGGGTCCCAGGCCACCGCTGGCCATCAGTGATCAGGAACCAGGGAAGTCTGGGGGAACAGGGTCTCAAGTGGCGTGAGTACGATGGAATCACTTCTGGGATGCAACCTGAGCTGAGGGCCATCGTGGGCCTGGCATAAGAGGGAGGGGCTCCACTCCTGCTCCACTCCTGCCGGTTGTGAGAAACGAGATTACTGGAGTATGAGCCGCCTTCTACCTACAATCATCCCAGGCCTAGTCAAGGTCCCACAAGCGGAGATTGCAACAACCTGCCTGTCACTACACAGGGTGATGTCTACAGAACTACTGGAGCCATGGGCTCCCGGCCCTTTCTCTTCCTCCTTTCTTCTCTGGAAAATATTCTTGTCTACTAGAAATCACTTCATGACTAATTAGCAATTATATTCTCCATGTCACTCTTGAGGCCCGGCACACCAAGAGAGCTCAAATGGAAGGAAAAACAGCAACTTCTCTCTTGGGAATAATCCATCAGCTCAGACACGCATGGTAAAAAAGTCAGGACACAAAGAACAGATTTTCAGGAGGATTCCCTCTCTTTTTGTGAGGCACATGAGGGGACAGAGGCTCACTATGTTATTCAGGCTGGTCTCAAATACCTGGGCTTAACTGGCCTTCTGGCCTTAGCCTCTCAAGTACCTGGGACTAGATCTAAGGAGAATTTTAGAGCCACCACTATTACTATCACAGAACCGGGAGGTACCTCAGAAATACACTGTTGCCAGGCTCCCCATCTTTTTGCAAAGCTTTATTTCTTTTCTAATCAAAAAAAAAAGCTCCCCTCTACCTAATTGTATTTTTTATTTAAATTTTAGCTACATAAGACACTAGTCTTCTTTAAACACATTTCTGGCATTTTTGGGAACACAAAGCTGAACTTTCCTTTAATACTATCTTCCCCCTCTGACCCCCAACATCTGTGGGTACCTGTTAAAAACTGCCATGTACCCTTCACCCAGGCATCTGTGTAAGTGGCCACAGCCAGGGAATGTACTTTTCATTCATTCCTTCAAGCTGCCATCACGCAGTTCATGGTAGGGACATATCACATTTATCAATGCTGCTACGATGGACATTTACACAAGCCGAGTCACAAACAGGGTCTGGGACACAGCTCAGTGAAGGCCATAGGTTCAACCCTTAATATCACAAGTGTATACAAGATAACGGCATGGCCGCTGCCCTCATGAAACCCAAAATATTACTGAAGTGTGAGAAGGGAAAAGCTACCAGAATTGAAAACGGCTCTCCAACACACACACACACACACACACACACACACACACACACGCACGCACGCACGCACAACACCATTGTTTCTAATGCCAAGACATCCTCACCTCCTGCCCACCCCACCCCAACCCCCACTCCGCCACCCAAAGGGCAGCACCTGCAATTCTCTTCCCTGGAATGTTCTCCAGCTTCAGTCTTTGCTGAAATGCTTGTCAATGAGGTTGTTTGCTGGCCTCACTGTACACATAGGCAAAGCTGACCTGCTCACTGGCTCCCAAGACCCTGCCGACTCTCCATGCTTTGCTAGTCATCCTTACCGCTCAGTACTGCATGAAACACACATCCCGGCCTCGTGGGTTTCCTCCATTTTCTGCCTCTCTCCCAGACCTGCCAACTTATGAGGGTCAGGAATTCTGCTGGTCGCCCATACTGTGGGCACTCAGTAAGTGTATTCAGGGAAATACAAGGTCCAGGGATTGCTTTTGCCTAGTACTCTTCTAAAAGCTTCAGTGACTAACTCGTTCACGAAACAGACACCTCAGTATCCCTCCACACGCTCACTATTTACTTATTTGTATTACTGGGAATGGAGCCCAAGGCCCTCACACTGAGCTACTTCCCCAGTCCATTTTTATTAATTTTGTGACATGATTTTTCTACATCACCCTGCATCACCTGACCCAGCAGTATTTTTTTAGAGTAAAGTAAATGCAATGTCAACGTATGTGCCAAAGGCAGGATAAGACCCCTGCACTCAAGTAATTCAGGATTAACTGCTGATAAGAGACAAGAGGCAGAGTCTAGGACAACATGTGGGACACTGAAAAAGAACTTTGGCTTGTATCTACTGGAAACCCAGAGGAGGCGGTGATTAGCTTTCCCTAAGGACAGTAAGGGAACGGGAAGGGTTACAAAAAGACGCCCAGAGGAGAAAGGGACATTCAAGCCTAGCATTGGAGGACAGGAAGAAGGTTAGGTGAGGTGATGGGTTTAGGTCACTATGTCATTCTAGACAGAAGTTCAGAAGGGAAAGGCCTGCTCCCTTGGAAATGGAGAGCACAGGATGCCAGAAGACTTACAAATGGCATATGGGCATGTCAAAAGATGCTCAGCATCAGTTACCTAGAAAGTGCAAATCAAAACTCCAGTGAGATACCACTATACACTCATTAGGGTACTGTAAAAAAAATAGCTAGAAAACAAAAACAAAAAGACTACTAGCATTGGTAAGAACTGTAAAGATGAGGGTGGTAGGTGCACATCTGTAATCCTAGCACTCTGGGAAGCTGAGGCAGAAGGACCTCAAATTTAAGCCCAGCCCAGGCAACTTAGCAAGACCTTGTTTCAAAAACATGCGGAAGGGGTTGGGAGTGTTGCTCAGTGGTTAAAGTGCTTACCTCGCATGCACAAGGCTCTCTTGTTTAATTCTCCAATACCACATAAAGATTAGTTGGGCATGGTGACACATACCTGTAATCTCAGTGCTGGTAGGAGGATTTCCATGCGCCAGAGGCCAGCACAGGCTACACAAAGAGCTCTGGACCAGCCTGGACTACACAGCAAGATCATGTTTCACAAACACACACATAAAGCCAAGCACAGTGTCCAGCACTCGGGGAGGCCGAGACAGGAGGATTGCTGTGAGTCCAAGGCTGGCTTGGGCTACATAGTAAGTTCAGGATCAGCCTGGGCTACAGAGACCCTGCCTTCAAAACAAACATACAAACACACACACACAACAACCAACCAACCAACCTCAACCAACAATCAAACACACGCACAAATAGCTGGGGGTATATCTCAGTAGGGCCTGGGTTAAAAACAAAACAATCCCACTGCAAAAAAAAAAAAAAACAAAAAAACAAAACAAAAAAACAAAACAAAAAACAAAAACCCTAAACTAAAAAGAGTGGGGATATAGCTCAGTGGTAGTGTGTTCCTGGTTCCACCTAGTATAAGGCGGGGTGGGAGGGAAGCACTGACAGACACTGTGCTGCGGGTGAACCCTGAGAGTATGACGCAGGGCGAAGAAGCCAGAGACAGGTCCCAAATTGTCTGAAAAAACGTCTACTAGAAGCAATCTCAAATCCATCCAAGCAATTTCTGGGCAGGAAGAAAACATATTGAGGCGATGCCCAAAGGTTTCTTTTTTGGGCAACGAAAACATTCTAGAA
The DNA here is from genome assembly GCA_004027205.1 of Ctenodactylus gundi. Classification (NCBI taxonomy): domain Eukaryota; kingdom Metazoa; phylum Chordata; class Mammalia; order Rodentia; family Ctenodactylidae; genus Ctenodactylus; species Ctenodactylus gundi. The sequence continues at coordinate 313,567 of PVKB01001340.1, forward strand.
TTGTACATGTCACTGGCTGCATAATTCTGTACTACAAACTATTGAACTGCACTTTGATAAACGAATGGGACTTAGATATCAATGAACTATGTCATTCTTATGTCAGATTAACACTGAGTGCTAGGGAGGTATTGAGGGCAGGAGAGATACTACGGTGTTGGCAGAAGCCACATTTGGTCCTAAAAACTGGACCATGCTTTCTTCTGGGCTGTCATGCTAGTTGAGATGAATTAGGAGTAAACTAAAATGTTCCAGTCACCTCTGCAGGCAGTCAGGAGGCTCCACAGGAAGCTAATGGCCATGCATAGGACACCTACATAGGAGCTACAGCACCAGAACTGGGGGCTCTGAGAGAGCGGCAGAGGTGCAGGAACTCAGGTGTTTGTGTGAGGGTGGAAGGTGGGGGATGGGGTGAGAGCTGCACACCACAGGGCTCCCTCTTGGGGCTCTCTCCTCTCTTTAACACCAGCTTCCCAGAGGAGAGGGAGTGATGCCACAGGGAGGGAGGGAAGGATCCAGGCCAGGTTGGGATGGAGACAGATGCCACGGAGGAGGTTTCTCTGGCAACCAGGCGGAAACCGCCAGAACCGGGGTAGTGTTGCTTCTCAGATACAGAACTAGAACCAATCACTTTCAACTCCAATTCAGCACTACTTGCTCATGATGCAGAGGCTAGATATGAAGATGGGCATCAGCTGCTGTCACCCACCTGACCTGTTGCTATTGTTCCTCTTCTGTGTTACTACTGACAGGAAGGTTATGAAAATCAGCAAAAGACTGTGACTCTGTACTTGGATGCTGCTAACCCCTCATGGCTCTCCAAGGGCTCATGAACACATACTGGCTGAGGGGAGTCCTGTGACGTTTTCATGTTGTGGTTCCCTCTCCTGCCTCTTCTCCCCTCAGGTCCCACTGTGACCATGCAGCCCAGGGGCCCGGCTGCGTTCAGGCCCAGGTACTTTCCTCTGTGTCCAATGAGTGGAGCTGCCAGTCCTCTTGGTCCTGCCAGTATTTTTTTCCTACCTATCTTGGTAGGATGCACACATCTGCTGGAAGAAAGGTTAAGATACCAGGCCCTGGTGCTCTCCTGCTTGGTGTGAACAATTCCAACACCAACACCAAAGGCCCTTGTGACCACAGTCTGCCAAGACAAGACCACTCTCAATGTCTCAACACAGATAATGTGAACGCTACCTAAAATCACGGATATGATCATACAACCCCACCTACCTAAACACGGCACGGGTACTATCTATTCCTCCTTGGTCCTAGCCTCCTGCCAGCATCTAAGCAAAACCCCAATTCCCCAAGTTCACCAATGTAGTCCAATTCCTGTAATGAGTTCTTGCTAACCCCCGAAGACATTCCTCACCCTGAGGGGCCGTTTCAGAGATAGTCTCCCTCTCTGCAACGGAAAGATGTGTTTCCATTGGCCTCTGGCTGAGGCCTAAAGGGCCGACAAGAAGAGAACAGATTAACAAGATACCAGACCTCTTAAGGAAGGCACCACAAGTGCTCCTCACAAGTGCTGTCCTTGTAGACCTGACTCAGAGGTGGCCTAAGTCTGAACAGGGTCCTGCTAAGTCCCGCATGAAGGGGTCTGGCCCTAGTTATCAGCAACACTCTGGAGTAAGGAAAGTTGGCTCCTCATGCACTCTGCTATGACTAGAGGACCACAGATTGGGGAAGGGGAAATCAGCCAGAATTCTACACACATTCATTTGCTAGAGTTTGTCAAGTTTTTCTTAAGTATTTAGTACTCTTCAAAACTTGGATCTCATAAAAAGAAAAATAAGAACTTTCAACTCCACCCCCCACCATAAAACCAGCTCTACACTACAGGGCCAGTAATGTGCCTTCCAGGTGCAGATGCTCCAGGCGCTTCATGGGACCCTCCTCCCTCCAGGGCTCTGTCAGAACTGAGAGGCATGGGAACAGCTCACACTTACTTGCTGAACCAGGCACTGATCTACAGGCACAGATCTAAGACTTCTCATGTTATCCCTCTGAGCCTCATCACTGCCCACTGGGGCAGTTCTAGCACTGCCTCTGTGTTCCTGATGAGGTGACTACAGCACAGAAGGTATAGCCATACTCAGTGGTTAACTGATGGCACTCTGAGTATAGGACACTATGTCAACTGTCATCAGTTTGCCCTGTTCTTTTCCTAAGTCTAGTCCCTGTGAGTATGTAAGGGTTACCCAGGGTTGGCCCTATCCTTGATCTCTCATGTGAGGAGAATGAGGCTGAGAAGGAAGGTGTGGTAGGGAGATAACGAGCATCCACAGCTGTCCATACCCCAGTCCCCGAACCTGTAAATTCAACCCATATGACAAAAAAAAGAGTCTCTGCGCCATTCTGGTTATCTGGGTGGGTGCTAAATGTAACTCCTAGTATTTTATACAAAGGTAAGAAGACCCACAAAGGAAATAGGAATTTTAACGATGAGACCAGGGTGACATGAAGGGGTAACGACCCAAAGAAAAAGGTCTCTAGAAGCTGGTGAAGGCCAAGAAACAGTCTCTTCTGGAACACAGTTCTGCACTCTAGAACGGTAAGGGAATAAATATGGATTATTCTGAACCAGGTCTGCAGTAACTCACCACAGCAACAAAATGACATTAAAATGGAATGTGATCCCCAGGATGCAGAAATGGGGGGCCTAACCAGGCACTCAGAGCTGTTCTGCGGTGGCCTGACAGTAAGGGAGAGGCTTTAGAGGACTCTGAGCTCCTGGGCCACGTGGCAGCCTATACTCTGCTTGCCCAGCACCCCTGCAACTGCCCTTTCCCCAGGTGAGCTGGCCTTGGCCTTCCTGCCCTTGTTTGCTAGGACACCCACCTCCAACCCCTGTCCCTTGGCCCACATGACCCAGTCATCCTCCCCGGCAATGCTCAGGGCATAGCATCAAACTCTCTGTCCTTTGGGTCTGAACACCTCATTTAAAAAAACGTATCAATGCCTATGGGGGTGGCAGCATGGTTGGGAGCTGTGAGGAAAGAGGAAGGTCCCCACCTTGCCTGCATGTGCTTGGGAAAACAGTTCAGTCACGTATACAGGCATCTGTCTGTGATGAGACTCTGAAAGCAGCAGGTGTTGCAGGAACAGAAAGAGAAATGAGTATGTTAGGTCCCGAGTACCTAAAACACTGGCTTCACCTGTCATCTGCTTAATGCTAGCATGCTGAGCCTTCAGGGAGAGGACACCTCCCACATGCTGGACCAGCTCTGGGCATCTTATGTACATTTCCCTGTCCTCATAGCCCCATCTGAAGGATAAGAAAATTGATTAGAGAGAATGCCAGCTGTTGATGGTTACAGAAGGGGCAGAGTTGGAGTGAACCTGGGAGTCTGGCCAACTCACTTTGCAGAAGCCAACTGAGGCCATGCCTGCAGCCCAACTAGGATTAGAAACTAGGGGATCAGGAAGAGAGCCCTGGGCCCATCTGATGCAAAACTTGGAGCCTTTTCCATCACGCCAGGCTGCCACCCTGACTGAAAACCAATGAGGGTTGCTGCAATATGGCAGATAAGGAGGCCTCCAGTGGGGCAGAAGGGACAGCAAGAGGCAGGTCACAATCAATAGCATTTGGCAATGGTGAGCAGCAGTAAAACTGGGGTGAAGGTCCAGGCCTGGAGACTTTATGAAGCCCTAAGCAACCGTGCTGCATCATGAGGTCCAGGCTCCAACTAACGAGCTATGTGATTCTGCATATCCCCTTTACCTCCTGAGACTTGTCTTATCTCAGACAAGCCAAGCTGGGAGCCTCTGTGATTGATGTGAGGTCCCTTCCTGGCATGAAGTCTGGGTTCTGAGGGTCCTGCCCAGGGGGCTAGTCTCCCTCCCCACTGAACACCTGGCCCTGGTGCTGAGCTGGGACTTCTCTCTTATCCAGGGCTCTGCTACCCTGGAGCAGTTGCCAGGTGCGCCAAGGCCCTCAGAGAATTCCCTACTCCCCCTCCCCACCCAAGAGCCAGGGCTGATGCAACCTGCCTGCAACTGCCACCTCACTCCCCAAGCCAGGCCCTTCCGCACTGAAAAAAAGAGTCCCTGGCAGCCCCACCCCAGCTAAGGGAAGAGGACGGGTGGCAGGACTCTGTAGGACTTGGCAAGACCAGGGAGCCTGAGGCAGGCCTGCGGACAATGAGGGCCCAGGGTGTCAAAACCTGGGGGGGCAGGCAGCTATTGATGACACACCACCACAAACTAGACCATTCTGAAAGGGCTGGGTTGCTCAGTGTTCTAACTAGCACACATGCAGCACAACTGAGTCAAGCTGCTTATGTGGGAAGCTAGAGTCACAAGGGACTGGAATAGGATCAATGCAGTCCCTGTGCTGATGCCTTCTTAGTGTGTACCACATGCAGCCTGCAACAGGACTCTCCTACCAATCAAGGTCATTTCTAGTTATTAAAAATACCCCACCTGGAGGCTAGAGGAAGAGCACAGCAGTTAGAGCACTTGCCTAGCAAGCGCATGGCCCTGAGTTCTATCCCCCAACGCATTAACCAGGCGTGGCGGTGCATGTCTGTAATCCCTGCACTTAGAAGAAGAGACAGGACTGGTTATACGGACTCTCATCTCCAAAAAATAAGGCCAATCACAACAAAAAATACACCCTACCTGGCCATTCTTAGAAACTCATAATCCCTGTCTGAAAAACAAATTGAAGCACATCCCAACCAGCGTTCTTCAAAATTCTCAAGGTCATAAAGACAAAGAAACTCTCAGGAAAAAAAAAAAAGGCCAAATATTAGAGGAGACTGAGGAAACAAAGTCTACACACAAGGTGGCATCCTGGAACAGAAGCAGGGCAACAGGGAACAACTAGTGAAATCAGAATAAAGTGTAGTGTTCCCCAGTATACACACAACAAAATTGTAATGTATGATGTTGGTTCCCCCGTTATGACAAAAGTACTATAGTGATGTTAAAAACTGGGTGACAGCACACAAATGTTCACACAATCTTTGCAGCTTTTCTGTAAACCTGACACTATTTCAGTATAAAAGTTTGTTTTTTAAAAATATAAGACTGGAAGAACAGCAAAGCAGTTATAATGCTCGCTTAGCAAGCACAAGGCACTGAGTTCCTTTATGCAGCACCACATAAGCCAGATGTGGTGGCACATGCCTGTGACCCCAACACTAGGGAGGCTAAGGCTGAAAGATTTCCATAAGCTCAAGGCTACGCTATATAGTGCATCCAGGGCTAGCCTGGACTACACGGTGACACCCTGTCTCAAAAAAAAAAAAAATCAAATATCTATGGGCTAAGGGTGTAGCTCGGTGGAAAAGAAAAAACAAAAAGCAAAATTCCAGGCTGAGTATTGTGGTACATGTCTATAGTTCCAGCTACTCAAAAGGCTGAGTTAGATTCCCCCCTAAAAAAACACAGTGAGACTCTCAAAAACAAACCCTGGGGGCATAGCTCAGCAGTTCAAGTGCTTGCCTAGCAAGCACAAAGCTCTGGGTCCGATTTCCCAGCACCACATAAACTAGGCATGGTGGTGCATGCCTATAATCTCAGCACTCTGGAGGCTGCGGCAGGAGGAATCCCTGTGAAGGATGGTTGGAAGGCAAAACCTTGGAGGTGTTAGAGACCCAGCAATGTTCCAATCCCACCTGCTTTTACTGCTCAGCATCTATACTGAGAAATGGAAGGAAGCTGTGCCTTAAATATCCCTTAACAGGTTCCACAATGGAGGGAAAAGGATGTCCGCAGTTAAGAGTGCATGCCCCAGTCCCATATAAACCAGGCATGGAGGCACATGCCTGTAATCCCAGCACTTGGGAGGCTGAGGTAGAACTACTGTGTCGGAGGCCAGCCTGAGCTCCACAGTGAGTTCAGGACCAGCCTGGAGTACAGAGTGAAACCCTAACTCAAAACACAAAACAAAAAAGGTTCAGCAATGGAGACAAAACACACTCCAATAACAACAGTAATAACAACCCTGCATGCAGCACCTACTCTCCGCCAATCACTTGTCTAAGTACGCGCCGTGGGTTAATAATGCCTTTAATCACAACAGCTCTACTCCAAATGCCACTTTACCACAGGGGAAACTGAGGCACAGAAGAAACATCATTAGTGTCACAAGCAGTGTGCAGTCAGGATTTGGACCCAAACACCTGGCTCCAGAATCTATATACTGCTACAGACAGGAGGAGAAAGGGCCAAGGCTCTAACACTGGCAAAATGGCTGAACGTGCTGCTAAGGGAAGGTGGTCAGATCTCAAGAAAGACTTCCCGCATGCAACAGGGAAGGAGGGATGAAGTTCCAGTGTAACTCTCAAGGTTGCCCCATCCTTTGGACCTTGATTCAGTGTCTTCACTGGCACAGAAAAAGGTTGACCTCCAGGCCATATGTCCTGATGTGAGTGGGTAGATGTCCTGATTTCTGCTAGGGAAGGAAATCCCACAGGGTTGTTGGAAGGCGGCCCAGCACAAGTGAGGGGGTGGGATGTTCAGTAAGGGAGAATCATCTCCTTTTTGGGGTAGGGCTGAAGGTAACTTTTTTTTTTTTTTGAGATAGGGTGTTGCTCTGTAGTCCTGAACTCACGATGTAGACCGGCTGGCCTTGAATTCTCAACAACCCTCTTGCCTTAGCCTCCCAAGTGCTGAGATTACCTACACCACTACACCTGGCTTATACGGTGCTGGGGAACCCAACTCTGGAACTTAGCTGGCTAGGCAAGTGCTTTAGCCTCTAAGCTCCACCCCTGGGCCCTGGAGATGATTCCTAACCAGCAGTGGGGAGCAGCTGAGGCCAAAGACAGAAACAAGTCAGGGCACCAAGCACGAGCAAAAGAATAAACCATTTAGCCAGACAAAGACAGAGGACAGGTGGGTAGAGGCTGGACAACCTGAATCCCTGTGCGGGATGGCTGGAATGTGAAACCTTGGAGACATGAGGGACCCAGGAATAATCCATGTACAGGTGTTGGATGGTCACACACCTAAGGCTTTTGTGGGAAGTGGGGAGGGAAGGCGAAGGGGAGGCTGGGCCCCAACCCAGAGTTCCTATTAATAATAAAATACACTGAACAGGAATGTATGAGCCTGTTCCCTGGTTTGATTTTCACACAATTCCACAAGGTAAATTTTTCCCCATTTTTCAGAAAGGGAAACGTGTCTAGAGAAGTTACTTGCCCAAGGTCACCCTGGCAGCTCTAGGATTTGAATACAGCGCTAACACCGACTCACACCAAACCAACCTACGAAGGTTATCAGAATGGGACGGCGACGAGATGACAGTGTACCTGGCCGGAAATTCGTGAAGCAAAGAAAAATCGAAAAGCACTGCTACGGATGAGGGGAGGGCCGAGCCTCCAAAATCACAAAGGAAGGAGGCCCGAAGAGTCACTTCCAGAGTCGAAAGAGCCGATGACCTGTACCCGAGTCAAAGCGAGAAAGGCGAACCCCAGGGGTCGTTAAGAAGCGTTTGGATCTCCGGATCCCTGACTACAGGGTGGCGGCCCCACCCGGTAGGGGCCACGTGGGGGCGGAGCGCGGAAGGATCCGGGCGGGCAGTGCTGCGCCTCCCACGGTATATCTGACCCCAATCCCCGGGGCCACTTCATTCCCGGCCCTGATCACGATCTCTCCTTAGAGTACTGCGACTCCGCCTCCGCCCGTGTATCCCCGGCCATGGCTCTGTAGCCGCGACCCCTTTGTGCCCACGGCCCGTCCCCGCGCTCACCGCGCCTGCGCTCTCCGCTTCCACCTTCTTTCTTCAGCCGAGGCCGCCACCGCCTCTTTTCTCCGCAGCCATGGAGTGAGTAACCGCTCGACCTTCCCTGTCCAACCGCCTTTCCCGCCCTTTCGCAGCTCGCGGTTCTCTAGGCCCAGCTTGGAGGTGGGGAGACACGAGCAGGGAATCACGGTCGCGCAGGCGCAGAAGGGAAAAAAAAAAACTTTCTGTGCGCAACTGAGCATGCGCGCTTGGCCCGGCCCGAGGTAGAGGAGGGCGAGTTCTTTCAGAGCTGCCGCGTGCGGCTGCGCTTGCGCAGTACTCTACGGAAAGCGTAGTTTCCCGAATGATTCGTTGCTCATGCGCATCAGCCCACTAGCGCTTGTATTAGTAGAAAGGGCGGGCGGCAAGCAGCAGCGCATGCGCACTGATTTTCCATGCGTGAGCAAACAATGGGGTCTACGAAAGGAGTCTGTGTTTTGATGCTCGGCGAGAAAGCCGTGCAGAAGGGTGAGAGTTGGATGGCCGTTCCACGAGCTCGCCGTCCACCTCTCTCGGCTCCACTGGGCTTTAGTTTATAGCCCACCTTGTCTACATTTCAATCAGACACCTGCTGGGGCGGGAAATGGCCTGGATTGACAGGGTAGTAGGCAGGGCTAAGAGGCCGCTCACTTAAGGATATGGACAGCACTCTTCTCTGTTAGCTGAGGCGTTACAAATTCTAGCCTATCCTGGGCAACTTAGCGTCTTAGCGAGACCTTGTTTCAAAATAAAAAATTAAAAGCTGGCTGTGGTGGCGCACGCCAGTAATCTCAGGATTTGTTTTGGAGGCTGAGGCAGGAAGATCAATCACCATAAGTTCGAGGCCAGCCTGTGCTCCATAGTAAGTTCAGGACCAGCTTGGACTACCCAGTGAGCCCGTCTTAAAAAAAAAAAAAAAAGAAAGAAAAAGAAAAAAGCTGAGGATGTAACTCAGTACAAAGATCCCTGGTTCAAATTAAAAAAAAAAAAAAGTGGATAAGGCCAGGACCATATTCATCTTGGCGTCTGGGGCTTCCTGGCGCTCATTGTGAGGAGGGGCGGGGCCCAGGACGCCATTAGCTGAGGAGTGTGGTTTCAGTAAGGCAAAGAGGCTGGGGCCTATGGAAGCATTGCTCGCTTGGGGGGTGGAGCCTTTGAGAGCATCACAGGGAAACTTACCCTGGGATTCGAGTGATAAACATTGCTGAAGAGCTAGGAGAAGGGGGATTTCCATCGGGAACTAACTTGGCTTGATTGCGGTCTAAAGGAGATGTTTAAGGGAAAGAGGGAAGGCCAGAGGAATATTCTCCTGGGAATTTTTTTAAAAATGACGAATATGTGGTGTGTGGGAGGGACCTGAGGTAATTCCCCTGGGAGACCACTGGGTTTCTGTATTGAGGGAGTGAGACTTGGGATATCTAAAGAAAATAATTCCCCTGGGAATGCGTAGGGTTCAGACATTTGGAGGAAGATTTAGAATTCTGACAGAACAATGCCTGGTCCCAAGCCAGGTGTGAAAGGGGCAGGGAGCAGTCTCACAGACAAGTGATGTGGCTTGGCTTGCCTGTTGTAACTGGCCAGTGCATGAGGCCACCCCTGACCCTACTGCTTTTTTCTCCTACATGCAGGTCCTCCACTTTCGCCTCAGTGCCCATCTCCACCCAGCTGAGCAACCTCCAGAGCCTCCTCCTTGCTCTTAGTGCAGCCTCCATTGCCGTTGGTGCCCAGCGCTTGTGCCACAGCCATGTCACTCCTGGCGACCCTGGGGCTCGAGCTGGACAGGGCCTTGCTCCCAGCTAGCGGGCTGGGCTGGCTCGTAGACTATGGGAAACTCCCCCTGGCCCCTGCCCCCCTTGGCCCCTATGATGTCCTTGGGGGAGCCCTGGAGGGCGGGCTTCCAGGGGGGGGAGAGCCCCTGGCAGGTAAGAGCAGGTGGAAAATGGAGGTGGGTGAACTGTGGGTTGGAGGGCAAGGGGAAAGGAAGAATTCATTGATTCATTAGATAAATATTTATTGAGTTCCTACAACGTGCCAAGTACTGTTTGGATGCTGGGCACACAGCTGAGAACAAACACCACTTTCTGTATCCTCGTGGAGCTCAGGGTAGGGAGGAGACAGGCAGCAAAATACATTTGGGCTGTGGACATAACCCGGTGGTTAGAATACTTGCCTAGCAAGTGGAAGGCCCTGAATTCAATCCCTCAGCACCATATGAGCCAGGCCTGATGGCATATGCCTCCAATTCCAGCACTCGGGAGGCTGAGGCAGGAGTTGCCATGTGTTCAAGTCCAGCCTGGACTGTGTAGCAAGTTCAGGACCAGCCTGGATTTCAGAGCAAGACCCTGGCTCAAAAAATAAAAAATAAAAAGACAGTGGAATAAGTGAAATTTAGCAGCTGAGCTACAAAACAGTGACACAGAGAACTAGTGTGATGTTTAGGTAGCTAGGAAACCTGTAAATAAGTAGTGGATTGAGGACCAAAGATGGGAAGACTCAGGTGTGCTTCAGGTGCGAGGAACAGCATGTGCATAGCCATGAGGCAGGAGTTACTGCTAACCATATCCGAAACACTTGGCACATCGTTAAGTAGGTTTTTGGTAATTAGCCAGTAGTGACAGGTCCCTGTAGCCCTGGCTGCTCAGGAGAATCACTTAGGCCTAGGTAATACAGACTTGCCTCTCAACCACCAGAAAGCCCACAAATAAATAAGGGTTACTCAGCTAAAAGGATACTGGAATTGTCGAAGAAAGGGTTGACTGTTTTGTTCTCATTTTATTCTTTGACTGGTTTATCGGTTGGTTGGCTAGTTCATTGACTGGTTGTTAGCTTGCTGGTTTGGGGCGGTAACTGGTTCAAACCTTCACTGGTTCTTTTTACATTTTACTGGTTTGACAATTCACAGATTTGTTGGTTGACTGACTGGTGGCTTTACTGACTGAAGATGGTAAATAGGCCTAGATGAGACAGGCATGAGTGAGCTCACAATGGGGTGGAGGGCCAGGAACTCAGGGAACTTTATATTCCCCCCACCCCCAGGTGATGGCTTCTCTGACTGGATGACTGAGCGAGTTGACTTTACAGCCCTCCTTCCTCTGGAGCCTCCCTTGCCCCCAGGTGCTCTCCCCCCACCTTCTCCACCTACCCCTGACCTGGAAGCCATGGCCTCCCTCCTCAAGAAGGAGCTGGAGCAGATGGAAGACTACTTCCTTGAGGCCCCCCTCCTCCCAGCCCCCTCCCCACCGCCCCCCCCACCGCCACCCCCCTCCCTTCCCCTGCCCCTCCCCACCTTTGACCTCCCCCAGCCCCCTGCCCTGGACACCCTCGACCTGTTGGCCATTTACTGCCGAGGCGAGGCTGGGCAGGGGGATGCGGGCTTGGCGTCCCTGCCCGACCCCCAGCAGCTCCCTCCCCCTCCCCCTCCGCCCTGTCGCCCGGCCCCCTACCCCGGTCCTGCCACAGCTCGAGGGGACCGCAAGCAGAAGAAGAGAGACCAGAACAAATCAGCAGCTCTGAGGTACCGCCAGAGGAAGCGGGCGGAGGGCGAGGCCCTGGAGGGCGAGTGCCAGGGGCTGGAGGCCAGGAACCGGGAGCTGCGGGAGCGGGCCGAGTCGGTGGAGAGGGAGATCCAGTACGTGAAGGACCTGCTCATCGAGGTGTACAAGGCGCGCAGCCAGCGCACGCGCAGCAGCTAGCGCAGCGCCCTCCTTCCTCTGATGGCGGCATCGTGCCGCCCGCTCCTTTGCTTTTGTTCATTTCTCCTTTCCTTTCTGAATGTAACCGTCTCCACCTCCACCCCGACTGAGAGATGTTGAGCTTCGGTGAACATCTGCCTCACACACACCCCACACCCCCACCACCACCCACTCCGGGATCTGGGAGCCCTGCTCTCCCGAATTTCAAATTGGGTATCTTGTAGATAGTCCGAGATGGGGTTGGAGTGGCCACAGAACCGGCTAGAAGTTGAGGCCGGGAGGCCGCTGGAGGTGGCTATGCAGTTGAGAACCTAAGACAGGGAGGGTTTTAAGGAGGGCACCCATGTAATGGTAATGGGAAAAGCAAGCCAAGTGTCCTTGGGGATCTGTGTTTGGGGGAGGGAATGAAATCGGAAATGCAGGCCAGTGGGGAGGAAGGGAGACCGTGGTAGTTGGTGGCTGGGCGAACATTTTAGCTGGGGAGAAAATCAGTGTTTTGTGAAGGTGATGGGGGAGGGTTTGCAGTTAGATGGGGAGGGGACTGATCATTCCAGGGTTGTGAACAGAAATAAAAGAATTTCCTCTGGCCTGTGTGTCATGTCCTTGAAAGAAGTTGGGAAGAGGGACTCTTAGGGACAGACATTAAAGACAACAGAGGGGCTGGAGTCATTTCCAGCCGTTAAAGCCCTTGCCTAGCAAGCTTAAGGTCCTGAGTTTGATTCACCACATAAGCTGGGTGTGTGGTGACATAGGCCCGTGATCTCAGCATTCAAGAGGGGGAGGCAGGAGGATTGCAGTGTGTTTGAGGCCAGCCTGGACTATAGAGTGAGACCCTGTTTCAAAACAAAACACACATACGGTCTGGTCTGTAATCTTAGCTCTGTGGAAGGCTGAGGCAGGAAGATAGCAAGTTGAAGTCTAGCCTGGAGAACTTAGCAAGACCCTGTCTCAAGAGTCTCAAAATAAAATAAAGACTGGGGATGTAGCCCAGTGCAAAGGCGCTGGGCTCTCACTTTTATCTCCCCCCCCCCCCCCCCCGCCGTTTTGTTCATTGTCACGTACAAGTAGCAAGACCAAGGCAAAATGTGGCATGCTGTGCTGGTAAGGATGAATAAGAGCCACTTTCAGATTTAAACCATTCATTGGTTGTATTGTTAGCAAAGAAAGATTGGCCAAAGGTTCCAGGTGCCCTTGTCACATAAACTGAAAAGGACCACACAGAACCAGAGAAGCTGGACTGGGGCGTCACATTCTGCCAAGACGTGGAGCTGCTATGGTTCCAACTGGGCCTTGCAGAGATCAAGAGCATGTGTGTGAGGTCACTGTCACCACGGTGAAGACACTGCTCCCCTACATTTGTTGACAACTTACTCTGACAAGCACTGTTAAGCAGTTTATATGTATTATCTCACTGCACCTGAGAAGGTATCGTCACTTTGGTTTTATTTTTTTAAAAATGGGGTCTCTAGTCCAGGCTGGTCCTGAACTCACTATGTATCCCAGACTGACTCAGAGTCAATAGCAATCCTGCCTCAGCCTCCCAAGTGCTGGGAGTACAGGTGTGTACCACCACCCACAGCTTATGTGGTGCTAAATATACCACATCTTCTTTATCCATTTGTTATTGGGTATACTGGCTTTTTCTAATATTTAGCTACCAGCCTTTTAAATTTTATTTATTTTATTTTTTTTTTTAGGAGACAAGGTCTCACCAAGTTGTTGAACCCAGGCTTGGTCTGAACTTGTGGCCATCCTGCCTTAGGTTCCAAACACTGGCTAGGATTACAGGCATGGCTCGCTTTTTCTCTTTGCTTGTTTGCACTGAATGCTCATGAGTACATGCAGTCAGTATCAACCATTAAGGCAGTGTTTTCACCACAGACCAGCATAGAGGTGATGATGGTCTGTCTCTGCAATGTTATGGGATATGGGAGCCTGAAGTAAGAGGATCACAAGTTCAAGCTCAGCCAAAATGGGCTGACGATGTAGCTCAGTGCTAAGGCCCTGGCTCAATCCCCAGGACCTCACACACAAAAATTTATGGATCTGATCACAGCTCTGCAAATGCCTCGGGGAAGTGCATGTGGCTGGTTCTGCCTCCCCAGGAGGACCGTGAAAATGGCACCTGTGAGCAAAAATAAACAACATTGCTAGTTTTTTTTCTTTTTTTTTTTTGAGACAGGGTCTCACTCTGTAGCTCAGGCTGGTCTTAAACTCACTGGTATGGTCCAGGCTGGCCTTGGACCCAGGATAATCCTGCCTCAGCCTTTCAAATGCTGGGATATAGGCATGCACCACCATGCCCACCTTTATGTGGTGCTGGGGAATCAAACTCAGCCTTGTGCAAGGCAAGTGCTGTAACCACTGTGCCATTCCTCCAGCGCCATTATTACTAGATTTTATTTCTCCTTTCAATAGGACAATGATTCCACTTAATCCCATCTTTTTAGAGTACTTGGTACTCTTTACATAAAAAGTATCAAATTCTTCAAGGGATAAAATCTTTGACAAAATACAGCCATGGCAAATGCTGCAATAATTATGCCTATGAAAAAAATAAAACATTTCCCTTTCTAAATGACAACACTCCTCTGAGAAATAGCCTTGTCCTTGAGGTAATTTTTCCTTGTTCCATTAACACATTCAACACATACTTTTACTGTGGTTTCTGGTTTTTCAATTAGTTAAATCTTATTGCTAATTAAATATTTGAATCTGCTAAGAAATGAAATACTTCTTACCACTTAATTTTATTTAACATTTAATTTTTTGAAACAGAGTCCAGCTTTTGTTTTTTTGAAACAGGGTCTTACTCTGTAGTCCAGGCTGGTCCTGAACTCACTATGTTACCCAGGCTGGCCTCGAAATCTTTGAAATCCTCTTGAAATCTGGAATTACCAGGATGTGCCACCGCATCCAGCTAACTTTTATGTGGTGCTAGAGAATCAAACCCAGGATTTTGTGCATGGCAGGCAATTACTTTAACCACTGAGGTACGTATGCCTCCCAGCCCCAGCTTAGATAATTTTAAAAGTTAAAAGTTCTGAGGGCCTTTTGTTTTTAGATATGGTTTGATTTTTTTTAAGGCAGCATCTTGCTCTGTAGTCCAGGTTGGCCTTGAACTCATGGCTGTCCTCCTGCCTCAGCCTCCTGAGTGCTAGGTTTACAGGCATGGGCTATTATGTCCAGTTTAGGGGTGCTGGGGAATTGAACCCAGGGCATTGTGCTTGGTAGGCAAGTGCTCTAACCTCTTGTGTTAGTCCTCTAGCTCCTGGATGGAGTTTGAATGTGTCCTTCAATGGTTCATCTGCTGGAATCTGCCCTCATGTGTTGATGTTGAGGTGAGGCTAATGAGAGGTATCTTAGGTCACTGGAGTGGCTTATGGGGGACCCTGAGTTACTTTTGTTTTTTGGTACTGGGGAATCAAGCCCAGGACCTTCACATTGATCTCCACTCCCCCCCCCCCCCCGCCTTTTTTTGAGACAGTGTCCTGCAAAGATGCCCAGGCTGGGTTTGAACTTGTAATTGTGTCTCAGCCTCCCAGAGCACTGGGATTACAGGCTTGTGTTCCTGAGTTTTCATAAAAGTCTGACTTTGACCCCTAAACCGCCACTCTGGCTCCCTATTTTATGAGCTTGCTCTTTCTTCCGCAGTACCACACGGTGGTGCCAACGGCAGAGGGCAGCCAGCCACGCTGGTACCACAGCCTTAAACTGATCTCACCTCTTATCCCCTGCCTCAGGCACCTCCTTGCAGTAACAGAAAGTTGACTAGCAGAACATAGCTGACAAATGTCTGTGGAGTAAAAGGGAAGGTGAAGGTGTGTGACAACAGGTAACGAGATGGAGGGACGAGTAGCAAGCAAATGGGTGGATGAAAGGATAAACGGAAGGATAAAAAGGTGGAAGAGTGGGTGGGTGGGCGTGTCCACGAGTCTGCACAAATGGAAGGGAGGACTGCTAAAACATCAGCAGGATGGGTGGGTGGACAGAGAGACCGAAGAAGCATGGAAGGCTGGATGGATGGGAGAGGTGTGGGAGGGGGATGGATGTGTCTGTATTAAAGGACGAACAGACTGAGAAGTTGTTATTGGGGTCTTGTGCCAGCCCTGAACCGGGCTCACGTGATCCTCCCACCTCAGCCTCCCAAGGAGCCTGAGTGACAGGCATGCTCCACTACACTGGGCAAAGTCTGAATAAACGACTCAGTGGTTGGACAGACTTGAAGGAATGCATGAATGGGGAAAAAAAGAGGGCACTTTCTCAAGAAGAACTTCTTTTGTAGACAATGGACTCTGCAAACTCCAATAAAACAATGTATTACTAAGCACAGTGGTGCCAAGGGAAGGAGGCCCTAGGGGGGCCCAGCTCACTGTGGGGGCGGGGGTGGGGTGGCTGCTGGATGTGACAGTGGAAGGGAGGCCAGCAGCTTCACATTGCATGAAGGGTTCCCTGACACCATCGGGACTGAGGGGTGCAGCCTACACATGGCAGGGAGGCACATTCCAGGGATCCGTCTGCGGTGAACAGGTCTTCAGTCACATGGCTCTTTTCTTCTAGTTCAAACTACAGGTTGAAAGTTCTGGAAAACAATAAAAATGCTATTAGTGTCTCACCCATTCAAGGAGCCCTCTTTCTGCCTCTCCTAGGTAGCAGGGACACAGCCCTTGAGCAAGAAGACTTGGGGCCTGTGAAGGAAGAGAGGGATGGAGACCTTACGAAGCCAACACGTCTCCCTTTAAGGGGGGACAGAGGCTTTGCAGAAAGAAGGCAAGGAAGTGGTAGGGCAGCAGCGGACAGTGAGGAGGGCCTCCCTGGGATGGACCCTGGTGGCCCAAGGATCTTGAGAAGGGGACAGCTGTGTACAGTCGAGGGGGGATGGCACTCCAGACAGCAGGCTGCATGTGGGGGGCGGGTCCCGTGTGGGATGAGCCGGGGGTGGGCCAGGGGACAAAGACGAGCAAGCTCTCCCCACCTGGATTCTACTTAGGGCACCATCTGGAGGTCGAGGGGGTCATAGGCTGACACCCGCAGATCCTGCAGCCGCGTTTCTAGATTGTTCCTCAGCATGGCATAGGGCGGCTTCTCCTCATATGTGAGGGCCATCACCACCTTCAGGTACTCCTTCAGGGTCTCTGTGGTCAAGTCGCCCCCACCATGAGAAAAGATGAGCAGATGAGCAGAGCCCCCAACCCAGGGCCTCGAGGGCTGTGTCCAAAGGGGGCTGGCTAGGCACATGGCAAGCCTGGGAGTGCCACATGGGGCCCATTTGCAGGATGCTTCCTCTCTGCTGCACCACCAGAGGCCTATCTGTTTTTTTTCTTTCAACATTTGGAAACATCAAAAGTAGGCACCAGTAGTACCCAGTAGCCAGTGTCATCAGCTGTCATGTCATGGCCACGGCCACCACTCCTGGTCCTCTCTCCTGTGTGCGTGTATGTATCAGGAGTACTGACAGTGGGGCAGCCAAGGCCGCTGCTGGGCAGCTGGCGGAAGTGCTGTGGGTGCTGTAGATTGGTGCACACGTGTGTGTGGGGGGGGGTATGGGGGAGGGCTCCGGGTGGCAACTCTCACACAGAAGCCATGGGATGGAATGTGTGTCACGCAGTGTTGTTCACGTGTCAACAGTGTGAACTGCAGGGAAGTCTCACATGCCATGAAATGTTCTTGCAATACTTTCCCCTTGACAGTTGGGAATGTGAAGCAGTACTTAGTCCACTGCAGTGCAGAGCTGCGGGTAGCCCAAGGGACGATGCTTTAGCACACCTACTTTATTTATTTTTTTAAGACAGGGTCTGGCTCTGTAGCCCAAGCTGGCCTTGTACTCAGAGCAATCCTACTGCCTCAGCCTCCCAAGTGCTGGGATTACAGGTGTGGGAAACACACTTTTAAAAGAATAAGGCTCAGCCTGGTGTAATAATACAGGCTTGTTAGCCCAGAACTCTAGGAGGCTGAGGCAGGAGGATGCTAATTCAAGCTTGCAGTTCAGTGAGATGGGGGGATGTAGCTCAGTGCAAGGGTCCTGGGTTCAATCCCCAGAACTTGGAGCGTGTTGGGGGAGAGGAGGTCTATTTTATTTTCCCTGAAATAAGATGATACCGTTATTCTACTTTCAAAAAGTACCAATTATGATGCCAATACCAACCATCATAATGGCCCGCGCACTCCATTTAATTAGCGGCTGTAGTGGAAGTAAACGCTTGCCAGAGGCTGACCTGAGCTGTGGTTTCTGAACGGAATGCCTTGGAGGTGGGGCCACTGGCCGCACTTTACACACCGGGCAGCTGAGGCTCAGAAGGGCACTTCTATCCATTGCAGGGCTCCTGGTCGGTCACTGAACCTGACTGCTGTGCTGTGACTCTGTCACCCAGGAGAGCACCACCCCGCTCCCTCCCAGGTGGCCCTGCATCTCAGCAGGACCCTGTTTTGCTAAGGCTTACATTTTTTTTTGAGACATTCTTTTATCTGCAGCGGGCATATATTACACCTGCAACCTAAAAATCTCAAGAAGCCTCGGGTGACAGGTCCTGTTCAGGGTTCCTCAATTCCCTCCCCCTGTACAACATACCTGCAGGCCTATTCCAGCGACCGCACGGTCCCACAAGTGGCTCTGGGTTGTTGAGATACCTGAAGGGACAGGAGCACATGTGAACAATCTTTTAGGGAAAGGCAGCCATTTCCCCTCCCCACAGTGCTGGAATCCAGAGCGCAGGACCTCCATACTGAGCTAAACCCCCAGCACTTTCCATCTATTACTTTGAGTTTTCTAGGCTGGGCTTGAATGGACAATCCTCCTGTCTCAGCTTCCCAGAGTGCTGGGATTACAGGCCTTCACCACTGTGTCCAGCTAGGACAGCAACAATTTCATATGGATTCTTGGAGAAAGACATAGCTGATGCTTCTTACTGATGGCAATTAGGTTCTATGGGTTTGCTGTGAATACTGGGGGCTTGGATCAGTGACAGGGAACTTGCTTAGCATGTATGAAGCTGTGGGCTCAGTACCCAGCACCGCAACACATGCATGGAAGAAAAAGATTAGCTATGGACATTGAGCGCTTAATCCAGAAAGTGGTTCCCAATAGCACCATCATCGACCCGCCCATGTGTAATTTTTCTCGGGAGGGATGCTGGAGTAAAGCCCAGGGCTTCATGCAACCCAGGCATGAGTTCTGCCCTGAGCTGCACCCTTAGCTGCATGCCTTGGATTATGTGTGTCTGTCAGACACAGTGCTTGTCAGTGCTCTGGACACATTAGCACTGCGCTTATACCACTCAGCACTGGCAGGCCCTGTGTGGACTCCATTGCCTATTCTATCCATGCATTCATCACATGTAAAACACAAATACGCAGTGACTGGGGTGCAGCTCGTTGGCTAGAGCACTTGCCTAGCATGTGGAAGGCCCTGGGTTCGATTCCCCAGCACCAAATAAGATGAGTGTGGTAGCACACACCTGTGGTTTTAGCACCTTGAGGCTGAGGCAGGAGGACTGCTGTGAGTTTGAGGCCAGCCTGAGCTACAGTGACTTCAGGACCAGCCTGGACTACAGGGCAAGACCCTGTCTCAAAAACAAACAAACAAACAAACAAACAAACAAAAAACAGGGATAGAGGAATGGCACAGCAGTTAAAGACCCTGAGTTTGATTCTCCAGCACCACATAAAAGCTGGTCGTGGTGGTGCACATCTATAGTTCTAGCACTTGGGAGAACTGAGACAAGCGGATTGTCCTGAGTCCAAGGCCAGCCTGGGCTACAGAGCAAGAAACTGTCTCAAAAAAAGAAAAAAAAAAACCCTGGAACACCCCTCAAAACCCAAATACATGTCTGTGAAATAAAAGGAAAAAGACCACACACATTGGTAAAGTATCCCAACTATAGGAGTCAGCCAGTCACAGAATATATTGCTAAATGGCACAATACCGCCCTCTTGCGGGCCTTTTGGTTACCATATGCACCGAGGCACCAACAGGATGCGCTGTGGAGGACAGCACAACTTGGAGGGCCTTGTCTGCGGGTGTGGGACGAAGCTGGGCTCTAGAATTACTGCTTTCCATGCTGTCGTTGACATTAAAATGACAGCGATGGCCAATTTTATTTACACCATGTGGGTGAGAGCTGATCTTCTGAAGCAAGTTGCATTCTCTCAAGGGGAAGGTGGAAGGATGTGACAATGTTGTAACTGTTCTCAGGAGCTGGTGAAAATAAGAGAGGGGAAGCTTCAACCCAGGGAGCCTCAGTGTTGTTTCACTTTTGACACGAGTGGAGCACCACACAAGCTGGGTGTGGTGGTGCACGCCTGTAATCCCAGCTCATGGGAGGCTGAGGCAGGAGGATTGCTCTGAGTTTAATGTCAGCCTGCGTTCCACAGTGTGTTCAGGACCAGCATGGACTACAGAATGAGACCCTGTCTCAAAAAAAAAAAAAAATGTGGAGCTCCGGCGGTGGCCCCAGGGGCTCACCTCTCTGAACTCAGCACTGTGGAAGGCTGAGACAAGAGGACTACAAGTTTGAACTCAGCCTGTGCAACTTAGTGACTTAACAAGACTCTGTCTGAAAGATAAAAACACTCAATTACTGCCGGTCTCCTACTGAGGTGCGAGCTCCCCAGAGTAAGGGACTTGTGTGTCCTCAGGGCCGAGAACACAGCCCAGCACCGAATAGGTGCTTGCTATTTGTTGAGGGAAAATGCATGTGTCCAGGCACCACAAACCACTCAGGGTAAGCTGCTCACACTTGGAAACTGCACTGAGGTGAGGGGGCCGTGGATTTGAGTCCAAGCACCTCAAGTTTGTAGCTGTGTGATTGGGCTGCTGGCAGGCTTTCTGTACCCTGGGGTAGAAGAGTAGTCACCTCAGAATGGCTCTGAGAATGACGTGAGTGCCAGGAGCAGTGCCTGGCACAGAAGTAAGCCCTGAGCAGGCCACAGCTATGAGCAGGCCACTGTAGCAGGACATCTCCTTTCCTCAGAGCAAGTCCAAGCAGATCTGATGTAGTGGCAGAGAAGAATGACTCAGGCAAGGGTGAAATTCAGGGATGGCACCATTTGTGCCAGGCAAGCCCACCCCCAACATGACAAGTACATCTCAGCATGGAAGTTTAGGAGAAACATGGAGAAGCGGTGAGCCCACAATGTAGCGAAGGACAACACTGACTGAAAGAAGCAAGAAACAGAGTGAGGGTTAGAGCACACAGTAGTTGTTTTCTGTGGTTTCAGTTACCTGTGGTCATTAAGAAACAGTACCCAGCAGGACAGGGAAAGAGAGAGAACACATGTAAGTTTTATTACAGTATAGTGTTACAATCTTTTATTGTCAGTTACTTTCGATCTCATGATGTGCCTAATTTATAAGTAAAGTTTATCATAGGCACTGGTGTTGGAAGAAACACAAGTTATATGGTTAAGCACACACAGGACCACCACACTCCACTCACGGACACAGACACACTTACGTAAAACTAACTTAGAAGTGGGAGTCAGAAACTGAACTCAAGTGACATGCAAAGTGGACGAAGAGGGAAAAACAAGAGTGAAAAGAGCCAGAAACAGGAGATTCAGACCACACACAGCACCAGCACACAACGCTGGGGCCATGGTCTATCTCAATGAGCATGTTGTTAGAACACACATCAAGTGTATTTCAGTGGGTGTCCATGTTGAGAGAAAAGAGCTGAGAGATATAAAGGGAGTAAAATACAACGGGAGTGAATGAAGCTCACGCCGAGAACTGAGGACAAGTCTCGGTGCTGTTTGCTATACTTCACTCTCCTCCTGTGTATACTTTCCCAGGAAACCTTGTCTTCTGGGCTTCAGCTGACAACTGCTGAGACAGCCCTGAGGTTTGAACGTCCATTTGGACTCTGCACTTTCGGATGTAGACAGCCACCTCCTGGGAAGCCCCTCCTGGATGATTCTGGGGCAACTGTCATCCACTAAGATGACTCTGGACCCTGAACATCCCACCTCGGAATCCTATCCCTGGGGCTATTTTGCCGCTGTCCGTGGTGATGAACTATACACTACAGCACAGCTATTCCCTTTAGGGCCAGCTGCCTTCTGTCCAAGGTGCTGAACTGCCCATTACACCATGGCGCTGCCCTTGGTGCTAGCACAATTCTCCCCGTTAGACATCTGTTTGTGACCCTTGGTTCCAGATTCCACAGCCCTGGTACAACTGTAACCAGCTCAATACTGTCCTTGGTGCTGATTAAGGTACAAGTAGTGGGATCCCAAGGTTTTACAAGAAAAGGCCAAGGCTTGAACCTTGGTGACATAGACACTGGTTGGCTAGTGGTGCTGGGTGCTCAGGCAGGGCCTAGGCCTACCGTGCTTGGGCTGCCTGCATACCTTCGAGTCAAATAGGCTGGTGTCCTGAACAAGGTGCATATAAGCACTATGGGAGACAAGGGGAAGAGGATCCAAAATTTGAGCTCAGCTGGGGCAACTTGGTGACTTAGTGAGACCCTGTCTCAAAATGAAAAATGGAGTGGGTTTGTAGCTCAGTGCAAAGTTCCTGGGTTCAGTCACAGTACTGGGGCGGGGGGGGGGGGGGAACCAGAGATGCACATGAGGCCCTGTGCCAAGTGCTGTATGCATGTGACTTCCTTGAATCCTTACACAGCCCTACAGTGTGGGTGCTCATGGAATAGAAGCTCAGGCAGAAGGACACGTAGGATCACAGAAGTCAGTTGCTCACTAGAAGCCTACAGTGGTGAGGCCTGAATCCAATCCCAGGCAGCATGGCTCTGGAGGCCATGCCCTTGCTTGCTGGAATGGATGGCAGGCACATGCCTGCAGTCACAGAGACCCTTGGCTCTGTGGGATGCTACATTCCCTTCCTTCCTGTTCCTCCCCCACAAGCAGGAGTGCTGGGCCAGTGCTGAGTTCTGCTGAGCCCGAGACTCACTTCTGTTTCTGCTTCATGATCTCCTCAGTGTTGGGAAGGCAGTCTGTCCATGGCAGAGACCCATAAAGCCACTTTAGCATGCAGTAGCCAAGGGTGTGGAGGTCACTGCGCCGGGAGGGCCCTGGGGAAGAGAATGAGAAAGAAGTGGCAGCTTGGTCTGGATGCTCCAGTGTCTAACATGCTCTCTCTGCGCCCTCCTCTCTCACCATCCAGCTGTGTCAACTGTCTTACTGATGTAAGCACTCCCTTTTCACTCTCCTATCTCACTCTCTCCACGATTCATTCACTCGGCCGTCCCTTACTCCTTCTCTCTCTGGCTCAGTTCTCATCTACTCATCCTCCACTCACAGACTCTTTCAGTGAATCCCCAGTGCCCACGTGCAAGCCCAATCTTACATGCTGGAACCCTGGCAGGAGTTAGGTAAGAATAATACAGAGTTACCTAGCTGGAAAGGAGACAGAATAGGGCATCAAGGAGCCCAGGGAAATAGGCACTGAAATCAACTTCAGCTTGGAGAGTGGAGGAGAATATAAGGTTTCATTTTCCTTATGCCTCCCGAATCAGTAATTTAGGTAATTCTTTGTGTACAAATACTGAGCTCTGATGGTGCTAGTCTTCTGCCACCCCATGCTAGAGGCACAGGTGACATCCCCACCCTGGAGCTCAGTTAAGTGAGAGGATGTTGGTAGATACAAGGATGGCCATGAAATTAAGGGACTTGAGAAAAAGAGGCTCAGTGAATCTGCCTTGGACTTTGTTTGCACTCTGGACTCGTCCCATGGATAACATCCCCCTCTCCTGACTTCAGGTGATAACTGGGATGCTGAAGAGGCCTAGGCCTTTGTCCCAACACAAATTGCATGCTCCTAATGTAGATAGTGGCCTGCCTTCTAAGCTGTCCCTCTTGGACGACCTTAGGGCAAATTCTCATCTTCTAAGTCTATACGAGGTCCAGAATCTCTAGAACTCAAGGATTTGGGGTGTCCTGCTAGCTGCTATCCCTGGTGCTGGATTCCTCACCCTCCATGGCCTACTGTCCAACATCCTGCTCTTTGTACTAAACCATAGCATCATGACTCCCTTCCATGTCCAGGATGCTACCCATGGTTCTGAGTCCCTGGCATCATTACACCTCTCAAGTCTGGCCATCTCCTAACTGTAGTGGTGAATCCCTAGAACTGCCCCTGTATGAGAAATGTTTCATCACCCAGAGCGCTTCCATCCTCTTACCACATCCCTTATGTAGATCCATGCTAATGAACTCGAGGTCCCCCTCATGTAGGCACCTGCTGCCTTCTGTGTAGGCCACATGTCTGCCACTTGGGCAGTAGCGGAAGGCAAAGCTGTAGCCCATCAGCGTTACCTGTGGACATGGGGAAAAGTCACAGTTGGGCAGTTAAGAGCTCAGACTCTGGTATTAGAGATTCTAACAGTGGGTACAGTATGAAACAACATATCTACAAAAGACAGTATTTTTAACTTCTAAAACCAAGATGTGCATAGTAAAAATGCCATACACTATGGGTGTGAATAGAATGCAAACCAACACCTCATTTTCCCCAACCTCCAAAAGACACTGCCCAGAAGTACTTCTTTCCTTTTCTCTTTTTATCTTTTAGAAATCAAGATATTGCTCCATAGTCCAGGCTGGTCCTGAACTCACTATATAGCCCAGGCTAGCCTTGAACTCACAGCAATCCTCCTGCCTCTGCCTCCTGAGTGCTGGGATTATAGCTCTGTGTCACCACACCCAGTTTATGTGGTGCTGGAATTGAACCTAGGGCCTTGTGCTCGCTAGGCAAGTGGTCTAACTGCTGTGCTATTCTTCCAGCCCTCAGTAAGAGTTTCTTATGCACTGTCTTAAATTATTTTCTTCAGTCAGATAAACATGTGGGACAGTCGTTCAGGGCATCAACACTGGAGCCAGATGGCCTAGGTTCAAATCCTAGCTCAGCCCTTTATGCAACGTTGGGTGAGTTATGAAATTTCTGTTTTCATTTCTCCACTTGCAAAATGATGATTAAAAACAATTCCTTCCTCTGAGGTTGTTAGAAAGCTTAAATGACTGTAAAACAAAAGCAACGTGCTTACTTCCTAGATACAGTTAACTGTTAACCATATCCTGCTGGCTGCATCTTCTTCCATACAGATAGGGCACACCACTGATTTTATACCTCTCGCTTCCTCTGGTCAATGTTATGCTGTAACTTACTTTCTTTATGGTACACGGGATTGAACCCAGGGCCTTGTGCATGCTAGACAAGCACTCTAACATGGAGCTATGTCCCCAGACTTAAAAAAAATTATTTTGAGACAGGATCCTGCATAGTTGCTCAGGACTTTTGATATTCCTGCCTCCGCCTCCTGAGTCGCTGGGACTTAGGTGTGCATCACACCTGGCTTATGTGGTAACATGGTGGGACCACATGGTACTCAAGATTGGGCCAATTATTTTGGTGTGTCTACAGGAATGTTCTGGATGAGAATAACAATTGAATTGGCAGAGTGAGTAAAAGAATGCTCGCCTACTGCATGTGCCTCATCCCATCAGCTGACATGTAAGTGGAACCATGAGGCTGGGGGTAGGGGGGAGGAGGTTCCCTGCGGCGGACTGCTTGATCAATGGGACTGGTTATTTCCTGCCCACAGACATGAAGTCAAAAGCTACCTGCCCTTGCATCTTGAGGCCACTGGCCTCTGAACTGGCACACCAGTGGCCTTCTTGGTCTCCAGCTTCTGAACTGAAGACCCTGGGACTGACCAGCCTCTGTAATCACAGGCCTGTCCCTTCTCACACACACTGATAGTTTGGCTTCTCTGAAGAACCCTCACTAATCCACAGTTCCAGGGCTCTCTTCTGGGATGCCCTCCTTCCACTTGTGTCCTGTCCAATTCAGCTGGGCGCATGTGGCCTGTTCAGGTTGGGCTTGCTGAGCTTTGGCAATTGAAGCCTGATTTGTGGTGGCAATTCTGTCACCACAGTGTATATGTCTGTCCAATAATAGGCAATGCCGAAGTAAGAAGAACCCAGAGATGAAAGAGCCAACTTCCCAATGAAGGGCATGAGCTCCTAGATCCAGCCATGCCTGAAGACATGGCTTGAATTTTTTCACTTCATGCCCCAATAAACTGCACACACAGTGACGTTATTTATTATTATTATAATTGTTATTGCTTAAGGATGTTAAGTTGGTTTGTTGTTATTTGCAACTGAAAATTCAAATTTACTTTAAATACCATTTACTTAGCATTCTACTGGGAATATATATAAATATATATATATATATATATAAATTTTTTACCCCTTTTACTATTATAATCAAAACTGTCACTTCTCTAGTAGGAACTCATGCATCAAACAGTAGACACATGTAAAATTACGATTGTTATCTGTAAATTAACTTCCAAAAAGGTTTCCCAATTCATATTTCCAACAGTGTGTCAAGAGTTACCATTTCCACACATCCTTGCTGGCATCATACATTACCATTCTTAATGAGAGTGAAAAGCAGTTATCTTGTTTTAATTGCACTTTTAGGAAAGTTCAGTTTCTGTCACAGATCTAACTAACCTGTGATTTTTCTTTTTTTTCCCTTTGAGACATGGTCTTGCTCTGTAGTCCAGGTTGATCCTGAACTGGTTGTGTATCCTAGGCTGGCTTTAATCTCCCAGCAAGCCTCCTGCCTCAGCCTCTAAGTGTTGGGATTACAAGCATGCACCACCATGCTTGGCTTATGTGGTGCTGGGTAACTGAACTTAGGACCTTGAGCTTGCTAGGCAAGTGCTCTCACTGTTCTGTTACTCCTCCAGCCCCTATATTTCTTCTCCTATGAGCCCATTTTCTAGTAACTTATCTTTTATTTTTTTATTTTTTATTTATTCAGAGGACTGCAATCCGTTGTTAGCAAAAAACATTGCGAGATGATAGTAACCTGGGCCCAGAGCCTCTCCAAGTGTGCATATTGTGAGGGGATCATGCTCTTACTTGGCTCAGATCCTGTGGATTCACAAAGATATTCTCAGCTGTCAGATTTCCATGAACATACTCATTCTCATGGAGGAACTCCAGGGCATCCAGCTGGGGAAGAAGGAAACAAGTAGCTCTGTGAATGGTGTGACTAGTGGACACACAAGGGCTCTGATGCAAAGCCTGGAGATGGACCCCTCACGGAAAGGCCTGGAGGCTGTTGTCTGACACTGTGCATGGCAGGAGTTAAGCCTGCCTGGTTCTGTGTGCAGCCTTAGGAAGCCCACTGGGGTAGCACATCTAAACATGTCTATAGGCTTTCAAAACTCTCACTGGTAAAGTTAATTGGTTTTCCATCTACCACCTCTATCTTTCTTTTAGCCAACTGCAAACTTAGGAGGTTAAGAAAGGGGCTACTTCAAGCCCTTCTGCACAAACAACCCAGCATCCCCATACAGGAGAGTTCTGCTCCTTTCCTCCTAGAGAGAAGCAAAATCAAGCAATGCATGTATTTACCTCCAGTTCCACCTACCCACTGAGCTCTAGATTATCATACTGATCGTCTTGGATGTTCACTGCATCCTGACTATGTCCCCAGCCCCCTCCTTAATCCTAAATGTCCCTCAAGTCCTGCTTGCTGTCCTTGACAACTGCTCCATCCTCCTGACCTAGGACAAGGTGGATTTGCCTGAGGCCTCACCCTTGCCTACAGGGGTCCCATTCCACCTCCAGTTTTCCCACTCTCGCCATCTTCACATGGCCCAAGGGTCTTTTTGCACTCAGAGCTGGTCCTCCCTTGCCTGACCTCCCCCTGGCTTCCCAGGACTCTCAGGTCAGAGTCCCAACTCCTCACCCTGGTGATGGAGGTCCTGCATCAGTAGGTAGCTGCTGATCATGGCACGCCAATGTCACCTCTTCCCCTCCCTACCAACTCCACGTCAGAGCGCAGACATGAGCATAAAGCCTTCGGGGATCATCGAACATCTCATTCCCTTGTAGTTTCCATCTTTGCCTGTCGAGACTGGGTCCTCTCCTTCTCCATGAAGCAGGTGACATTTCTACTCAGAGCAATAGTATGTGCTACTATTTAAAAGGGCCCTGTCTCTCTAGCCTCTTAGCTCTGGACACAAAGCCAATGTCTGTGCAACCCCCTGCTCTACACCCAGCACAGGCACAGAGCCCAGCGCCAGCAGGTACCTGATGAATGCTTAGTCAGAGGACAAATGCGTGGATGACTGAACAAAGGCCTTATGCTCTTCAGTATGAGTTTTTCAAGCTGTCCCTCAGCACAGAATGTTCTCTTCAACATCTTCACTACTACCTGCCCAAGAACCTTGCTGTCCCCTTGCAGCCTGTGATTCTTGGCTTAGAAGCCACCTGTATTAGGAAGCCTCATCCACCCCCTAACTGTGAGGCTGAAACCAGCTTTAACTGTCTCCTTCCATCTGCCTGCCTGGCTGGTGGAGCGTTTGAGGCCAGCAGAGTCAAGTGAGTACAGCATGTGTCCACGAGCCGAGAGCCTGAGAAACCAGGATTTGACAGAGCTGAGCATCTCTGGTACATACCAGCCGACAGGCCACCTGGAACACACACTTCTCTGATATCACATGCTTCGGGCTGTCATCCAGGACTGAGTGGAGACTCCTCCCCAGGTTGGGAAATACCAAGAATCTGGAAGATACAGGCATCTCAGGAGGTACAGACACAAGGGCGGGGAGGGATACAAGCCACCAAAGCAAGGTCCCTGTACCAGGTGACAGTAAGGGTTCTACTTGGCTGGGCACTGACCTGGCTCAAAATGAGGGAAAGGACAGAAGCAAATGAATGCTCGGCACAGGGCAGGGAAAGGGGGAGAAGGTCTCCGAGAGGGGCAGCAAGTGAGGCAGCTCACCTGTATTTGTCCTGGTGAACACCAAAACCAATACAGGTGGGAATGGCCAGGAGCGGGACCGAGTACAGCTTCTTCCACTTGCTCACTGTGGGAGGCAAGGTTCATGTCAAGCCACAGGACAGATGCCTATTCTTGGGCCCAACTCAGAACCTACCTGGTCCCAGGACCATGAACAGTGCCTGTTCCTAGGCCAGACATAGAAAGTTTCAGAGACCAGAGTAGACACCAAGTCTTGCTAGAGAAGACATCTTTGTGGGTGGATTATAGTGAGAAGGGGTGAGTGACCCATGGGTGTCTGTAATCCGTGTCTGCAAGTGACAGGGTGGACATGGTGACTTCGGGGAAGTATATAAACATGCAGAGTGAGCAGAAGTGATGACAGCAACAGAGGAACCTCTGAGCACCCAAGGGGGGCTAAGAAGATCAGTGAAGGCCGAATGAGGCCATGCTGGCCATGGAGTCTGCCCCTGCTATCCTCCTGGGTCCCTGTGAGCGGGCACAGAGCAATGGTGCTCAAGCCATTTCAATAGCTGTCTGCCTAGGGAAAAATGGTCTGGACTGGGAGTTTTCAATAAATACTTCCCACCAGGGCTAGTTTCCAGCCACCAATGTGATGTGACTGAATGTGGGTAGGGGACTGGCACGGCAGCCCACTGCTGCACTGCATTCTCTCCATCCAGCTGCCCAGGTGTGAAAAGGAAAGAGCTGCAGGAGTCAGCAGTAAAAGAAAATGTGGACAACGGGCTGAGGACTAGCTCAGTGGGTAAAGTGCTTGCCTAGACAAGTGCAAGGCCCTGAATTTAATTCCCTAGTACCACATAAGCTGGTTTTGGCAAGGCATGCCTGTAATCTTGGCACTTAGGAGGCTGAGGCAGGAGGACTGCACCAATCTAGATTACAGAGTGAAACCCTGTCTCAAAAAATGCAGAAATTAGGGAAGTTATGAATTTTTCAGTGTTTATCATCTTTGTTTTAAATATAATTTATTTAAAGTTGGGCTTGGTAGTGTAGGAAGTGTAGCACCCTGGAAGGCTGAGGCAGGAAGATCACAAATTTGAGCCCAGTCTGGGCAATTTAGCAACTTCTCTCAAAATTAAAAAAAAGGGGGAAAAAAGAACAGAAAATGTGGCATATATGCATAATGGAATATTACTCAGCCATAAGGAAGAATGAAATCTTGTTATTTTTCAGAAAATAGACAGAACCTGCGACCACAATGTTAAGTGAAATAAGTCAGACACAGAAAGTACCGCAGTTTTTCCTATAGAGAAATCTAAGGGCTGGAGCAGTGGCACAGCAGTTATAGAACCAGCCTAGGAAGAGCAAGGACAGAGTTCGATCCTTAGCACCACATAAACTAGGTGCAGTGGCACCTGTCTATAATCCCAACACATGGAAGGCTGAGACAGGAGGATTGCCATGAGTTTGCAGCCAGCCTGGGCTGAACAGTGTGTTTAGAACCAACCTGAGCTACAGAGGGAGACCCTGTCTCAACAAGAAAAAGAAAAAATAAAACCCCCCAAAATATAAATGAATTAAAGGAGAGATGGTGGTAGAAAATAGGGTAGAGGATTTGGGGAGGGGGATCAGAAAAAATGAAGAGGAGAGGGTTGGGAGAGAGAGTAAGTGATGGAAATGGATCAAGAAATGTTAGGTGTTGATTCCTTCAACATGTATCATATATCAACTGATACATACGCCAATTTCTTCAAATGAATGTGACTATTACGTGTCAAAAAACCTACATTAATTTAAAATAAGATAAACAATATCTACCTATTCACCTGTATTCATTTGAAAAAAAAAGCTGATATGAGCCAGCCTCAGTCTGTCCTCTGAGGCCTGAGGGTGACAGGAGTCAGGCTGCAGGGACAGGTGGGATGCACACCTGGGCTTTGAGTCCCACCCGCCCATGCCAGCAGAGAGAAGCTAGGTGCTGTGAGCAAGCTGGTACCCCACTCCTTTTCCTCCCACTTTCCTACAGAATACCTTGCAGAGGCTTGGCGGCACGCTGGAAGAAGTTCTGCTCGTTGAACAGGCGCCCGTCCTTGGCATCCTGAGGGGATAGAAAGGCAGAAGTTGTCATGAAACTCCCTCAAACAAGAGCCCAGCTCACCCATTATCCCAGGGTAAGGCCAGTGATGACCAGATTCTCCAAGGTCCTGCACTGGAATCAAATCCTCAGAGTGCTGCACATGAGCCTGGATAAGCCTCTCTATAGTCCAGGCTGGTCCTGAACTCACTACGTAGCCCAGACTGGCCTCAGATTCATGGCCAATTCTCCTGTCTTAGCTTTGCAAATGCTGAGATTACAGATGTGGGCCACTGTACAAGTTAATTTTTATGTGATACTGAGGAATCAAACCTTGTGCATGTTAGACAAGTGCTTTAATGGCTGAGCTATGCACTCAACCCTCTTTGCATTCTTTTATGGTATGATCTACAAGACTTCCCTAGACATGCAGCCTTCACTGCCAAACTACATTTCCCAGCCTCTTTTGCAGTGGGGAATGATCACCTGACTGAGTTCTGACCAATGAGGATATAGGCAAAAGAAATGTGAGCAACTTCCATGTTATGCTCTTAAAGGTTAGGACAGGCTCCCCTTTTCCTCTTCTCTTCTAGTTGGCTGGAAGGCAGATGTGATGGTGGGAGCTAAAGTAACCATCTCAGACCGAGAAACAGAGATTAGGAATTAAGGACAATGGAGCAATAAAAGAGAAGAAAACTGGGCCCCTTATTTATGGTTCCACCATAGCAGCCTGGACCACCAACCACAGCCTCAGACTTCTAAGTGATGGTGACAGCAACAGCTCAGGTGGCTGAAGTGCTGTGTGCCTGGTGACATTTGAATTGTGTAGGGAGAATTCAATGGGGCCTGGGGCACCCCTACAGGCTCAGTGAGACAACTCAGTGAAGTAAAGTATGTGACACTCCTGGGCTTGAGTGTGAAACCTGCTTTTAGTACCAGTGTGATCTGTCACCTGGGGTCCAGAGCATGCACTTCCAGTCCACTGACATGGCCTCTACCAAGGGGTGAGGGCTCTCCTGACCTAGCTATCTCTTGTTTTTGGAGGTGTGGGATCATTCAGAAAATGCAATGATGAAGATCAAAGTCATTTACAATGCCAGCACCCGGGGATGGTGATGAGGCTGTGAAGCATGATGATGGCTTGTCACTAGGCACTTCCTCTGGGCAAGAGGTGGGGAGCTCGCCCACCTCGTCGTGCTCCCTTTCCCCACTGCTGGCCACTGCCAAGAACACTCAGCTCCTATCTGCTGATCCCTGTGCTAAACAGATAGCTGCGATTCTGTGTGGTCCTATGGTCAAGGACCCCATGTGACGGGCCCTCTACTGGACCCCAACATCTGGAATAATGATACACAGTAGATACTCAATAGATATCCCATATATATGAGACAGATAGTAGTGGCAGACAGGCCACATGTTGCGTCTTCACTAATGAGGAACTGCAAAGCTAAGAGGGCACACACTTACCAGTCATGTGGGCAGGAAACACCAGAGCTGGTGCAGGGGCAAATCTGGCAGTGGGTTTCCCACATCACCATGTGATGAAGAGCTGGGAGCCTCCCCTGCCCAGGGTTCCATGGCCCCTGACAACTAGGGGCAGCCTGGCAGTAGGTGGTGACCTACAGATGGGCTCAAAGGTCCATGGTACATTTCTAGAGTCTCAAGCCCTCTGCTCCAAACTGCCCCTGCCTTCTACCCAGCAGCTACTCACCACTTTGATAGAGAAATGGTATTTCCGGGGCCTTGACTCGCAGGGGCGGACAGAGGCAGGCTCAGCTATGGAATAAGAGAAATAAGTGAGCAGGAAGATTACCTGAGAGAAAGATCAGGGTCATAGTTCACATACTTCTCCCGCAAGGAGATGTGGTTCCAGTTCCCTGGTTCCCACAGGCATGTGCATTCTTGGTCCCCAATACATGCTCCTATTTTCAAAAATGCCCCCCCCCCTTTTTTCCCTTTGTGACCACCCACCTGTGCAGAAAAAAACCTAACACTGCAGGCCAGAGACTGACTTCCTTCCAGGATTTAGAATCTGGATTCCAGGAGGCTTCCAAGCATTTCCTCCACGTGAAGGGCTCACAAAGTGTACACTAGCACCTGCTGTCCCTCTGGGAGTCTGGAACTCAGGTGCACAGGAAGCAGAGGGGGCCACGTGACCAGACCTGATAACAACCCTGGGCCCAAATATCTGCTGGGCTTCCCTGAGGGCAGCAGTTCTCATGTCTTGTCACAATCTGCAGTTAGCAGAACTCACTATGGCTGGTGACCCAAATCCAATGCCTCATCAAGAGTGTTATACAAGGTCAGCCATCCAGAGCACGATTCACTAATCCAGGAGCTGATGAATCCCTTCATGAGGGCAGAGCCTTATGGAACCTGATCAACATCCCCACGTCCACCTGCTCACCCTCTTGCCACCTCTCAGTGGGGACTGAATTTCAACAGGAGTTTTGGACAGCAGAGTGATTAGTGAAAGCATTAGAGGTCCTCGCAATGGAAATATTCAAGATCTAGACAATGGTGGCTACATGACATTGAGAATGTACTAATGTAGCCACTGAATTGTGCTTTCTTTTCCTTTCCTTCTTCATTCTCTCTCTCTCACTTTCTTTTTGAGGCAGTGTCTTAGTTTATAGTCCAAGCTGGTCCTGAACTCACTATGTAGCCCAGGCTGGCCTTGAGCAATCTTCCTGCCTCAGCCTTCTCAATGTTGAGAACAAAGGTGTGTGCCACTATGCCCAGCATATGTGGGGCTGGGGAACTGAACCCAGGGCTTTGTGCTTGCTAAACAAGCACTTTAACTGATGAACTATGCCCCCAGACTAAATTGTACACTTTAAAAGAATAAATTTTACATTGTATGACTACCATCTCAATTTAAAAACTGCAAATAAACATCCACATAAAAAACAGAGCCTGGCCCTGTACACCCACTGGACACAGCTAACACTAGCATGACCACAGTGACTGATATTCTCCTCACTGGTGTGGATCTGGATTCCACTGCTTGAGGCTGGACAGCTGTCAGCATTCAAGACGTACTTTCCCTCCCCTGCTCTCTGTCCTACTTCCAGGTGTGCAGGCAAGGAAGCCTGGGTGCCCCTTCTCTGGAGCTGAGGCCATGGGAGGAGGCCCTGACCTGGGTGCAGGAAGCCTCACTCCAGGCATAGTGAGACCCAGGCTGGCCCTTGTCCTTGCTCCCTTGGGGCATTCTGGACCTGCATGGGAGGTGTGAACTGTTCTCCACTGAGACCCCAGGTAAGTAAGCAGTAAATCTTTCAGATCCTCTTGGTGCCTGGGTCATATCATCACTCAGTATCCTCCCCAAATTCAAGAGGAGGGTATTATGGTTTGGATTTGGAATGTTCCCATGTATTTGGAAAGTGACTCAATCACAGACACTAATCCACTGATGTCCTACGTTGCTAAGTGGCTGGCCTAGTCGGAAGGGGCGGGTCACTGGGAAAAGACCCAGAAGGGGTGGGTCACTGGACAGGACTGGGAAGCATCTCGCTTGCTCCGTCCTCTACTCTGCCTACCCTGCAATAACAGCTTTCAGTGGCGAGGGCCTCTGCCATGCTCTTCCACCATTACAGGCTGCCCCTTAATGGACCAGAGCCTTCTGAACACGTGAGCTAAAATAAATCTCTTCTAAGTTGAGGTGTTGGGTATTGTATCCCAGCAAAAATCAAGTAAGAGGGGGAAGCCCATGCTATCTCTATAGGCAGGCCCTGACAGTCACCCGACTCACATGGCCTTTGGCCCTACAGTCCCACTGACTACAGCTGATGGGCCAGAAGAGGGGCCCCCCTCTTCACCTGGGGCACATGGCTCCCAGGTGCCCTACTCCTCCTGGCTGCACTCACTCATGCTACCTGCCCAGACCCTGTGGGGAGGCGAATTCACAGTCTGGGCCCATGAGAAAGATGCCTAGAGTCAGGCCTGCAGCATTGCAGACAGGGCTGTGGCTCCCTCTGCCATTCTCAGAAAGGGTCCCTCCCTTGTCCCAGTGCTCCAGTGGTAAGGCCTAGCCCAGCTGAGCCCCTCTGCCCAGCTGAGCCCCTCCACCCAGGACAGAGTACCTTCATACAGAATGCCCTCGTCATCCCTGGTCTGGAGGTCTCCCAGCCTCCACCGCTGCCCATTCTTGTCCGTCAGCTCTGTCCCCGTGGGCAAGGCCTCCAGCGAGGTGGTCACTCGGCTCCGCTTCAGGGCCTGAGGGCTTCGCCTGGCAGACTGTGGGCTGCTTTTGGGGGTTGGGAACTTGCTACAGGCTCCTGCAGGATGACAGTATCCATGAAAAGGCAACATCCAGAGGAGAAGAACCACACCTTTCACTTATTCATTTGTCTATTCAACAATGCTTCCTGGGACTGGGCCAGGTCCTTTGTGTGATGATGCTCGAGGTCCAGACACAATTCAGCCCTGGATGATTCCCTGAGGATCTCCCAGGGTGGTGGGAAGTCTGAACTGGACATAGTTGGTCAGGGTCAACTCTGAGATGGGGCAGTAAAAAGGGTCATGAAGGGTAAAGAAGCAAGTGACGATGCCTGAAGAAGTCAGGGAGACTTCCTGGAGGAGGGCAGTATTGTGTCTTGTTGGACGACTAGAAATTTGCAACAGAGAAAAGGCCATTCCAGACATTACACTCAAAATACTCTAAAATAGGACTTGGCCCTGTGAAGAGGGCCCAGAAATGGGTCAGACCAAGGTCCTGCCCTTGAAGGGCAGGTAGTGGGAAGTATGGCTGCAGAGACATGGACACAGGCAGAGACAACGGCACCAGCCTCATCTTCCTGCCCACCATCCCCTGAAGCACATACTGGCAAAAAGGCCTCCGGGACCCGGGGAAAGGGGCCAGGCACACTGTCTTCAAGCTTCTTGTGTCTTGATACTGGCCAGGAAAATACAGATGAGTCATGCTTGGTCCTTGTCTACACAGGACTTCCAGGTCAGAAAGTGAAGTTGAGAAGGATGTAAAACTGACAGGTGTGCAGACAGGACAGCCTCAGACACTGTGAATGCGAGGCAGAGGCTGCAACAGAGGCTCTGGGGCAACAGGGAGGCCATGGCATGAGCCCACAGTGCTCAGGAGATGGCTTCTGGGAATAGGACCCTGACTGTTGAAAAAGAGGTCCACACTAGGCAGAGGAGGGGGTGTCAGGGCAACCTGGGCCAAGGGAACACACATACCAAAGGCTGGAGGCTGGAGATCCCCCAGAGTGAGTCTTGTGTGCACAGGGTTGTGATGAGATACAAAATAAGAGACAATTGTCTAGGTAGCAGCTGACAGCTTAGACTATAGGTGACAGGAATGCTGGAGCTGTGAGCAGGGACAGACAGGGTATTCAGGAAGACCTCCTGGGGGGCCACATGTGGATGGCTAGGAGGGGGTGCTGGTCACCGAGGAAGGTGCTGTGATGGGTGTCCAGGGGGTGTGGTAGGTCACATTCTAGCTAGTGCTGTGGTAGCTTTGCCCAGACATTGTCACAGGACCCACTTTGTCCTGTTGAGAGTCAGATCGATCCCAATGCTTACCTTTAGTTTTCTCTGGAGATTTCAAGGCACCTCCAGACACAGCACTGCCGCCATCAGAGCCAAGGGAGGACTGGGGAGAGGTGATGGTGTTTGACCATTTTACTTTCTTGGGAGAGATTTCAGGACTAGAACTCTGCTGTCTCCTCGAGCCTAGACAAAGACAGACAGACAGCAATCTGGGTTATATAGGCCTTCAGCAGGTACCTCACAGCCAGTTGCCTTGGGCTCAGTCATGTTATTCCCTCTGACCTTCACGGCAGCTTTTCCTTCTGTCAGTTTCTAGACAAACTGCTTCTTTCATTTACACATTCTCTCCTCTCCTCCATGGGCTTTAGCTGCCTCTTTTCTTTTTTTCTGTGTGTGGGAGTACTAAATATTGAATTCAGGGCTTTTGTACTGAACTATATCCCTAGGCTTTTTCTCTTTTTAAATTTAGTTTTAGTTTGAAATAGGATCTTGCCAAGTTTGCTGAATTCAAACTTGTAATCCTCCTGCCTCCACCTCTTAGAGTATTAGCTTCACTTTTATATTGTCCAGATATTTTGCATTTGTCTTCTAGTTCATTAATTCTCCCTTTGGCTGCATCTAGTCTGCAATTTAAACCACACACTGAGTTTCTGATTACAATGATTTCATGTACACATATGCATTTAAAGAAGTTTTATTTGGTTCCTCTCCAGATCTACCTGGTCAAGAAAATGCCTCTCCCCAGGTGAAATGGTGAAGCAACTCACTTCATTCTAATGTCAATTTATCCTGTAATTTCTCTAAACACATTAAATTGCTTTTTTATTTGTTTGTTTTTGAGATAGGGTCCTTGCTCTGTAGTCCAGGTTTGTCCTGAGCTCACTACGTAGCCAAGGCTGGCCTCGAATTCACAGCAATCCTCCTGCCTCAGCCTCCTGAGTGCTGGGATTATAGGCACATGCCACCACACCTGACTTTAAATGTGTTTTGTAGGCAGGTGTGGTGGTGCACACCTGTAATCCTATCACTCAGAAGGCTGAGGCAGGATTGCCATGAGTTCAAGGCTAGCCTGGACTACATAGTCAGTGCAAGACTGGCCTGAACTATAGAGCAAGACCCTGACTCAAAAAAAAAAAAATTAAATGTGCTTTGTAAAGATTTGCTCCTATTAACTTTAAGGTCTGTGGTCTTTGCAGTGTAATTTTGCAGTTTGCTAATTCTACTGGCTTTGGTTCCTGATGTCTCTGGGAACTGACAAAGACAGGGACTCCTCTTCTTTGGAAACTTGCCTATGGGATTCAGTGAGATCTGTCTTCCAGGGATGTTTTCCAGAGTAGATCTGTTTATGTCTGGGATGGGAGAGCAGTACCCATATTTTACTATTTTCAACTAACATTCAGCTTGCACTGGGGCAGGAGATTATGCACATCAGTAGGAATTAGGCACCAAGCTGTGAAAGTATGAGTTCTTGACTAAGAATTCTAATAAAACAGGTTGAAGCAGGAAGATTGCTGTGAATTTGAGGCCAGCCTGGACTACATAGTGAATTCAGGACCAACCTGGACAACAGAGAGACTTGTCTCAAAAAAAAAAAAAAAAAAAAAAAAGCAAGGAAGCAAGCTTCACAAAGACATTCAGACATTTATTCTTTTCTCACCCACAACCAAGGCTGATGCAAACACGTATCTCTACCGGTTGTCTTTTGGGAGCATTATTTAGTGCACCCTATGCAGTCCCAGATAGAACAGCCCTCCAGTTATGTTTCCTGTGCTGCTCAGGTTCTAAGTTTTATCTTCTGTACCCCAATAAAACCAGGCTCAGTAGCCAGGTGGGGTGTTGCAAGCCCATACTCTCCAAACTCTGGGAGGCTGAGGCAGAAGGATTGCCAGTTCGAGTCCAGCCCAGGCAACTTAGCAAGGCCCTGTCTCAATAAAATGGCTGAGGATATATCTCAGAGTGAAGATCATAGGTTCAATTCCCAGTACTACAAAATCTAATCAAACCAAAACACCAGATTCAAAGCTATCTATCACCAGCAAAGAGCCCCAGGGCACACAACAGAAGAGCACTTGCACTTAGCACCTGTGGACAGAAGTTGCATTATCGTTTTATACTTCCATGGACTCCCTCTACTTTGCTACCACTCAGCCCTGCATTAAAAGCATTCCTTATATTGTATCCAGCAGACTCTGTGTGCTACACCACACTGAGGGTTTTCACCCACCTGTCATCAGCTCTGTCCTATCACTAAAAATCTCTTTTTAGCTCACTCTGTTGTCCAGGGTGGTTTCACACTCATATAACCCTCCCACTTCACCCTCCAGAGCAGCCAGAACTATAGGCACATGAGGTCAAATCTCTTCCTAATCTGAGCTGTCACTAACTCAGATGGCCCTCAACTACGGGGACGAGCTCCTCACTGGCTTCCTTACCTCCTGGCCGTTTTTCACACACAACCAGAGAAGTATTTTCAAAATGCAAATCATGTCTTGCCACTTTCTTTAGGCAGCCTCCCTTCCTGGTCCATATCATCCCCACTCCTCCCACAAGCCTGGCTCCACCCGCTTAGGTCTTTCCCTAGGCACTGGGCCAGGACCAGGATGGGGGAGGAGGCAATGGGCTGGTACAGAACAGGAGATAGCCGGAGGGTCAGGAAGCATTATGGTTACCTAAAATGCCCTCCAAAAGTCCTGTGTGTTTTGAAAACAAGTAAGTTCTGGAGGTGCTACAGCCATCAGTGGATTCAGTAGCTCTTACGCTGTTAGGAAGGGGCCCAGAATGGAGGGGCAGGTCTCTGGAGGTGTGTTCTTGTCCTCAGCTCCTCCTTTCCCCTTGCTCTCTGCTTCCTGGCTGCACAGGGGAAGCACCCCCACCCACACCATGCCGTTTTGCCTTCCAGCCACTGGCTGTAGACTGAACCCTCTGAAATCTTGAGCCAAACAAACTCTTCTTTCGTGGATTTTGTCCCAGGTGTGAGAAAGTGACTCATGTAGCAGCTGAGGTTTAGGAATGTGGACTTGATCTTGAGACTTCACATGGGGGGAAGGTGGTAGCAGAGGAGTGAAGGAAGCTGGCTGCTTAACAGGGTCCCTTGGGCTGAAGAGGGCTGTAGGGGAAGCAGAAAGCGCAGGGGAAGAAGTTTCTGTAATGATGCTGGGGAAAGGTGAGGGAAGAGCAAGATGGGCAGGGGGCATGACAGCAAGTGGTGCCTGTGTCCATCTGGAAGGAGAGCCAAAGCATGTGCTGAAGGGCTGGGCATATGTGGGACAGAGAGGAAGAGGACTGCAGTGCGGCCCCAAGGTTCTAGCCTGAGAAACACGACAAACGGAGGTGCTGTTTCCTTTGTGGCAAAGTCCACGGAAGGGACAGGTGGGAGCGGCTCTGACATCAACAGTTCAATTCTGGGTACACTTGGGCTGAGCCGCAGAGATGACAACAAGAGGCACCAGCAGGCAGCCTGCTGTATATGGGTGTAAAGTTAGGGAGAAGCCCAGGCTGGAGATAGGTGAGTGGGAGCTGTCAGCCTGCAGACAGGGTGTAAGCCCGGCAGCTGACGACACCATGGGACTGAGCCATAGGCTTCTTGGATGGCAGGGCAGAGTCAAAACAGGCTGCAATGGTGTCTGTTCCCACTGTAGAAACACAGATGCACATATGTGCCTCCCCCCACCCCCCGCTTCAAGGATACACTCAAAAGCCCGGTTCCTACCTCGGAAAGATGACACGAGGGGTCTGACACAGGGCTGGGACTTGGCATGCTCCTCAGTAGGCAAAGGTTTTCCACAGTAGGGGCAGAATTTGAATGCTGCTTCGATACTTTTGCCACACTCAGGGCAGAAAGATATCATGCTATAAAACAGAAATGAATGGGGAACAGGCAGCTGAAAAAAAAAAAAAAAACAAATCTCCCATTGCAAGTGGTCAACTGAGTTCCCATGCTGATGAGCTGCAAAGGAGGCAGCAGTGACCAGACCTGAACATACAACCTGGTGTGGCCACTTCTGAACCGAGTCCCTGCCCTTCGTGCTGAGCATCCTTCCTTCCCTAATGACCCAGGCAGAAGCAGGACAAACGCAAAGTGGCAGAGCACACAGATACTGCAGGACGCCTGAGGTCAAGGACAGGTAGCTGGGAGAATTGCTTTCATCAGAATGAGTGATGAGGAAGTGACGCCAGGGTTGGCAATGGGATCTGTTTCTTGCTTTTTTTGCTTTTTGTGGTTCTGGTGATTGAACATTTGGCATTCTTACTGAGCTATATCCTTGCCCCTTTTACATCTTCTCCAAAACTTACTATTAGTATGCATATGTCATAAACAATAATTGCGCTCAAGTTGAGAACTGGCACATATACATATTACACATGGGTCACTTTTACTTCCCTTCTCTTCCCATACTCTCCTCCAAACACAGCCCCTTTCCCTCTTTATAAAACCTCTCTCCCTGCTTCCTACCATCACTCCTGCATTCTGCTGTTTGCTTTCTCATACTTTGGTTTTCTATTAGAGAAACCATGTGATATTTAACCTTCTGTATTTGGTTCATTTTGCTAAGAATAAAGATCTCAAGGTACATCCTTCCTACACGTGACTCAAGTGTTATCTTTCTTTATGGCAGAGTAGCACTCCACTGTGTATATAAACCACACTTTCTTTATGCAGACATTTGTTGATGGGCATACTAGTTGCTTCCAAGGTTTAGGGTATTACGAGCATTGCTGCTATAAACACAGCTACGCATGTGCCATTGTTGTCTTCAACTCTTTTGGAAAGATACTCAGAGAGGGGTAGGTGGGCCAAATGGAATATGTGTTTTTGATTTTTTGAGGCATCTCCATACTGGCTTCCATAAGGTTGTATCAGTTTACAGTCCAACCAATAATGTAGAATGGTCCCTTTTCTTCCACAACCTTGACAGCATTTGCTGGAGTAAGATGGAACCTTGGTGTTTTTTTTTTTTTTTTTTTTTTTTTCCTGTAATCCAGGCTATCCTGAACTCACTATGTTGCCCAGGCTGCCCTCAAATACCTCCTGCCTCAGCCTCCTGAGTTTTGGGATTATAAACCTGTGCCTCTGTGCCTGGCTTATATAGTGCTGGAGAACTGAACCAGGCCCTGCACTTGCTAGGCCAGCAGTCTAAGCACTGAGTTATACCCCAGCCACTCAGTGTCATTTTGATTTGCATTTCTTTAAGGGCTAAAGATACTGAACATTTTTTCATGTATTAATCGGCCATTTGTATTTCTGAGAACTGTCCATTAATTTCAATTGTCTATTTTTTGAATGGGTCTTTTATTTTTTGGAGTCTTATTTTTTTTAGTTCATTATAGTCTAGATATTAGCCATTGTCTGAGGAGTAGCTGGAAATATTTTTCCCATTCTGTTAGTTCTCTTTTCACTCTGATGATTGTTTCCTTTGTTGTGCAGAAGCTTATTTTTTAATTTTTTTTCTTTGCAGTACTGAGGACTGAACACATGCAAACTTGTGATCCTCCTACCTCAGCCTTTCCAAAACGCTGAGATTACAGGCCTTAGTTATCAGGCCTGCTTTGCAGAAACTTTCTGATATAATCCCAACTGTCGATTCTTGGTTTTATTTCTTATACAACAGATGTTCTATTGGATAAAGTCCTTGCCTGTTTTTTATTTTGAGACAGGGTTTTGCTAAGTTGCCCAGGCTGGGCTAGAATTTATGATCCTCCTGAGTCAGCCTCCCAGAGTGCAGGGATGACAGGCGTGTGCTACCATGCACATCTATGATGATCATTTTTAAAACCACACAATGGAAACAAGAGAATGAGTGCTCCCCCAATGCTTACAGGCTCTTCCAGATACTTCCCAAACTCTGTTGCCGCTAGGGTGGGGCCTTCTGACTAGTTCTGGCCAAGAGTTGTGGGCAGAAGTGATTTCTTGGCTAGGACATATCCTCCATTTATGTTGTACCT
Source organism: Ctenodactylus gundi (assembly GCA_004027205.1). NCBI lineage: Eukaryota > Metazoa > Chordata > Mammalia > Rodentia > Ctenodactylidae > Ctenodactylus > Ctenodactylus gundi. The sequence continues at coordinate 355,218 of PVKB01001340.1, forward strand.
CTAGGCATGGCCCTGAAGGAGCCCAGATAATGTCACAACAACAAAGCCTCTGTCAATGTGCGTGGTACAACAGGATCTCATAATCAATAAAGACATTTAGGGTATATAAAGCTGCCAAGATTGCAGGGTTTACTTGTTATTGCAGCATGACTTGTCCTGTCCTGATTAATTCAGTAGGGCAATGGACATTCATTACATTATCTGCTATGCTATGTGTATCACTGAATATTTTCTGGTACTTTTTGAAAAACAGAATCATACATAGGGTCTCCAAAAAATGGTGGGTAGAGTCAGGCCAATTAGTGAGGAAGAAAAACTCAGCAAGGATGATGGACACTTCAAATGAACATCTTTTAGTGTGTGTGTGTGTGTGTGTGTGTTAGAGACAGGGAGAGGGAGAGAGAGGGAGGGAGCATGAGTGCATAACCACCTATAGATAAGAGCGTGCTTTTGTGCACATGTGTTTTACCAGGGATTGAAGCTACAGCCTTCATACTGAGCTACATGATCCTTTTTTTTTTTTTTTGAGTATTTTAGGACAGGGTCTCACTAAGTAACAAAGTTGCTCAGTCTAGGCATGAATTTGTTATCCTCCTGCCTGAGCCTCACAGAGTGCTGGGATTATAGGCACTTGCCACTGTACCTAACAGAGATATTTTATTTATTCTTATGATCTAACATTTAATATATAGAAGAAACTAAAACAGAATATTGGGACTGAAGGAATAGCACAGCAGTTAAGAGTGCTGGCAAGTGCAAGGCCCTGAATTTGATTCCCCAGCACCATATAAACTGGGCATGGTGGCATACGCCTGTAATATCAACTCTTGGGTGGCTAAGGCAGGATTGCTGAGAATTCAAGGCCAGCCTGGGCTACATGGTGAATTCAGGACAAGCCTAGACTATAGTCAGACTCTCTCAAAAGCAAACAAAAAAATACTTGGAATATGAAAATAGAAGTTAATAAAGGTGGTTTGGAAATCTGAGGTTTTCTTTTTTTTCTTTTTGAGACAGGGTCACTCTGTAGTCCAGGCTGGCCTCAAACTCATGGCAATTTTCCTGCCTTAGCCTCTTGAGTCCTGAGATTATACAGATGTGCACCATCACATACAGCTTATGTGGTGCTGGGGAATTCAACCCAGGGCTTTGCATTTGCTAGGTAAGTGTTTTAACTGCTGTTCCTCTAGCTCAATCTGAGTGGTTCTAAGTCGCTCCATATTAAGTGAATTTTCCCTAGGTGCCATAGCCCTAGGGCAAAGGTGGACTTCAGGATGGAGAAGGCACTTAATCACTGCCATACTCACAATGAAGCTCCACCTGGGAGGGAAATCTGATAGCATCAACAGAGAAGAGGCACTAATCCATCTGTGGGTGGGGAAACTGGCCTGAAGGGTCATGGGGTTGAGGAGCTGGTACCTTCTTAAGGTCACGGTATGATCCTTGGACTCACTGCACTGGAAACTCCATCTTGACAGTGGCCTGAAAGCAAACAAAAGAGGCACTGACTCTGGCTTACTTCACAAACAAGTGAAAAAAAGAAAAAGCTGGCCTGATAAGTGCAGTTTTAAGACTGTTTTCAGCTAGTATGTGATCTTTTTGTGATGCTGAGATTGCACACAAGGCCTCAGGCATGCTAGGCAAGTGCTCCAACACTATGCTATACTTCCAGCTCATTGGCAAAAAAAATGTAACTCCTACAGGATCCTGAAGTTTACAGTACTGACCCACATTTTTAAACATAAGCTACTGTAACATTTTTGTTCCATTAATTTCTAGCCAAGTGGCCAGAGGTCAGTTAATTTAAATTGCAGGACATTTACACCTGCAGTTTCTGCAGCCAGGAATACTCTTTCCACCACCCTCCTCTGTGGCTAGCTTCCTTTATAACTCCTCAGGTCTTAGCTCAAGAGTTCTTTCCTGACCACCTTACATCATCTACAACTCCTTTTCGTTTATTGTTTTTTGGCAGGGTCTTGCCACTCTGGTCCCAAAACACACAGCAATCCTCCTGCCTCAGCCACCGAAGTGCTGGGTTTACAGGCATGCACCACCATCCTGGTTTATGTGGTGCCTGGAGAGTCAAACACAGGGCCTTGTGCTTGCTAGGTAAGTGCTTTAACTACTGAGTTACACCCCCAATCCTAATTTGCAATTCCTATGCATAGTCTTCACCGTCCCCCCAACCCATTATATTTTGGACTAAACCCAGGACCTTCCCACTGAACTAAGGGTCTTCACACTGAGCTGCACCCCCAACCCATGTTTTGATTTTGAGTCAGGGTCTCCCTAGGTTCCCCAGGCTGGGCTTGCACTTGTGATTCTTCTGTCTTTGTCTCTCATACTGCTAGGATTACCCGCCTGTGCCAGCTTCAGCCCTTTTTTAAGTTTTGAGTCAGAGTCTCAATAAATCACTAAATTGCTCAGATTGACCGTGAACTTGCAATCCTTCTCCTCAGTCTCCCAGAGTGCTAAGATTATAGGCATACAACATGCCCATTTTTCCCTTTATCACTTAATACCATATAACAGAGTCACAGGTCTTTATTGTAATCACCTGGTGTGAGGCATGTCTCAAAGTCCAAAATTTTGAAGATTTTCTTATTTTTTAACTTTTTTTTGAGACAGGTTCTTGCTCTGTAGTCCAGGCTGGTCCTGAATTCACTATGGAGCTCCGGCTGGCCTGGGACTCACGGCAATCCTCCTGTCTCAGGATTCCAAGTGTTGAGACTGCAGGCATGCACCACAATGCTCAGCTTATGTGGTACTGGAGAATCGGAACTCGGGCACTTAGGGCTTGACTTAGGCTTGCTAGGAAAGCGCTTTAACTGCTGAGCCATTCCTCCAGCCCTAGGCCTAATTTTTGTTTTACATACCCAACTGTTCCCATGGGAGGAGACTCTCCATAAGTAAACATAAGCATCTGTTGCAGAGTCTTACTTACACTAAGTGCTCAATAAATATGGATGGACCAAAGAAGGGGGTCTGAGTGCTGAAGTCATTTGTGTACGATCACATGCCAGCTGAAGACAATCTAAAACCTGCAGTTATCAAGCTAGTTTTCTCTTTTTCTTTTTTTTTTCTTTCGGAGACAGGGTCTCGCTCTGAACTCCATATATAGAGTCCAGGCTAGCCTCGAGCTCAAGGCAATCCTTCCTCAGCCTCCCAAGTGCTGGGATTATACACGTGCATCACCACACCCAGCTTATGTGGTGCTGGAGAATCGAACCCAGGGGCCTGTGTTTGCTATGCAAGCGCTGTAACCACGGACCTATACCCTGAACTTTTATTTTCTTTCATCCATTTTATCCAACAATTATTAACATCTGCTGTGTCTACTACTGTGTTCTTCCTCAGTTCCAAGACACAGCACAGCAGAAGGACTAAAAGGCGAAACTATCTTAACCGCAGGAGAGTCCTTTGCCTAGGTGACAGCAACCTGGCATTTGCCTCACCTTCTACGGAAACCAGGATGACACACTACCAAGGCGGGGCGTCTGTCAAAACCTCATAAACTCCGCCCACCTCTGCGTTAGCCAGGCCCACCACCCGGATTCTCTAGGTGGGACGTGGTGTGCTGGCAGATGGTCCCTGCTACCAGGAACCACTCCACCCGCTCTCCACTTTTGGGACACTCTCGGGGACACTTGCCACAAAAGGTCGTGCTGACGTCACAGACACCAGGACCGAGCTTTGGCCAGTAGTTCGGGAACTTCCTGCTGCTCCGCTTCGCCTTCCCCTTACTTCTCTAACTAGAGGGGAGGGACGGGGTACTGCATTTTTGCGGCTAGACCTAGGATCCTCCGTAGGAACTGGGACTCACCTTCTCAGTTGCCTCGCGGACACTTCCGCTTGGACGGGAGGCGGTGCGCGCGCATCCTCCGCTCTCCGGTCAGACGACGCCCGCGCAGGCGCCACTGACTTCCCAACTACGCCCCGCCCCACCTCCACCCTTACCCCTCCCCAACGCCACAGCGGTGCCACGGGAGAACTACATTTCCCAGAAGCCTTCAGGACTGCGCTTGTCATCATGAAACCAATCGAGATAAACTACGGGACATCTCTTCACCAATCAGGTAACGTTATCACTCAACTCCCGCCTTAAGCGCGTCTTCTTAGACTTTATAGTCCCCGAAGGGTTTCCATGGAAACCCCGTGGCCATAGAAGTTTAGAGGTCCTGTAACAGTGTAAAAACTGGACGACAAAACCTTGACACCACCTAGTACTTGTTTGTTTCCATACCCTAATTCCCCAGAGTGCTTCGTCGGGCCTCTGAAAACCAAGGAAGCGGCTAATGAAAAGGCAAATGTAGCGCTTGGTTTTGGCCCCTGGCGCGTAGGCTGCTGGGTAGAGTAGCTCGGAAGCGATTGGCTGGCCGCCGGAAGTTGCTGTGAGAAGGCGCGCGTGAGAGGAGAGTAGTTTGGGTCTTCGGCTCTTCAGGAGCTGGGAAAACGTTAGTTTTCCCGGCGGACGGCAATTTCGAGGTATGGATACCCGGCGGGAGCCTTGCGGGTTCGGTCCTTTGCGAGGGGTGAGGAATGCTGATGGCGCGACGTCGGCAAAGGGCTGGTAGCCTTGGGTGGTGATGTGTTGGTAGTAGCTTAAATCCTCGCTCAGAGCCTGACGTGTACTTTCCAGCCTTCACGGCAGCCCCAAGAGGTGTGATTCTGTTTTCTTTGGGTTGAGGAAATAAGCTGAAGGAGAGGGATGGGTTTTCTGAAGTCAGCAGATCTAGACAGATTCCCCCCCCCCACCCCCCACCCCCCCGGGAATTAAACGAAGAAGATTAAACCGGGTCTCGCTCTGGAGCCCAGGCTGGTCCCGAACTCACTATGGAGCCCTAGCTTTGGACTCAGAGCAGTCTTACTGCCTCAGACTCCCGAGTGCTGGGATTACGAGTATGCGCCACCACGCTCGGCTTTATGTGGTCCTGGGGAATCGAACAGAGGGTCTTGCCCTTGCAAGGCAAGTACTTTAACTGCTGTGCCGTTCCTCCAGCCGCTACCAGCCCATTTTTATTTTTGATTCTTAGACAGGGTCTGAGTTGCCCAGGATGGGCTTTAACTTGGGATCCTGATCTTTGTACCTCAGCTTGGGCAGAATCTTGGGAGAACAAAAGGAGTTCTTGAGGAGGTTGGAGTGACAGAGAAGTGGGACACCAAGGCTTATTCACAAAGCAGCTTTATTAGTGCCGGCTCTGTGACCCAGTGAATTAATATCCAGAGGCTGGGCCCAGAACAATGGAGAGTTCCCCTTTATATACAGTTTTGACCCCTTTGCCTCCCTTGCATGGTGGCAGGTAATTGTGATTGGGTACTTCAATGCTGCCCCGCAGCGACACTAAAGTTACAGTCAGAGTTACAGGGTGGTGCTTGAAGTTACAAGGTGCATATGCTGCGTGTTTTGCTCCTGACAAGGTCATTCCGCCTCCACACTGATAAGGCCACGCTGCCTCATTTCTTTGTTCTAGTAGGGGCAAGCCCAGGCCCCTACTACAATCCCCGCTTTGATGCTCAGACCCCTTCCCAGTCAAAGAGCATCATTACCTTGATGGAGGGATCTGTATCTCTAGAACATCATTATGTGGGTGCCCGTTTTTCTTTGAGCCATAGCCTTGATGAGGCTGGTGATAAACTTTATAGTTGGGGGTCAAGCAGGGCAAGACCTGGCAGATTTTTCACAAATTAAGAGTGTGACCCTTCTCATGAGAGTCTTGAATCCCCCAAAAGTTGAAAACCGTTCTCTGAATAACTTCTAGCACTTACAGGTCTGGACTGGGATGTGTGCAATCTTTTTTTATTTGATCAGTGATTGCTGGTTTGGATCCGGAGTGAGGCAGTGAGACCTGGCTGGTAGGGCTAGGTGCTTGGGGTTTGACTTAAAGGGATTGTATCAACTTACTGAGATTGGGTGGCACCCAGGACAGAGCTTTCAGGTCGAAGCCAGGCACCTTATACATTAGGCCACCAGAGCTTTCAGGTGTGTGTTGTTGACTTGTGGGCCAGGAAGTGAGGGGGGCACCTACCCTGGTTATGGGAGGCACAACTGACAGCTCCTACTAAGTGAAGAAAGGAAGAAGAAACATTGTTCCCTGGGATAGCTCTAACCTTGCCCCAGTTGCCAGAGTCATGGGGCTCCTGCCTCATTTGACTTCTGTCTGCAGTCTGGTCAGCAGCTCTTGAGCAGCTTTTCAGCCACTGCCATGTGCTTCTACCATTGCCAGCTGCCCAACAGACTGTGTGGGGCCCTCTGAAGCTGTGAGTTAAATAAATCTTTCCTCCCTTAAATTGTGGGTGTTGGGTTTTTGTCCCAGCACAGAAGAAGTAACTGATTGTTTATGACCTTGCCCTTATTTGTAAGTTATTTGTAAGTTAGTTGCTCAGATTAAATTTTTTACAGACTCCTTCAGAGGCAAGCCAAGATATTTTGGTAAATAGGATTTTTCATTTTGATGTTGCCCAGTTAATACATCAAGAGCTTTTGCAGTTTTATTATTACTATCTCAACAACATGTAGATGGGTGCACAGTACCTGTAAAGACTCATCTTGTATCCAGGTGATGAGGCCATGAGAATGGATTTTAAGTTCAGGGGCTAGTCATTACCTTTCTGTCACCTATTTGTAAGCCTGCTGTTTTCTCTGGCTAATCCCTGATTATTTCCCCTTGGTCAGTGGAAGTAGGTAAAAGGAGAGTCAGATGGTTTCTAATGAACAAGACCCAGACTAAAGTTGAAGTAACCTCACATAGGCAGTCTTTTCACATATCCAGTATGGGCTCCCACAAGTTTGTCACTGTATCTCAATGGCATCATTTGAGTCCTGCTGGAGGTGAGTGAAATTAAACAAGGGGTGAAGATGTGGCTCTGAATAATTTGGAAACCCCACCATTGAATTTTAGTTACTTACATTATGGAAGTTTTGCCCGAGGCATGTCAGACTTTCTCTTTTTATCCCCCATTTTACTGATATGTATGAGCGCAAAATTTAAGGTTTACAATGGAGTTGAGCATTTTGTGCACATATGTATCTTGCCAAGGTGACAAGGACTTTTCCCACTCTCCTTTTGTCCCTACCTCTACCCACCCCTACGCCACTCCCTACCCTACTTCCCTGGTTCACTTTGTTTTTCATTTTAAGTTTCATAAGATAGTTGTGATCTGGGTTTCTCATGACACAGAGACCATTCGATGTTTCACCTTCTGCTTCTGACTCACTTCACTAAGCATGATGTTCTCAAGTTTCTTCCATTTCCCTGAAAAAGCCTCCATGTTGTTGGACTTTATAGATGCATAGTATTCCATTGCGTATAAATACTGCAGTTTGTGTATCCATTGGTCTGTTGATGGGTATTTTGGTGATTTCCATATTTTAGCTATTGTTAGTTGTGCTGCTATGAACATGGGTATACATGTATCTCTGTTATGTGTCGTTTTGACCTCTTTTGGAAATATTGCCAGGAGGGGTGTTGCTGGGTGGAAGAGGATATTTATTTCTAGCCTTTTGAGAGCTCTCCATCCTGCTTTCCAGAGTGGTTGTACAAATTTACATTCCCACCAGCAGTGCAGGAGGGCAGACTTTCAGCAGACATACTAAGTTGTATTTCCTATCAGACAGTACAGTGTTTTCCAGTAATTGAGATTTTAAGCCATCAAACCCCTGTAGTAGGACTGGGGTATTTCACTTCATCATGGGGTTTTTGGGCATCTAATTCTCTAGCCTCCCAGGGCCTTTGGTCCCCCATGTTGGTTCCTACACACACACAGCAAATGATCTTCAAAGATTGTGCTATGGTTTCAGGTAGAGCTAAGAATAAATTTCTTGTGGAAGTGAGAGGAGATCCCCCCCTTTTTTGGAGATGGTCTTGCTCTAGTCTAGGCTGTTCATGAACTCACTGTGTAGTTCAGGCTGGCCACACAAACTCTTGGCAATCCTCCTGCCTCAAACTCCTCCCTATTGCTGGAATTATAGATGTGCCACCACTCCCAGCTATTATGTGGTGCTGGGGAATCAAACTCAGGGTCTTGAACTTGCTGAGCAAGCTCTCTAATCACTGTGCCATTCCTCCAGCCTTTTAGTTTCTCATAGGAGTGGAAGGCTTGATGAGGTTTTTTTATTTGTTTGTTTTTGTTTTTGAGACAGGGCTCTATAGCACCAGGCTGGTCCTGAACTCACTGTGAAGCCCAGGCTGGCCTTGGACTTACCATGATCCTCCTATCTCAGCCTCTTGAGTGCTGAGATTTCAGGTGTGCACCACCACACCCTGCTTATATGGTGCTGGGGAATCAAACTCAGGTACTTAGCCCTTTAACCTGCTTAGCCATTCCTCCAGCCTGAAATGAGGTCTTAAGAGAAAACTCATATTGCCACATGCCTATAATGCCAGCACTCGGTAGACTGATACAGGATGATTGCCATGAGTTCAAGGCCAGCCTGAGGTACATAGTTCAGGACAAGCCTAGACTACAGAGTGAGACCCTGTCTCAGAACAAAAAAGGTGGGGTATGTTAGCATTTGTGGGTCTGGGTCTTTCTTTGTTGTATCACAGTTGTTGTTTTGTGATACAGGGCATTTCCAGTCATCAATAGATGTAAGCTACTTGGAAAGTACACAGATAATATAAATGTGTAAAAACCCTGTGGTTCCATGTTGTGCATTTTATGGATCATGAAGATAACTCAGTGAGGTGGAATAAAAGTGGCTAGAATAGAAAAACAATTAAAATAATACAAAAAATATAAGAGAAAGTAGTTAGAATAGAAAGCAGCCCAACACACTATTTTGTAAAGTAAATATTGCTTCACAAGGCTCCTGGTTTAGTTCTACTTATGTGTGAGTAGTCATGATATATTTAGTTCCTCAGTATCATCAGGTGACTGAAAATCTGTGGGGATACCAAAATCTGTGTCAAATGTCAGAGTATCTTTCTAACCTACACACATCTTCCCACATACATCGTTATTATTTGCAATGCTAAGGATTAAACTCAGGGCCTCAAAATGCTAGGCAAATGCTATACCACTCAGCTACTTCCCTCAGCCCTTCGTGTAGGGGATTCAGGTTGAGTTGAAGCCTATCCAGCACTCGTCTGGGACAACCGGGTAGAAGCACACTTTACAGCTAGCTCACGCTAGACTGCGTTCAAGAGGCACACCTCCCACTTCCTTGTCCAGTGAAAAACTGCTGATTGGCAAGGCCCATCCTCCTTCCTCTACTCCCTCCCTCCTTTTGGGAGATCCCATTAGTTAAGACCTTGCTAATTGGCCCGAGGTAACTTCCGCATTATCCTAGTCTATTTAAGCCCTCTGTACTTCCTAAATAAGTTGAATTGTGTTCACAGCAATGGGTTCCCAGAGTGCTACCCTATTGTCTGACCCCTCCTCAGCTGTTCTGGGGATCCCCATGGGATGGAGACCCCTGCTCCTTTATAAAATTTTTTTTGGAGATGTGATCTCACTAATTTGCCCACACTGACCTTGAGCTCATAATCCCCCTGCTTCAGCCTTCCAGGTAGCAAGGATTACAGGTGTACACCACTATATTTGGCCCTCATATACTTTAAATAATTGCTAGATTGCTTACAATACCAAAAGCAGTGTGAATACTATGCAAATAATTATACTGTGCTGTTTAAGGACTAAGTAAAAATGTCTGTATTCATTTGGTACAATTGTAGTTGTTTCTTCAGCTATTTTCTACTTGAGGCTGGTTACATCCACAGTGCAGATCCCATGAATGGAGAGCCAGTTACTGCATATTGTCTTTATTATTGTAGGTTATGGTTGAAAAAAAAAAGTTGCAACCTGGGCCTAGTGATATAGACCAGTTTCAGCACTCTGGGTATGCTAAGGCAGGAAGATTAGAAGTTCAAGTGAGAGACAGCCACTTAGCAAGGCCCTGTCTCAAAATCAAAAATAAAAATGGACTGGGATGTAGCTCAGTATGCAGGTCCTGGGCTTGATCCCCCCAGTACTAATTTTTTTTTTTTATATAGAAGTGTTGCTGTCACAAGTAGCAGTTTGGGGATGATGATGAGAATTATCAAAGGTGTTATCCCATGGTTCAGGTAGAGAGAAACTTCGTTCTGTCAGCAAATGTTTTACAGGTACCTGCTTTGCGGCAGGGATTGTGCTGGTGATAAAGCACAGCAGTGAGCAGACTGAGCGTCCTGGTGAGGGACCCAGTCTCCAGAATGTGTTTGGTAAGTGGTAAGAGTGGTTATGAAATTGATTTGCGGCTTCTGAACCAACATGGAAATGCAGGTTTGGGGTGGTTTTAGTGAACACAGTTGCTGGTTTGATTCCTACAGGGAGACTCTGGGACTCATCTTTCTACTGCTGGATATTCTGGGGGCTCACCCAGCATGGATAGAGAGTCAGCTGTAGGAAGCAGGAGGATGTTCTTACAGCTCCCTTCTTGCAGCTCTGCCCGCTGGAAATGTGGACGGGAAGGAGAAGGATCATAAAAGAAGCCACTAGACCAAAGCTATGGCTGAGGTGAGTTAAGGGTCCCTCTGTTTTAGTTGACTACCACCAGAGGAAAAATAGCCTTCCTTTTTTCTGGACCTACCATACCACGGTTGTCCCTGTGTTAGTCTGCTTTTCATCACTGACAAAATTCCTGAGAAGAGCCAGTACCAAAAAGAACCAAACAAAAACAGTTTTCCCCAAACTATGGATAAAATAATAATACAGGGAAGGCCAGATGGGTTTGCTGTTTTACTAAGGGGTAGACAAGGGTCTCTTAGAGAAGAGATGATTGTCTTAGTTATTTTCTCATTTAAGGAGGGAGCGACTTATTATAGCTTATAATTTCAAAAGTTCTGAGGTCATTCATGGGCTTCTGGCAGTGGTGGAAGCACATGTGGTGGTATAGCTGGAGGAAAGCAGTTCCTCTCATGGCAGACAGGAAGCTCAGTGAAGGAGGAAGGGCAGAATCAGCATATACCCTGCCAGATCATGTCCTGATAATCCACCCTTCTGGGTCCAGCCTCATTGTTCCACCCCTTCTGGGTTAGGCCCCAGTGGTCCGCACCTTCTTGGTTACGTGCCTAATAATGTGCCTCACAACCATAATCTACATAGTGCCCAGATCTACCACATACCTGTAATCTATAATCTACAACACACCTGTCTTCTTCCACATGCCTATAATTTCATTCCTCGCAACTGGGCCCCACCTTTCAATAGCACACAGAATCCATAGACATGCATAAGGCTTTTTGGGGGACATTCCATATCTAAACCATAAAATTCCACTCCTAGCCCAAAAGAGATTTGTGTCAACCTCCTTATATAAAATGCTTTTAGTACTTCTCTAAAAGTTGACAAAGTCTTAGTAGTTCCAGAACTGGGCATGGTGGTGCATGACTGTAATCCCAGCATTCATCCCAGCATTCATCCCAGCATTGGGAGGCTGAGGCAGGAGGATTACCTTGAGTTCAAGGTCAGCCTGGGCTGCATAGTGAGTTCAGGATAACCCTGGACTATAGAGCAAGACCTTGTCTCAAAAAATAGAAAACACTTCCAGCACTACCAAAAAAGTCCAAGCCCAATGTCAGTGTCTCTCTGAAATTTAAAACTTAAAATGAAAAACAAAGTGAAACAGGGGAGTAGAGTGGGGGAGGAGGGAGGGAAAGGAGGGTAGGAGGAAGGACAAAAAGAGAGTGGGAAAGCCCTTGTCACCTTGACAAGATACATGTGTGCACAAAATGCTCAACTCCATTGTAAACCTTAAGTTTTGCACGTATACATATCAATAAAATGGAAAAAAATTAAAAATTCAAAAAAAAGAATGACCCCAAAACCCCTGATGTACTCTTTTGAGCTTTCTTTTATTCTAATCAGTTCAGTCTTAGGGTCTCAGGCTTTTTTAAAAAAATGGTTTCTGCTTATATCATTGCCTATTATGGCTGCCAAGTGTTGCTCCTGATCTGGGCTCCAGGAGGCCTTTTCTAGGGGAAGCCCACAGTGCATCTGTAGTATGCAGGCTTGTTTTTGGAGGCTGGGGCACTAGCTGCTGTCAATTCCCACTTCTGAATTTGTGCTTACCTCAGTCTGAGATTCCAGTCTTCATGCTTTCCTCCGGCTGTGTATGTCAGCAGGTCAGGGCAGCACTGAGTCAGCTGTTGTTTTCCTCCACTTCCAATGTGTCTTCAGGATTTATGACCTTCCCATGGCCTTCTTTCAGTTATTGGGGCTCTTCTTCCTCTCCTAGCTTGGTCAGAGGTTCTGGACTCCAAGCCAGCTTTCCTCTGTCTGTGGATGCTGCAGCTCCCAGCTGTTTGCAGTCAGCCTGCAGTGGCTTCATAGGCTGCTGTTCTCCCTGGCCCCCACCCCCGACTTCCAGTGTTCCTTCAGGATTTTTGATCTTCTCCTGGCTTCCTTTTAGTTGTTGGGGCTCTCCTCCCTGTCCTAGTTAAATTGAACAGGAGATTTTTTACTATATTCTCAACTTTTTAAGTAGTTCCAGGAGGTGATATTGTGTAGCTCTGTTATTCGGCTACATTCTTGACCAGAAGTCTCCAAAACAAGTTCTAAATCCAGTAGGGCAAGGGTTAAATCTTACAGGTCCATTGCCATAACCTCAATGCAAGCTCCAGTGAGATGTGAGCTCCAAAGAGCTTGGGTGGCCCTGCCCATACAGCGTTGCCTCTGGCTACAACCTTCATAGCTTCTCCTTTGGGCTGGGTTTGCTCTTAACCTGTGGCTTTGCTCTGCAGATGATGCATGCTTCTCACACCTCTGAATTTCCAGGGTCTGCATGCACTTGAGCTTCACCTTCATAACCTCATCTGTTGCCCTTTCAGGGGCGCACTGCCTGGCCTCTAAGGATTTTTTCTGAAATCTGGGTGGAAGCCTTCAGAACCCCACAACTCCTACTACATTCTGCATGCCTGTGAAACCAGCACCATGTGGATGATGCTAAGGCTTGTCGCTGGCTTGAGCAGCAGTCCGAGCTCCTTAGACGATCACTGCCAAGGCTTACAAGTTTTCAGATGGCTGAACTCCTTGGGGATTTACTTTCCTAGGTTGCTTTACATAATGCCATGGGGGAGTCTCTTTTCTAAGCAAAGTCCTTTACCTTTACATCATTTAATTGGTTAAGGAATGGGATCTTGCTGATTTCTGAGCCACCCTCAAAGCCTTTTTTTTGTAGTCCTGATTCCAAGTACCTGGCTTCTTTTAATGCTAATATCTTTAACAATCATGTACTTTTTTTACTCCAAACTGCAAACTTTTTACATCTGTTTTCTCTGTCATTTTATCCTGCTTCTGAGTGTAGAACTGGCTAAAAGCTGCAAACAGTACCCACGTGACAGCTTGAACATTAGATTGCCTTAAAATTTCCTGCACCAGTTAAGTAGTCCACCACCCTTTATCAGTTTCAGGCAAAGTCCCTGGATGAGGGCAAAATGCCGGCATTCGTGATTTTTAGACCAGTTGCCAATAAAGTCCTTCATATCTGAAACCTCTTGAGCCTAGCCATTCCAGTTCACACTTTCTCAGCATTCTGGTCTTTTGAGCTCTGACCAGAATCTCCCAACAAGCTCAGCCTACAAAATTCTAAGGCTTCTCTAGTTCCAAAGGCTTCTAAACTACATCACTGGGTAAAGTCACAGCAATAACACCATTTCTCTGGTACCAATTTCTGTCTTAGTTATTTTTTGTTGCTAGGACAGAGTACTCGACATCCACAATTTAAGGGAGGGATAATTTGTTTTAGCTCACAGTTTCAGAAGATCACAGTACATTCATAGGCAGCTGTTAATAGTGGACTCACACACTGGGACTGGAGAAAAGCTCTTCATGACATCATAGGTGGAAAGTCAAGTCTAAGAGGAAGGTTGTAGTTATTGTATATCCTCACAGTCATGTCCCAGTGATCTATCTGTTTGGGGTCCAGCCTCAGTGTTCTGCCTCTTCTGGGTTAGGCCCCAGTGATCCCTTTCAGGTCATATACCCAATAATGTGCCACACGACTATCATCTACAGAACACCCTTGATCCACCACACACCAGTAAACTATAATCTATCACATGCCTGTTTTCCACCACACATCTATAATCTACCTCTCCCACCTGGACGCCACCTTTTAACGACACATAGAATCCATAAGTAATTCACAACATCCAAATGCATGAGGCTTTTGGGGGAACACTCTAGATCCAAATTGTAACAACATTTGAACAGAGAACACAGGGAGATGATCTGAGGCTGAGTGGTATGCACTGCTTATTGGTTTAAGGACAAAAATGAGAACAGATGCATCTGGGACAGAGTGGATGCCAGGAAAGTGGAATAGCCAAGGTGTGATGCCAGGTCTTTGCAGTGCTGGGCCATTGCATGGACTCCCTTCATCTGAATGAGGCAGAGGCTGTTGGAGTGTCTGGAGCCCTCTCACGCTTCTCCCTGAGATTATTGCCTTGGTCTTTCTCCTTGTCTAGCTCTGTCCTTCTTACCTTTTCTTTTTATACACAGGTGTCAAAGAAGGATCCTGTTTCGTGTATGCTTATTAAGGGAAAAAAAAAGGGTTAGTGTAGAATAAACCACAGATACAGGGAGCCAGAAACCCCAAAGCTCTCTATGGACCCCACCACAGCCACTGTCCCATCCCCCATAAGTAGCCTGATTTTGATAGGTTTTTTTAGTTTTGTTTTCGTACTAGGAATCCATCACAGGGCCTATGCATTGAGCTACATCCCCATCCCATTATTTTTTATTTTGAGACAGGGTCTCACTAGGCTACTCAGTTGCCCAGGCCGGGCTTGAACATGGGATCTTCCTGGTGTGGCTTTTAAGGATGCTGGGATTATGGACATGTTCCTCCATGCCCAGCTGACTTGATAATTTTCACTTCTTATGCCTTTTTAGTAGTTTAGTCACCCAAACGCACATCCCATTTGCTTGTCTATTTTTAAAATATCTTTTATGTCTTTAATTTAATACAGGTTCCTCCTGTATCCCTTTTATCCTTCCAACAGGGGAACAGGAGACAGAGACTTCCTAAGTTGCTAAATTTCTGAGGCTTAGCTTGAGCTGGTAGTCCTCCTGCCTAAGTTTCCTAGAGTGTTGGCGTAAGAGCCATGTGCCTTTCTGCCCAGCTATCCCTTTTTTCTTAACAATTCATTCTTAACAGAGCCAGGGTAGTTTCTTGGAATCTCTCAGCCTACTTGGCTGGTTCCGCATGCCCAATGCAATTCAATGTGTCTGCTATGGCGATGGATTCAGAGGCATGGTCAGGCTCAGGTGACAACCCTGTGCCACCCTGTGACCTACAGTCCCAACCATTGCACAGTCCTGGGAAAGATCCATGAGTGACTGACAGTGTGTTTGCCTTTTAGGAATTTGTGACCCTGGAAAATGTGGCCCTGGACTTCACCTTGGAGGATTGGGAGCAGCTGGGGCTGAACCAGGAGGACCTGTTCTGGGACACAGCACTGGATAACTACCAGAACCTCTTCCTGCTGAGTGAGTGCTATCCTAACCTGGGGTCCCAGGTACTTCCCTGCTTGGGGATCACCTGTCTCCTGTCACCTACAGGAGGAAAACTTAACACCTACTACCTCTGAATTATACCTAGCCCAGTGGTTCTCACCTGGCTGGCTCTGCCCCCCCGGCAGGTGTTGGCAATGTCTAGAGACGTTTTTGATGTCACACTTGGAGTGAGGGTGACACCACCATCTCTCTAGGAATGGAGTCCCGGGACACTGCCACATCTCACACAGTGCACAGGCTAGCACCCTACAGCTAAGGTTTATCTCAGCTCACGTGTAAATAGTGCTGAGGCCAGTAGACCCTGGTGCCTAGCCCCTGCCTGACTCTGCAGCCTAAGCCCTGTGGCTTAGCTCCCTATCACTGTAGAGTCACTTCTTGGACAGACTTCTCAGAGTCTCTGCAGTTGCTCTCCCCCTGCATATAGACCTAACCCTGAAGTGCAGCCCATTAGTCCCGCCCAGGCCCTTAGTGACTTCACCCCCCAACCCCCGCCACCCCAGCACTTTATCATATGAGTGGGAGCTTCATGGGGCAGAGTCTTGTCCCATAAGGAGGCTCTTTTGCTAAGTTGTTCTGAAAGTGAGGTTCTGAGAAGGAAGTCAGTTTCCCAGCTGTGTCGGGGTCCCCAGGACTCCCAATTTCAGTGATTGAGTAGGAGTTCTCACAGGACTTAGCCTGCAGTACTTAACAGTGATGACTTTCTATAATGAAAAGACACAGTGCAGTCAGTGAAGGGAGGAGGCACTGGGCAAAACCCAGAAAGCCAGGCATGAGTTTCCAGAGTCTTTCTCAGTGCAGTCACATGAGATATGCTTAATTCTAGTAATGAGGTATGACAGTACATGTGTAGAACCTCCGGGCTCAAGGTTTTTTTTTTTTTTTTTGGGGGGGGGGGTTCTGATCACGTGGCTGTCTCTGCTTGGCAGAACCCCAGCCTCTGAGAAGGAAAGTAGTAAACTTAGTGTAAAGCACATGGTCTGCAATTTAGGCCCACTTATTACTTCTGGGAGTGTGGGGCTCTCCCATTGTGCCCGCAGGCCTTTCCCAAAGAGCAGGCAGGTCTCCGTGTCCACCCACTTCTGCACAGCAGCCTCATACAGTGAGTGGCAGTCCCACACCCCGTGCACGTCTGTGCAGGCGTGTGGCCCCAGCTCCCCAGCCCCATCACTGTACCTCATCCTTACTTTCTCTGCTGTAGTTCAATTTTTTTTTTCTTCCAAGAAATAGAAGAGCTGTCTGGCTAATATTTAAAACTAGAAAAACTATTCCTAATCAACATGGAGTGTAGTGTTAGCTTATTCACTATCTTATCTGTAGAAATTTGCTGTCAGTATATAACATGCCTTTAGTGGAAAGTGTATAGTGTTTTGTAATAAATGGCCTGATGCTGATGTGTAAGTGGCAAAGATGTATAAAAAAAAGAGTAATTTATTCCAACAGATAAAAAAAATTCAAAAGACTTCCTGCTATGGTGTTGCACATTTTGATGGAATTCTCCAGACCATAGCAGTGTATGCTACAGAAGCAGCTTAGGAAAGGTCCTATGTCAGTGTCCTTTCTCAGTTTTAAACTAAAACCCATAGGAAGAAATTCACTGACCTTGACTCCCCCCACATCTGCATCTGCGTGTATACATGAGCAAGGTATTCGTTTCCTGTTACTGCTGTTACAGATACCACAAACATAGCTGCTTAAAACAGTTCCTTATTATCATGGTACTGTTGTAGAGGTCAGAAGTTCAAACTGGATCTGACTGGGCTGGAATCAAAGTGTTAGCACGCTGTGCTTCTGGAGGCTCTAGAGAGACTCTTACCCCCTTCTGCTACTGGAGGCTGCCTCTGTTGCTGGGGTGACAAGGTATCTTCATCTTCAAAGCCAAGCATGGCTTTTTTCTCCACTGTAGTGTGAGTCTTTCAGATTTTGATTCTCTGTTCCTTAAGGAGATTTGTGGAGGGCAGGGTTTAGGGCTGTTTTGCTGTGGGACCTTTTATCTCAGGGCCTGGCCTGTAGAAGTATGAATTGTTTGGCTCTTGGTGAATGTGTGGACTGTGAGTGCTTGAGTATGCCTCTCCACCTCTCTTGCTGCTTGTCTCTTAAGTGTTGTCACAAGTTGTGTCCCCAGTCCCGGCTGTCATATCTCTCAGCACCTGGGTTGTGACTGTGCTTTAACAGCACTAGTCCCAGTCCTGCAGTCCCAGAGGTGTCGCTGGCAGGTTTCCCTGGAGTTGCCCAGCTCTGGCCCACCAGAGCCATGTGAAGGAAAAATTCAGGAGAGTTGGAAGGTCCCACTGAACATCTAGATGGCCTTCTGCATCATAGTTGATGACACTACCATTCTCTCTCTGCAGACTCCTTGAGCCCCAGCATCACTTCCCATCCTGATGACAATGGCAAAGAAGACGTGGAAGCCCTAGTTAAAGGAATCCCAGAAGCAGCGGGCCCTGGTAAGTGTAGGGGAATGGCCTTTGATGTGGTCTTCATCCTTTGAATCTTTAACTGAGGTGAAGGCCAGCTCTCAGTGTGGCTGGCCTCTGGGCTCTATTCTGCTTCCATCCCCTGGCTTGTGTCCCTTAATTTTGGGAGATGGGAAGTTGGGTGGGCCTCACTCTGGCATACCATGCTTGCTCTGTCTCCTCATTGGCCTTTGGCACTGGCTGTCCTGGTGCCTTCCTTCTAGATTCAGCAAGGGGGCCTTCCACTCCCTGATTTGTTCTCTCTACTGTCCTGTCTTGTGCCATCTGAGCATGTGGACTTCTGTGTCCACTATTTACCTCCCTATCTAAAGACTCAGCCCTCCTTCCTGGCCTTGACCATAGTAGATGCCTCTCCCACAGTTGGCTTTCTCACCATCTGGGAGTGACCCTGACCTTGCTCTGATAGCCCTTTAGGGCGGGGTTCTTTGAATAATTGGTTAGGTGGTAACAATTCCCTGGAGTATTATCCTTGGTAGAAACATTCCCAGTGGGGGAGAGCAGAGGCATGTACCTTGACCAGGTGTGGGAAGCTTCTCTCTCATTTTAGTAACATGAGGAAAGCCCTTCCTCAGAGACCGCACCCACTGGTCAGCCTCCAGCCCTGCTCCTGCCTGATGACCTGCATTCGTGAACTTGAACCTTCTGTAGACTTTTACTCAGCACCAGTGTTCCATGAAGTTGACTAAGCCAGGCTTGTGCTCCTCCAACCCCTGATTTCTTTTTCTGCCCTTTCATTGTAAAAGATACTTTTAAGCATAGCACATATACCCCTGTCCCTCATCCTGTAATAGTATACATCTTATCTCTTGCAGTGGAGGTGTTCATACATTGGTATCCCTTACTTGCCCTACTATAGCATATGTCTGTCTCTAGGATACAGGTTTTAACTGGCACTCATTCCCACATTCCTAGCTCTTACACCATGCTTGGCATGAGAATGCCACCTAGTACCTGTCTGATGATATTCTCCTGGCAGAGTGAGTCAAGAGCTGAGTAATGTGAGGAGTAAGGCCTGATGCCTATGGGAGCTGAGAGCATGCAGGGATGACAATACTCACTTGCAGCTTTCACTTTCAGGCTGACACT
The DNA here is from genome assembly GCA_004027205.1 of Ctenodactylus gundi. NCBI lineage: Eukaryota > Metazoa > Chordata > Mammalia > Rodentia > Ctenodactylidae > Ctenodactylus > Ctenodactylus gundi. The sequence goes on from PVKB01001340.1 coordinate 374,270, forward strand.
GTGCAATTTCTGATACGTTTGGTGGATAAGAAGCCAGGGAACCACAGAAGCAACAGGCTTGGGTGCAGGTGCTAGCATAGGATGGAGTGGAGAAGGGGAATGACAGGTGTGGGAAAAGCAGCAAAACTTGTGTTTGAAAAAGGATATTAGAGAATATACAACTTAGAGTAAAGGTGGTCATTCATGTAAAGGCAGACCTTGCTCTGCTGCATACTAAGCTGTGAAAAAGCAAAAGTATGTCCACTGTAGAGGCTGTTGTGGGAGTCACTGAGGTACTCCTACCTTCCAGAAAGGACACCATGAATAGGCCCCTCTCAGCTGATGCTGAAGACTGAGCAGCAGAGTCCCTGTTAGAGCTTATCATTTGATCAGGGGCTTCTTGTTCTCAGCTAGAATTCAGAGAACATAGGATAGAGCACTCGCAGCACAGTGTAAGGTTGTGAGAGCAGTCTCAGCAGAAGGTGATACTCAGGCCAGTGAGAAAGGACATGAAGGAGTTAGGCTAGAAAGGGCATTCAAGCACACATATTTTTGGACGTGGGTCTCAATCTTAGTCTCTGATTGTCCCGAACTCTCCATGTAGTCCAGACTGGACTCAAAACTTACAACAATCCTTCTGCCTCAGCTTCCTGAGTGCTAGGATTATAGGTATGTACCAGCTATTTTTGTGGTGCCGGAGGATTGAACTCTGGGCCTTGTGCCTCTTAAGCAAGCACTCTAATCACTGAGCAATGCCCTCAGTCTACAGTCAGTACCTTTTATGGTAAGAGAGAAAAGTCTGGGAGATTGAGGTACCTGTAAGTTTCTCTGGGGCCAGCTTGTGTTAGTCTTCTCCAGGCAGGATGCTTTGGGAGGGCTTACTTAAGGATGTGAGATAGTTATATCTGTGTATCATACAGTCCGTTGGGACCAGTGTGGATGGCTAGACAGACTGACAGAGGCCATTGAAGAACCTGGGCAGGTAGGGAGTGATGATTAAGACAGGAAGGATCCTTATTTTGAAGAGATCTAACAGAAAATAAAATTGGAGTTGAGGGAGGTGGCAGCTGGCTCCCAGAATTCTGGTGTGGAGGACAGGGTAGATAGTGTTGGGGTTCTCAGGGATAAAGGACCTAAGATATAAGGGCAAGATTCTGGTGATAGTGCAGGAGAGAGTTGAGGAAAGAAAAGAGGTGAGCCAGGAGACTTGGGAGATCATTGTCAGGCATGTGGGTGTGAGGATTATGAGTGAAGCTCCTGCTCACAGTTGAATTCCTGCGGCCTTGACCTTTCTGAGAACGGGCTGTTTCTGTTAGGGTTGGGATACCACACTAGGCCCCTTTCTTGTCCTTTATCCCCCTGACAGATCAGTTAGAATCAAGGTCCGTTACTCCTACTCCTGTGTTCATGTTCTCAACCTCCAGCTCTGACCTGTCTGCTTGGGGAACAGAAGAAATTTACAATCCTCTTTCCTTTCAGACACAGAAAAGACTAAGAATTCTCCTCTGAAGCAGGATTTCTTGGAAGAAGGACTCTCTGAGGAGGTCATAGAAGCATTTTGCAAGGACAACCTCAGGAACTCCAGCTTTGAAGCCTGTATCAATGACAGCTGGTTGGATAGTTTACTAGGAGATACAGAAAGTCTTTTGAAGCCTGATGTTGTCACTAACACAGAATGTCCCACAGAATGTAAGAGTAATGAAATGACAAGTGACCCAAGTTCTTTGTCTATCATTTCCACAGAAATATCTGTAGTGCATAAGTTTCCTGAAAAGACCTTGACGCCAACTGAGTCAAAGGAACATAAGAGTGACATTGCCTTCTACTCAGACCAGACACAACAGCAGGATTCTTTTCAGGAAGAGGAGAAGCCATTTAAGTGTGATGAATGTGGAGAAAGCTTCAGCCAGAGTTACCACCTTATCCAGCACTGGATTATCCACATGCAAGAGAGTCCACCTGTGTGTCAAGAATATGAACAAGGTTTCAGCCAGACTGCTTACCTCACTGTGCATCCTGAGACCCAGAGAGACAACAGATCTTTCACATGTAAGGAATGTGGGAAAGCTTTTAGTCGGGCTTGGCCCCTCCGACGACATCAAAAAATTCACACTAGAGAAAAACGATATAAGAGCCAACATAGTAACCATCCCTCCCATTGTCCTGCACAGCCTGTTAAGCATCAGAAAGTTTCCAGAAGTATGAAGTCCTACAAACGTAATAAATGCAACCAGACTTTCATCCGGGCCTCTTATCCTTCTGGGCACCAGAAGATCCATACTCTGAAACGCTACGAATGTGCCACGTGTCAGGCAATCTTCACATTGAAGAAACATTTCATCCGACATCAGAAAACTCATGCTGCCCAAACAACCTTGGAGTGTCAGGAGTGTGGGAAGACCTTTAATCGAAGATTGACACTCATCCAACACCGGTCTGTTCACACTGGAGAAAAGCCTTATAAGTGTGATGAGTGTGGAAAAGCCTTCAGCCATGCCTCTACACTGAAGATCCATCAGAAGGCTCATAGTGGTGAGAAGCCTTATCAATGCAGGGAGTGTGGCAAGGCCTTCTACCGGAATGTATACCTTCAAGAACATCAGCAGGTTCACATGGGGAGCAGGCCTCACAAGTGTCAGCAGTGTGTCAAGAGTTTCAGCCGGCCCTCACACCTGATTCGACACCAGTTCAGGCATACCACTGAGAATCTCTTTGGCTGTGACAAATGCAAGGAGACCTTCCACCGTAAGGAGTACCTGGTGCAGCACCAGAAAATCCACACCATTGAAGCCCCTTACAGATGTCCCGAGTGTGGTGAACACTTCATTTGCAGCTCAACCCTGAACTGCCATCTCAGTATTCACACTAGAGAAAAACAGGGATTCAATGATAGTGGGGAAAACTTGGATCAGAACACAGGCCAGAGAGAACATCCAAAGCTTGATGAGAAACATTTCAAATGTAACCAATGTGGGAAAGCCTTTAGCCGCAGCAAATACCTCACTCAGCACAAAAAGATTCATACCAGGGTGAAGCCCTTTGAATGCAGCCAGTGTGGCAAAGCCTTCATTCAGAGTACCCAGCTCCTTCGCCATCAGAGAACCCATCAGAGAACCCACTCGAGAGCCCACTCTACAGTGAGGCCCCACAAGTGTGCTAAAGATGGGAAAGCTGCCCCCAGTGCCCCCCTTACTGAGCATCAGTCTTCCCAAGATGAGCACCCATTTAAATGTAATGAATGTGGCAAGACCTTCAGCCAAAGTGCTCACCTCTCAGAGCATGAGTTAATTGACATTGGAGCAAAACTCTTCAAATGCAATGAGTGTGATAAAGTCTTCACACAGAATAACTACCTTGTTCAGCATCGTAGAACTCATGCTGCAAAGGAGCAGTTTCTGTGCAGTGAGTGTGGGAAAATGTTCCGTCAGCACTCACGCCTTTTTAATCATCAGAGAGTTCACACTGGGGAGAAGCCCTTTCAATGCAGTGACTGTGGGAAAGCCTTCAGCATGAGTACACAACTCCTCCGACACAAGAGAGTTCACACTGGTGAAAAGCCTTACCAGTGTCAGGAATGTGGCAAAGCCTTCAGCCAGAGTTCTTGCCTTTTTGTCCACCAGAGAGTTCACACTGGAGAGAAGCCCTACCTGTGTACCAAATGTGGGAAAGCCTTTGCTCAGAAAGCAAATCTAACTCAGCACGAGAGGATTCACACTGGGGAGAAACCTTATATCTGTAATGTGTGTGGCAAAGCCTTTGGCTCCAGTGGCCATCTCACTCAGCACCACAGAACTCACAATCATGACAAACTGTACCAGTGTCAACACTGCCAGAAAGCTTTCAAGAGTGTTTCTACTCTCAGCCGACACCGGCGACTTCACACTCACAAGTAACAAGCAGCTGCCAGGTCTTGTGGTGCATGCCTATATTCCTGGCATTTGGAAAGCTGAAGCAAGAGGATTGCCTTGAGTTGAGGCCACTCTGGGCTACATATTGAATAATCTGGACTACAACCTGGACTGCAGAGTGAGGCCGTGTGTGGGGGGAAAATATATCAAGCAGCAATATTGCCCAGACATCTGACCATGTTCATCTGTGGTCAGCTTTGAAACTAGCACATTGCAAGCATCCTCCCATCCTGATAAATCTTTTATTAATAAAGTTTGGTTAGAAGACTTGCATATAGGTCTTAGAAAAACAAAAATTGAAAATCTGTGTAACATTGGGATTCAAAGGTAAGCCTTTCATCCAGTCTGCCTGAGTTATATCCCACCTGTCACCTATCACCCTAAGTGACCTTGTGGAAGTCCTAAAATCTCTCAGGGCCTCAGTGTCCTCTGTAAAATGATCATAATAGTCAGCTGCCTCAGGTCTGTTGTGAAGGTTGAATTAACTAAATGTCAAACCTTGCAACTGATGCCCAGCACATAATACTTACTGTGTACTACAAATACATACCAAATATGCTCTTTTATATTAAAAAATAATTAGTGACCTCTTTGTTTACTCCAGTTAGTTTTTATTTAGCACTTTAATTTTTTTTCCCAGTACTAGATATTGAACCCAAGGCCTTTGCATTGAGTTACATCCCCATCTCTGTCTGTCTCTGTCTCTCTCTAGACAGGGTCTCACTAAGTCTCTTAATTTTATCAGACAGGGCTTGAAGTTTGTGTCCTACCTCAGCTTCCCATAGTGCTGGGATTACAGGTATGACCCACTTTACACTTTGTATCTGGTATTTCATTGCCTCCATATCTACTGTGTTCTAGTTTTTTTCTTAACAGTTCCATAGAAAACCTAGAGGAACATATGAACATCTAACTTCAAAATGCTAAAATTTTCTACTCCTAAACTTACAAAGAGGGCTCTTCCTGCCCACACTCACACACCACCTCTTTTTGTAAAATTCCTTCAGTTAAGCCATCCTTTATACAACATGAGACCCAAATTTGTTGTGGGAGTTGACAATACTGCAAACAGTCCTGTTTGAACGGGTTCTCCTATCTGAGGACAATTAGGAAAGCTGCACTGGATGTTGCCACACGGAAGTGTGCCTAGTGGTGACAACTGGCATATGGAAGTGATTGCAGAGTTGCCTGTCACTCACCATTTAACCCCAGTGAGCCAGCCAGTTGCTAGGTGCTTTGCTAGGCTCCAGGGCAGGGAATACTGATACGATAGCCTTTGCCCTGAAGCTTCTGGAATCAGAAAGGGAAATGAATGACTTCATTTTCAGGGAGGATCACTGTCATTTGGCAAATTACATCTTTAAAAATGTGAGTTCCTCCACATCTAAGAGGTTTATGGATCACCAGGGATGGTTGGCAAGCCAAGTTAGGAAATGATTCTGTTGGAGACCTTGGCATCTTGGCCTAGCCTTTTCCACAAGCTAACACATACCTCGTGGAATTAGGAGACCAGCTTTTCCTTCAGTGCCTTGTCAGCTCTGGACCTTTGTGCTGTACCCACTAAATGAACCAGTTACATGTTTGCTGAGGCAACAGAAGCTTATGAAGATGTTTGATGTGGACATTTCTCATGTCTCCCATATTTGGAATGTTGAATATAGTTGGCATGCTCTGCAGTCTTGGGCCTTTTCAACCTTGTCCCATCCTGAGTTTGGCTGGCTTTTATAGTTGAAACAGGAAATTTCCTGCCTGTCCCTTGGGCCCATGCTATATGGCTAAGCATTCTGGTTTTAAAGTGGCTAAAATGAAAGTTTAATCTGCATGTGGACCCTGCTCTCTAGAACCCTGTCTAGTCTGTGGAAAGGTCAAGCCGTATATGGAAGGGGTATACAAAATGTTGACTGTGCAGAGATAATTTGATTTAAAGTATGTTTGATAAAGATTCTTGACACCAGTGTTAAGAGCTTGGAGGCCCTGTGGGAAGTTGGAGCCATTGAGGGTGATCTGTTTTATTACATGTGTTACTATGGGCCCATGTAGAAATACCCTGCATGTGAGCATGTTACACTGGTTTTCTGATTAAAATTCTGAGTCTGAAAGTATTGCTTCTCTCATTCTGGTGCCAAACAGTGACCGAGCCCACTCAGTCAACGGGAACTCGAGAGGGGGAGTGCGGATTGAAAAATATTGAACTCTTGCAAGGGACGCTGCAAAAGACGCTTTATTATCTACATCCTTTCATACACTCCTTGCCTTCCCACTAGTTAACAGTCACGTGTTTCCACACCTGATCCAAATTTCAAACGGAAAACAAGCAGAACAACACGTGACAAATTTAGTAATCAAGCAACACCTGAAATTTCATACGGTAAACAAGCAAAACGTATGATTTAAAGTAACTTGGCCAAGGTCAGCAATTGTAAGGTTCTCAGGCCCTGAGGGTCCCAACATCTCCCCCTTTATTTTTTAATGCAAAGTTTGGTGCAAGACTGTGCCTGTCTTAGGTTGTTCCCTTACTGTCAGAACTTACCCGTCATTGGACTACATGCAGCATGGCATGCATCCTGTCTTAGGTTGTCTTGACTGCAGAGAAATCTTACCCATCTTTGACTATACCAGCCTAATTACACATCAAAACCAGGGGGTTTGCCTTAAGACCATGAATGTTAGCGGCCAGAGTTATCCTTCCATTCCACTACAAACAATAAAAATCAAACATAAAATCAATAACATTGACTATAACATGTGGGAAAAATCTGGCCAGGAGGGACATTTTTTAACTGAGTAACGACAGCAGTTTGTGCTGTATCAATATGAAACAATTCCAGCAATAATTAGTCCAACTTACAGCGGCTCATTGCCTTTTCAAATTAACAAGAAGCAATACATCAAATTACAGTTAATACAGGTAACATTAAATTATCCATTATCTTGCTATGTACATAGGGGTTATTGAGAGCCACCCCCAATTTAAGAAGATATGTCCATTGGATTTGACCGGTCCAAGATATAGCAAGAAGTCCTGTTATGTTAGTCCATTTTGTTCCCATATGGCAGCATGCAACAAAGAAGGATAACGAACAAAAGTCCAACTCATTTTTCCTCACTCACCAATATCAGCATCATCATCAGGCTCAGCAGCCCCAGGAACTAGTTCAGTGATCTGGACCAGTCATTCAGAAAGCCACCGTGCACCATCTTCCTTCTGTGAAAAAGCACAAACATGCCCTCGTCCCCAATATAAGTACGGGGTCGGGTCCATTCCATTTTCCAGTTATTGGATTTTTCCAGTGAACATAAGCAGGATGCATATTAGTTTGAGGATGTCAAAACCTATCTGCCGCAGAATGTCCCTTAGCATCCAAATTTATGATTCCTTGGCCTTGTGGATTTGACAAAGGTTTAAGATCATTTGTGGTTAAAGAATCTTGCAGGGCACCATTAACTTGTAACAAATCAGGTGTTGATTTAGAAGTCAAAAATACATCCATATAGCGAATAATTGTAATATGAGGATAGTGATTTTGAATAGGCTCAATAGCTGAAGCTACAAATTTTTGGCATAGTGTAGGACTGTTTGCCACACCCTGGGGTAAAACTCCACTGATACCTTTTTATTGGTTTTTGATAATTTATGGAAGGAATGCTAAAGGCAAATCATTTGCAATCATCCTTATGTAAGGGACTTGTATAAAAACAATCTTTCAAATCTATTACTATTTTGTAACTATCTACAGGAATAGCTGCGGGAGAAGGCAGCCCAGGTTGTAGTGCTCCCATAATTTCCGTGGTTTTACTAACTTCCCTCAAATCCTGAAGCAACCTCCACTTACCAGATTTTTTCTTTATTACAAAAATAAGTGAATTCCAAGCAGAGTTAGAAGGTTCTATGTGGCCACTGCATAATTGCTCCTGCACTAGCTGTTCAGCAGCTGCCACCTTTTCAGTTGTTAAGGGCCAGTGATTAACCCATACAGGGGAATCACTTTTCCAAGTGATTTTGTCTGCATGCGGTACAGGCATTTCAGAAGCCCTCAGGGAAAATACCCTAGGCCTCGTTTTAAATGATTGCTGGGCAATTGTATTGGTTCCTTTAATCCTTGTCCAATTTTTTTAAAACCCTGAGCAGGTAAATGTCCTTGATCCATCATTTGTTGGCTAACAACATTACTGGGGGAATAAAGATAGACTCCCATACATTGCATAATGTCCCTTCCCTATAAATTAACAGGCAATCCAGTAACTATATAGGGTCAAAAATGTCCAGAATGTCCTTCATTATCTTCCCAAAACAAAAGATCACTGCTTTGCTCAGGACTTTGTTTTTGTCCTATTTCCTGCAGCTGAGAGAAAGTGTATTGTTTAGGCCAATTACATGGCCAGTGTTTATGAGCAATAACAGAAATATCAGCTCCAGTATCTAACAGGCCTCAAAAGGACTTACCTTGTACCTTCAAAGTCAATTCCGGCCTTTGTGTCGTCACAGCCTGCATCCAGTATACATCAGAGGAACCAAAGCCCTGGTGTCCTCTCATTTTTTGCTGACTCTTATTCTTAGAAGGGGTTAAGGGAAGAATTAAGATTTGAGCAATCCTCTGACCAGCTGAGCTGGCAGATGTACCAAGGGGAGATGATACCATTAACTTAATCTCGCCGTATAGTCAGAGTCTATAACTCCTGGGGCAACAATTATCCCTTTCATAGTTGAATTGCTTCTTTCTAATACAAGTCCCACAGTTTGAGGCTGTAAAGGCCCATAAACTCCCGTTGGAAGCGCCTGCATCCCCATTTCAGGGGTCAATAGTGTGTAGGCGTAGGGACTGAGGTCCAGGCCTGCGCTGCCTGGGGTTGCCCTAAAGAGGTCTTGAATGGATTGTTTTGCTGGGGGAGAAACTGCACTGTCCTGTACCACTGCTGCTTTGGGGCCTGGGGCGGGCCCTCCTCCCGTTTCCCGGAGGGAAAATTGTCCCGTTTTGATTTACACTCATTAGCCCAATGTATACCTCTCTCACAGGAGGGCACAGTCCGGGCTGTTTTGGCAGCTCAGGAGATTTGCCAAAAAATTTATGAGGACAGGATTTAACTTGGTGACCCATTTGGCCACATCCATAACAACTACCAGGAGGGCCAGTTACTCAACGAGGCTTTGTTTTCTGTTGAAATAAAATTTCTCTTACTGTTTTTCCCTGAAGGGCTGCCGCCATTGCCAGACCCTGAGTGTAAGGTGACCCAATGTCAGCACAAAGCTGAATGTAGTCCGATATGGTTCCCCGGTTTTTAAACGGGCGGATAGCTGCTTGACATGCACTGTTGGCATTTTCATAAGACAATTGCTTAACCAAAAGCATTCCGGCTTTAGAATCTCCAAAAACTTTTCCAGAGGCTTGCAAAAGCCTATCAACAAATTCCTGGAAAGGTTCATCAGGCCCCTGTCTAATTTTAGAAATATCATAGTGAAGAGAACCTTTAGATGGCAGTGTTGTCCAAGCTCTTTTTGCAGAAGCATTAATTTGAGCATAGACACCTGGATTATATATGAGTTGATTTGGAATATCTGCATACTGGCCTTCTCCTGCCAGCATGTCATAATTAACCCCCGCATTATTGGCTAGAGCATTCAATTGAGCAGGTTTTTTTTTTTACATTGTTCAGCAAATTCAGTTTTCTACAGTAGTCTCCTCCCAAAAGACAAGCCTTGGCGAGATGTTTCCAATCTCTGGGAGGGAGAGCATCTGTAGCTAAGTCTTCTAAAATAGATAGAGTAAAAGGAGCAGTTGGCCCATATTGAGCACACGCAGCCTTTAGCTCTTTTATCTGTTTAAACACCACAGGGCGATGTGATCGTACTACATTACCCTGTGCATCAGTTTCCTCAAATAGCGGGCACTGCAAATGAAAACCCTGAGTATCTTCTCCTTGTTCTATGGCCTTCTGAATTCCTGCCTACAATGGGGACAAAACCTTTTGACGATATCCTGCAAACAAGGACTGAGGAGCAGTGGCTTTAGGTTGTATCAAAGCCACCAAAGGATTCTCAGGACTCAGTGCCATCGGAGAATCAGCTTCAGTTCTATCTGTCATAAAAATATTTGCAGGGGCAGGCCAGTCATTGGCTGCCCCCGCAT